>OY855915.1:11282339-11474839 GCA_963693305.1 Meandrina meandrites
CTGAACCAAATTTTCTTTCGAAGGTAGAAGTATTTCTGATGCAGGTTTCTGTGACGGGCACTCAATAGAGCTAGAGGTCTGGACTTCGTACTGATTAAGAACGAAAGTGTTAACCCACGCAACCAACGCTTGACCGTGCTCGATCGGATGAATCGGGCGTCCGCAAGTGATTTCTGGCGCAGTATTCCTACAATAAGGCCAAACGCGGAAGCCACATTCAGTTTCTCATCTCTTCGTCCAGTTAGTCGGTTATTCGTTTACCTGTATAAACGGCACTTTCCAAAAACAATGCAATTTTGCGCTACTTGTACACGAAACCGACCAAAACATTACCAAAACACAGGCGGCAGGAGTTTGTACACATGCTGCTTGAGGTCAACCGCAGTCTGCGCACAGTGGGCTCATTAATGCACGTACTGTTCGCGTGGATCGTTCGCGTGCTATATGCTACAGATCGAAACAGACCTCGTCCCTCGACTGGAATAAAAGCTTTATTAATATCTACGAATTCCGTACACACTTCAAAAAATATAATTTGGACCTTCAGTTCATTTTGCTAGCATGTACATACATGCAGGCATGGCAGAGTCGACTGCATCAGTTCCCGGTTGCGTAATACACTCGATATGTATTTTTTAAACATTTTTGGTTGATGGAGCACGGCTTCAACGTACGCCATCAGTACAGCAATTTCTCTCTGGCATGTAGCGGATAAATCGAGTTATTTTTAGCGATAGCCTTGGCGAGAACAAGCGATTACATCTGTCAAGTGATGAGTTGTGACTGATGTTTTGCACTCCTCCTGCAAGCTTTACCGAGCTTCAAATTGCAGATCTGTTTCATGTTCGACAACTCGGCAAATGGTTGTGGCTGACAGCCCTGTAATGAATCCCAAGCAGAGTGGAGAAGTACAAATAGTGCTGAACTTCGGTACAGCACCAGGTGTTAACATAACCATCATCCTGTACGGAGAGTTTGAGAACCTCTTGGAGATAGACAAGAACAAAGCCGTGTTGTACGATATTTATCAACGTTAAAATTCATGGAAAAAGTAATCTTGAACAATGTGCAGTTGGACTATCTAGCAACTCACGATCCAGTGTTGAAACCCCATTTCTTTGGTACAGTGGCTTGCGATCGATTACCCTCTCACCCTGAAAAGCACTCGCCTAGAGGCTACATTGTCAACACAGATCCTTTCAACAAACCTGGAAAACACTGGATTGCCCTGTGGACTCGCGACAGTAACGTATGTGAAGTCCTCGACAGTTATGCCTTACCGTTAGATGTGTACCAGACGACACGCCCACTGCAAGACTGGCTCAAAAAGCATTGGAAGTTCGTGGTTCAAAACGAACAAAGTCTTCAATCGTTGTACAGTCAGAGTTGTGGCGATTACGCGTTGATGTACGTGAGAGCTCGCGCCAGAGGAAATAGCATGAACGATTATCTTAGTTAATTCTCTAAACACGATTATGTGCACAACGATCACAAAGTAGGACAGATGTTAAAAAAGTTGATAATCCACGATCTAGGATGGTATCATGTATGTAAAAGTGATCATCATCAGTGTAATTAGAAAAATAAAAACGTCTTGTCTCTTCAAAACTCTTTTTGTCTCTAGTCAGACTCAAATCCTATTTAAAAAGACTGACTCAGTCGTGGTTTTCATTATTCACGATGAAACGAAGTGAGCCGTTTCGATTTCATACACCTTCGAGTGTTTTGATTGTGGGACCGTCGGGTTCAGGCAAGTCAGTCTTCACAAAAAAACTTCTTTTACAACATCCAGAGTTATTTAACACCCCACTAGAACAGATTCATTATTGCTATGGAGCGTGGCAAGATGGATTCAAAACCATGAAAAATGAAGGTGTCAAGTTTCACGAGGGGATCCCGGACATTGATCAATTGTCCAAATGGTTTCCTCGTGGAGGCCTTTTGGTCTTGGATGATTTGATGGAGGAAGGAGGTAACGATAAACGCGTTTTGGACTTGTTCACAAAACATTCTCATCATCAAAATATCACCGTGTTGTACTTGTGTCAAGACATGTTCCCACCGGGAAAATATGCCAAGAGCATTTCACGAAATGCGCATTACATCGTGGCTTTCAAAAACCCTCGAGATCAATTAGCCATGCGTAATTTACTGTTACAAGCGTTCCCTTCACGGTGGCAAGATGTAATTGCTACTTTCCAACGTCTGACAGAACGCCCGTATGGGTACATGACCATTGATCTGCACCCCTCCAGTCCAGACGAAAGACGGCTTATCAGTCACCTGTTAAAAGAAGAGGGTTGCATTAGATATCATCAATTTAAACGCGATACCACTTCGTGAGGAACTAACAACATGAAAAGGAAACGAACCGTGAGAAAACGAAAGAAGAGAGGAACAAGACAGAAAGGGGGAATACTTCCCTTAGCCGCATTCATTCCAGCCTTGATAGCTGCGGGAAAAGCAGCAGCTCTAGGAGGTATCTCGACTGCAGCGGGTTACGGTGTGAAAAAGGGTTAGAAGCAGCCACGAGAAAAAGACGTAGAAGATAAAATCATTCTACCTACATTACCCAATTCATTGTTACACCATGGTTAGATGTAAACGGAACACGGGTAGTAGGCGTAGAAAGAGACGAAAACAGCACGGTGGTGCTTTGGCAAGGCGTAAAACTCGTCTTGTCGACAAGATTGCTGAAGGAGCGAGCATGTTTCTGTCAGGTCCTTCTCCTACCTTTGCAACGTTAGCCTCAAAATTAGCTGCACAAGGTATAAAAGGCATTACCGATAACGTGAAATATTATAGGCGACGTAGACGGTAAGATGGTGAAACGAAAATCATGGAAAAAGAGAAACATAAAAGTACGCCAACTACGACGTAGACATCCTACCTCCATTGGTGCAGGGTTACTCTCTGTTCTAAAGGAAGCTGCCAAAGTAGGATACAGGCTTGGTAAAGACAAAAGGTATAAGAAAATGGGTGCTTTGGGCGCCACTGGCAGTTACAACAGGCGTGCAGCCCCGTGGGAAGTATGAAGCGATTGCATCGACAACGTCCCTTCTTAGAATCGATTCTAAAAGAAGCTAATCGACTCAAGAGACAGGACATGATACAACACGCTAATGCAGATCAAATTAACGCTGTCAGTGAATTGGTTTTAAACCTATTGAAACGTAGAATCCCTCTCGATCCGCCCACAACTGCGAAACTACGTAGGTATAAAACGGTGTTACGCGAAGTGGGAAGACGCAAAAACTCCTTAAAGCGAAGAAAAGAACATCTCCTCACTCAAAGGGGTAGCGGCTTCTGGAAAGGATTACACACGGTTCACTGTCAATGTCTTCAAAAGCAGTAAGATTACGGTTACTTCAAGACACCAATGCTAGATTGGTAAAGATGATCGGCGAAATGAATACCAAACAAACAGACTTAGAAGGGAATGTAGAATACTGGCGCAAGGCTTACGACAGAACGAATAAAGTGTTTTTAGCATTAAAGCACGACTCGAAATGCTCCAGTTGCATTAGCTGGCTGAGCGAGTTAGAAGACGGTAAAACCTTCGTGCCGTGCATAGAGTGTATTGACAAGTCAACAACGAGACTCGATCTGCAGCGAAGAGTGGAAGAGTTGAGTCGTCAAGTGAATTACTGGCAAGAGTGTTACGAAACGTTACTGCAAGAATTCTACAAGAATGACCGAGGAGATAATGGCTATCCCAACAAAGGACTTGAACAGTTTGATTCAATATTATAAAGGTGAAATCACAGACAACGCATTACTCAACAAGGCTGCAAGATTGGCTGCCGAAACGCATGTGTTACTCAAAGATAAATCTGTCCCTGATTCCGTGGCCATTGCTAGAATAAAACCCTTAGCCAAAGAGCGAGCAAGATTAACCAAACGTTTACGGCAATTTGGGGCCACCATATCTAGTGGGGGAGAAGGCGAAGACGACAATGACGAGGAAGGGGATTTAACGAGTGGAACATTGGACAGTATGTTAAAGCAAATCATCAAAAACACGTCAAAGAAACGAAAACGAGAAGAGGTTGTTGAAACACCTTTCAGCCAAGAGCGCGTCACTCCGGGCCCTTCATGTGTAAAAACCTTTAAAAAGACGGCACCTGCTTCAAAAATACCAATTCCTTCCAAGTCTAAACTAGGAACACTGCTACGAAAGGCTGACAAACTCCTGGATAAAGGCAGACTTCAAGGTAAAGGTCAAAGGAAAACTGAAGTGGAACGACTACGCCCATTATCAGGTTGGGAAGATTGGGCCAGAGGTCGAAAATTACGCAGACAACTAGAGTATGACTCGGACACGGATTAATCAATCTCGTACGAGAAGAAAGAGGAAACATCGAGCACGACAAGGTGGAAAAGGTTTAGACATACAAAAACTCATTGGCAAGACTGGAATTGAATTTCATTGGCCAGGCTATCAATACATGGGATCTGGGACAAAGTTAAAGAAACGACTCAAGAGAGGGGACCCGGGCATCAATCGATTGGATCGGATTGCAAAACAGCACGACATTGACTACAGTTATGCCAAGAATTTGCAAGACAAGTGGAAAGCTGATGAGAAAATGATCAAGGCCATAACCAAGTTACCGGATAAACACACCATGACTGAAAAGATTGTCAAGAAAATCATGCAAGTGAAGAAAAAACTCAAGTTGTAAAACACTTTATTGTTACACTGTAGATTTAAAGCGAAATAATAAAAGTTGAAGTTGAAAAAAAAAACTTGTCTTTAATAGCCATATTTACAATGAACAACTATTTACAAAGAGATATTTACAAGTAGTTACTATTTACAAATTTACAAGTCCATTAAAAGTTCAACATTGACATTGTCCTGCCCATCAAAGTTAGCCGGTGCATAGCCGTATGGGAAAGATTGGAAGTTTGCAGGCTTTACAATTCGTTTGTCAAACACAAGGCCATACTTTTTGATACGGGGTATCACCCGGAGCTGTTTAGAGGTTGGCTCTCTTGTGAAAAAGTGGGGGTTTATCACCTCAACATCACGACGCTCTTCGAGAGGGTGCTGGATCTCATCCCACACATTCTGGCGCATCACCTTGTAATTTAGCTGCGCAGAGCCACGGACATTGAGAGTAAATCCACGAACCTTACAGCAGACTTTACCAGATTTAGTTGTGTAGCCGTAGTTCTTTGGCCCATCCGACACGAATTCCGTGATGAAGTCATCCTCATCAAGCTCGTTGGTCATGTCGCCAAGAAAATCGCCCAGTGGAATTTCAGGCTCTCCAGGCTGCCATCGGTAGATCACGGAATCCGTGTCGAAATAGAGGGCCTGCTCACCTAGCTTTTCCAGTGACTCATAGAGTTTAAGCCTCGCCAGACATGTTGTGAACGCAGCCACAAAGATACTTGTACGACCGGAGGTAGGCGCATTATCCGTCACGGAGGTGTAGACAATTTCTAACATGTCAGACGTGCAGATTCTGATACAGTGGATTTTCAGTAATGGATTACTCACTCGCTGGAATAGAGCAGCTGGAGACGAAATTGTCTCCACGCGTGGTTTGTTCATTTTCTCGCCAAACTTTCCCCAGAAAGAATTCAACATTAACTTGGCAACTGCTTTTCGTCCAGGATTTTTAGCAATCATCATGCGAGCAAGCTTGATCCCCTCACGCTCTTCATACTGATGTATGTAACGCCTCTTATCTTCGTCGGTTCGCGCCCACCCCGGATAACCTGAGGACTCCTGCTTTATTTTTAACCATTTATTAACATAGGGCGCAAACAATCCTTCTTTTCGCTAATCCTCCTGAAAATGCCATACTTCGTGATTACGAATAATGGTGTACCCCAACTCCACTGCTTTAACTAGCTCCGGGACACACCAAGTGCCGCGCAGCATACGTTGCTCGGTTGAATGGGAACACTCAGAAGTACGGGGCAGGAGAGATTCTGACATTTCTTCTTCGACACAGCTGCGACATAATGGCATCACGAGTTTGCCACCACAGCGGTAGGGAAGTACAGGATGGTACAAGTGGTAGGGTGGCAATACATCCACTTTAGCCAAGCCAAAATAACTGAGAATGTCCTGGTTCTCGGGATGCGTGATTATCTCAGGATGTCCCACCGGGTGTTTGCCATATTTGTTGATGAAGGGGTATAAGGAAGTGACGTCTACATACCTAATCTGCTCACCCACTTCTTCATTTGCCTTATGGTATAGCGTGGCTGCATTGGTTCTACCTCCGAAGAACGCTTCACGGGGTTCTAGTGACTCCACGATGTTCAACTTGGACACGAACTCATTGAGGTTAGCGTTGGTCTTTATCTCTCGGTCCCAGTCGCATTCCCACTTTTCAATGACTGTGTAGCCCATAGCTCTTAAAAGAGCTGTTTTCGCAAGGGTAGCCTCGTACATTTCTTGTACTGTTCTGTCGGGATTTAGTTTGCTGACCTGGTTACGCGTTGGGTAGCACTTGGGACAGCCGTGGAAGAGACACCCATGGAACTCGTAGATGATACCGCTTGTGACGTCATATCCATCCACATGGAAGACACGAGCAGGGGTACGTATGCTGCGTTCACCTTGGTTCCCAGCATGGGCAATTCGGTCAGCAGTACATGACGAGCTTTGAGTTCCAAAAAAATTTTATGCAAATTAGCTGGCTGCACACTCAATGTGCAGCCAGCTAATTTGCATAAGTTATTTAAGGGGGTCCTTCTTAACTACAGATCTAGAGCAGTTGCTAGGGAATTCCTGAAGACCAGTTTTAGTGGCAAGCCATTTTGGACCGTTTTGTAACGCTAAATGGTAAATTTTGTGGCGCAGGAAATATCTGCTTGAAATATTGACATTGCGCCTGCATAACTAGTGCCAGTCCTAAACCGCGCGTTAGAATTTAAAATCCCTAAAACTTGGAGGAAAAAAGGAAGAGTTCTGAATTTTTTAAAGAATCGGAGATAACATAGCCTTCTTTATAATCCTACGTATGGGATTACCGTTTACAAGAAAGAAAAAAACGCTACTGAAGAAAGTCTGAAAATACGGGTGTTTATTATGTCATAACTTTTACAATAATGCAAAATTTGTAAAACCCATACGAAACATTAAGCATGTGGACATTCTTTATCTATTGGCACTGATTTTAACTTTCAGTTTTATATGCCCTTTCAGTTTTAGGGTTTTTTCTATTCTGGCCACGCCACTTGTCAAATATGGCCGTGATTTAAAACTCTTAAAGGACTCTTCAATTGAACAAATTTGCGAAAAAAGCTTATCCGTAGCAGGTCAAGTTTCCAAAATATGGCGGTTAGATACCTTCCTTAGCAACAACTTAGTAGTTAAGAAGGACCCCCCTTAAGCCAAGGCCTGACACCTTCTGATTTCTTGAGGTGTCAGCTGAAATCCCTAGGACTTCCTTTAATCGCCCACAGAAAAGAAATTCAAGCTACCCATGATGACAGAACAGTGAAATATAAGTAACCGCAAATTTTAAATAAAGTCTGTCTTCCGACAAAGACAAAACAAAGGTGCGTGTGCTTTCACACAAAAATAATCGAACGGCGAAACATACTTCCAGCCAGCTTTTTTCTTTTTCTTTTTTTTTCAAATCGCATCAAATACATTGTAACAGATAGAACAGTAATAACAGATATTTGTCCATACAATCAACCAAAATAGTCTTGGATAAATGTTCTCATTGCTAAATCCTCAAATGGCCAAATTTATAGTCCCCGAAATTATTTACAGGGTCTTTACACTGAAGAATAATAATGCAGCGAGAGTAAACTATAGCAAGCCGGCGGCACGTAACAGAGTTTTTACTTCAGAGATTGACGGTCTATAATTTCGAAGTTTTGGCAGACAACCCTTTCTTTACTACTGCAATCTCTGAGAACGGGATTTCTTTATTCTGCTTTATTGCGGGGTGACACAGGACTGATTGAAGCAATTACTCCTGCAAGTTAACTGTAACCATCAGGTATTCGCTACCCACGACAGTACAGGATTGGTTAAGCGATATTTTTGCAAGTTAACTGTAACCATCAGGTATATGCTACCCACGACAGTACAGGATTAATTGAGCGATATTTTTGCAAGTTAACTGTAACCATCAGGTATACACTACCCACAACAGTACAGGATTAATTGAGCGATATTTGTGCAAGTTAACTGTAACCATCAGGTATACACTACCCACGACAGTACAGGATTAATTGAGCGATATTTTTGCAAGTTAACTGTAACCATCAGGTATACACTACCCACAACAGTACAGGATTAATTGAGCGATATTTGTGCAAGTTAACTGTAACCATCAGGTATACACTACCCACGACAGTACAGGATTAATTGAGCGATATTTTTGCAAGTTAACTGTAACCATCAGGTATACACTACCCACAACAGTACAGGATTAATTGAGCGATATTTGTGCAAGTTAACTGTAACCATCAGGTATACACTACCCACGAAAGTACAGGATTAATTGAGCGATATTTTTGCAAGTTAACTGTAACCATCAGGTATACACTACCCTAGACAGTACAGGATTGATTAAGCGATATTTTTGCAAGTTAACTGTAACCATCAGGTATACACTACCCACGACAGTACAGGATTAATTGAGCGATATTTTTGCAAGTTAACTGTAACCATCAGGTATATGCTACCCACGACAGTACAAGGTTGATTATAGCAATAGCTTTGCAAGTTAACTGTTTGGAGGGAATAACCAATTTAAGTTTTCTTTCAAGCGAAACTCTATTTTGGTAATTGTGTTCAGTGCATCATAAAATAAACAAGAAGTTGCTATAGCAACTTAAAACCGCGCTTATATTTTTGGCTAATTAGCAGCTTTCTTTCTCAAAAGTCACGGTTAAATTTAATCTGTTTGCATTATGAGTAAAGGACAAGCAAAGTAGTCACGTTAGTCACACAATCCGAGGTTTACGTTATCCCCGGCTATCTTTAGCTTGGGGTTTTTTCCCTTCTAATGACGTAACCCCTGCACGTTTGGGCACGCTCAATTGTTTACTTAAGCAAATATTTTATTTCCCTTTAAATCTTTGAACTTGCTTCAATGAAACAGCTAAAGAATTTCTTTTCAATTGCCTAAACTTTCAAGAAATACTCGCAGAAGTGCAAATAAATTAATGACCGTCGCTTTGCCGATATAAACTTGCAAAAAAACACACAATGCTAACAAAATGATGAAGAAACAGTGTGCGTGACAATTGACGGTTGACTTGTTGCAGTCGAAATTATGCAAATTTTGGCCAAATTCCCACGTGCCTGTCGCGTGAAGCAAGATAACAAACTATTTAACATTCGTGATTTGAATTGAGCCGCCTTTTGAACATTGAAATATTTTCTTCATGAATGGAATATTGAAGCAAAGAATAAAATCCAATTTCCATAAAAAATTCATTATTCACCCTCGATAGAAACGCTTGAGCTGTTTTGACTGCAACGACCGTCGCTTCTGGCGAAATAAACATGCCATGTAAACACAATCTTATTTGTCACGTAGCGAAAGTGAAAGCTGCAACGTCAGCGCATTCCATGGCTGATGTCATACCTTTTTAACCGCGCGGCCATGGGCCGAGCGCGGTTCTTGCTCTGCACGGGATTTATTTTTTTTTGTCGGTAACCAGACGCAAACCTCCACTCGGCCAAGTCGTGATCGTGACTTTTAATCACGCAACCTGTGATGTTTATTCGCCAAAAGCTGTTGAAACATTAATGTACGAAAAATGTTACGGATATTGTTTTCTTTATTGTGTTTAAAGTATATTTTCTTTTCGTTTTATCGAAGCGTTGGACTCGAAGGTATTACGTCAGCCATGGAATGCGCTGATGTTGCAGCTTTCACTTTCGGTACGTGACAAATGACGTTATGTTTTCTTTGCAAGTTTATATCGGCAGAAGCGACGGTCATTAATTTGTTTGTTCTTCTACTAGTATATTTTGTGGGTTTAGGCAATCGAAGTGAATTTTTTGGCTGTTTCATAGGGCCTGTTTACAAGCAGGTAGGGTAACCCTAGTGCTAGGGTTACCCTAGCAAGAGGGTTAGAAGTTAGCCCGGGTTTACAAGCAAAAATTCGCAGGTAGGGTAACCCTACTACCCGGGTCAACTTACACCGGTTACGCTTCAGTTAACCTTGTAAATTTTGTCGCAAGAAGCTGTTATTCGAAAATAATTCCGTTCCAGTGCGAAAATGCGACAAATTGTGAATGAACACGATGTTTCTTGGTCACAATTCGCTGTTTTTGTCGGCATTTTTAAACATATTTAGCTTCTTGGAGCCAAAATAAAGTTGTCCCGGGTAGGCGAGTTATCCCTAGCAGAGCGTTTACAAGGCACAAGGGTTACCCTGGCGCTAGGGTAACCCTAGCGCTCATCTAGGGTTACCCTATTGCTAGGGTAACCCTAGCTGCCTTGTAAACACGTCCATGAAAAAAAAGAAGAAATGTGGGAGCGCTAGGGTAACCCTCCTGCAAGGGTAACCCTAGCACTAGGGTTACCCTACCTGCTTGTAAACAGGCCCATAGAAGCCACTTCAGAGGTTTGAAGGGAAATGAAATATTTGCTACAGTAAACAATCGAGCGTGCCCGAACGTGCAGGGGTTACGTCATTCGAAGGGAAAAACCCCAAGCTAAAGATAGCCGGGGATAACGTAAACCTTGGATTGTGTGACTCGCGTGACTACTTTGCTAGTCCTTTACTCATGATGCAAACAGATTAAATTTAACCGTGACTTTTGAGAAAGAAAGCTCTTAATTAGCCAAAAATATAAGCGCGGTTTTAAGTTGCTATAGCAACTTCTTGTTTTTAGTGAATTCAATATTCCTTTTGAATCCAACGCTTCGAAAAAACCCAAAGAAAAATATATATTATTCACAACAAAGAAAACATTATCCGTAACATTTCCCGTACATCATTGTTCCAACAGCTTTTGGCGAATAAGCATCCCAGGTTGCGTGATTCAGTCCCGATCGTGATTTGGCCAAGGGGAGGTTTGGGTCTGGTCACCGACAAAAAAACGAAAAAAAAAAAACAAGAAGTTGCTAGCAACTTAAAACCGCGCTTATATCTTTTGCTAATTAACAGCTTTCTTTTTGAAAAGTCACGGTTAAACTAGATTTTTTTGCGCTATGAGTAAAGGACTGGCAAAGTAGTCACGCGAGTCACACAATCCGAGGTTTACGTTTTACTCGGCTATCTTTAGCTTGGGGGTTTTTCCCTTCTAATGACGTAACCTCTGCACGTTCGGGCACGCTCAAATGTTTACTTTAGCAAGTATTTCATTTCCCTTTAAATCATTGAACCCGGCTCAATGAAACAGCCAAAGAATTCACTTTAATTGCCTAAATCCACAAGAAATACTCGCAGAAGTTAATTAATAACCATCGCTTCTGCCGATATAAACTTGCATAGAAAACACAATCTTATTTGTCACGTGGCGAACGTTAAAATGGCAACATCAGCGCATTCCAAGGCTGACGTAATACCTTTTTTAGTGTATTCAATATTCCCGTTGAATCCAACGCCTCGATAACCGCAAAATTAACTCCATTTTTGCTAATTAACAACTTAATTCTTTCTCAAAAGTCACGGTGAAGATTAATTTTTTGCACTTTGAGTAAAGTACTAGCAGTCACGCGAGTCACACAATCCGAGGTTTACGTTATCCCCGGCTATCTTTAGCTCGGGGGTTTTTCCCTTCTAATGACGTAACCCCTGCACGTTCGGGCACGCTCAGTTGTTTACTTTAGCAAATTTTTTATTTCCCTTCAAATCTCTGAACTAGCCAATTGCCAAAACCCAAAAGAAATACTCGCAGAAGTGCAAATAAATTAATGACCGTCGCTTCTGCCGATATAAACTTGCAAAAAAAAACCACACACACACAATGCGAACAAAATGATGAAGAAACAGTGTGCGTGACAATTGACGGTTGACTTGTTGCAGTCGAAATTATGCAAATTTTGGCCAAATTCCCACGTGCCTGTCGCGTGAAGCAATATAGCAAACTATTTAACATTCGTGATTTGAATTGAGCCGCCTTTTGAACATTGAAATATTTTCTTCATGAATGGAATATTGGAGCGATGAATGAAATCAAATTTCCATAAATAAATTCATTATTCACCCTCGATAGAAACGCTTGAGCTGTTTTGACTGCAACGACCGTCGCTTCTGACGAAATAAACATGGCAAGTAAACACAATCTTATTGTCACGTAGCGAAAGTGAAAGCTGCAACGTCAGCGCATTCCATGGCTGATGTCATACCTTTTTTTTAGTGAACTCAATATTCCCTTTGACTCCAACGCTTCGAAAAAACCGAAAGAAAAATATATATTATTCACAACAAAGAAAACATTATCCCTAACATTTCCCGTACATCATTGTCCCTACAGCTTTTGGCGAATAAGCATCCCAGATTGCATGATTCAGTCCCGATCGTGATTTGGCCGAGGGGAGGTTTGGGTCTGGTCACCTACAAAAAAACGAAAAACAAGAAGTTGCTATAGCAACTTAAAACCGCGCTTATATTTTTTTGCTGATGCACAGCTTTCTTCCTCAAAAGTCAGGGCGAAATTTAATCTGTTTGCACTTTGAGTAAAGGAATACCAAAGTAGTCACGCGAGTCACACAATCCAATGTTGCACCATCGTCCATAGCCGTTGTGAAATTTATGATGACGTAATGGTCTTAATCTGGAACTTCGCTGAAGACATGAACGGGCATGAATTAAACAAAAAGAAAACTAGCATTCCACTACTTGGATGCTAGTAATAACTGTTATTTTCTTTAGGTAAAAGTCACGATTAAATGTAATTGGTTTGTGCCGTGAGTGAGAGCCCGCAGGAAGGTAATCACACGATTCTTACATTTCAAGCATAACAATGTTCACGGCTATATTTAGAAGGGCGGTGTACGGCGGTAATTTCCCTACCAATGATGTAATGTTTGCAAGTGCTTACCTTGGGGGTTTTCCCTTCTAATGACGTAACCCCTGCACGTTCGGACACGCTCAATTGTTTACTTAAGCAAATATTTCATTTCCTTTCAAATCTTTGAACTCACTTCGATGAAATAGCCAAAGAATTCACTTCGATTGCCTAAACCCACAAGAAATACTCGCAGAAGAGGAAACAAATTAAATTAATGGCCGTCGCTTCTGCCGACATAAACATGCAAATAAAACACAATGTTATTTGTCACGTAACGAAAGTGAAACCTGCAACATCAGCACATTCCATGGCTGACGTAATACCTTTTTTCAGTGTATTCAACATTCGCTTTGAATCCAACGCTTCGATACAACCAAAAGAAAATATACTTTATACACAATAAAGAAAACAATATCCGCAACATTTTCGGTACATTAATGTTTCAACAGCTTTTGGCGAATAAACATCATAGGTTGCGTGATTTCAAAGCTCCAAACACGATTTGGCCGAGTGGAGGTTTGTGTCTGGTCACCGACAAAAAAAAAAATAATAAATCCCGTGTAAAACAAGAACCGCGCTCGGCCCATGGCCGCGCGGTTAATAAATCCCGTGCAGAGCAAGAACCGCGCTCGGCCCATGGCCGCGCGGTTAAAATATCCCGTGCAGAGCAAGAACCGCGCTCGGCCCATGGCCGCGCGGTTAATTACAGCATAGCTGGAAGAGAAGACCCCTGGAGTATTTATAATTTTAATGGGAAAAAAGTTTAAGCTTGGTTGAATGGATTATTCTCATTTTGAGCGGTTAACGTTTTTCTTCCAAATACTTTGTGAATAGCTTCTTCTTTAAATTAAAACAATGTTTGAAGCAGACTTACCTCACCTGTTACCTGAAATCCTCCTCACTTACGATTGATTAAAACAATGGCCGATCCATGATGTGAAAATCCAAATAAATTAAACAAAGTCGGCTAAAAATGTAACATTTCCCTGGTTGTACGCAAGCAGCTTTCAGGAGAGCGTGCTTCTGCACTTCAGAGCAAAAGGGACCTTCACCACCTACCATCTGCGAGATCTAGAAACATTTTGAAAGGCAAAGCCGTTCTCGATGGACGGAAGGCACTCTTTCGGTGCCGTAAAGTCAATGCGCCATTTTCGACTTTCCCGGAACACGATCTATTAATGGTGACCGTCATCTTGTAAAGTAAAACCTCTCACTTGAACTGCATTTTATCTCACGAAATCGAATGTTTATACAACACCGAGAGGCTAGAAAACAACGCTAGCTATACTCCTCGCGATTTGCCGCCAAGCGAGTTCCCGCAAAACATTATAATTTATTCTGCCGCCTGAAATGAAAACTGACTTTTCGTACGTGACGATCACTTGAACCACACTTAATTAGTTCCCTTCATACAGCGTGAACCGTTCTCTAATCGTTCTAAATGATTCGCGTAAAAAAATGCCTTGAAAGAATGAATGCTGCGATTTTGTCCGACCGAAACTCGTCATGTTTTATTCCTTTTTTCATAGTTTTTGTTGCTGTGGTTGGGTCTAACACAATCGCTTCATACTCAAAACAATAGCATTCGTTTGGAGTCTGTTGTATATCGTTACAGTAATTATAGGAGATGTGTCATGACGTCTAACCGCATGGACACATATCGACTTTACGAGTTGACATAATTCCCTACACTGCTGACAGAAATGGTTGGCAAAAAAACCGCAGTTAATGGACGCATGCTGTGAATTTTTTTCGTGGCCTAAGCTCGTCATGTTCCTGCCATAAATTAAACAAAGGTTAGTTTAAAAGAAAATAAAAAGGAGGTGTTTTTAAATCCCTATCGCCAAATTCTAAGAGAGTATTGTTACCTGATTGGTATTGTCTTGGCGTAGTTGATGTTCACACCAGCTTAACCACTTCAAGGCTTTCACCGATTGGTTGTTTCTGCTGCCGTGCCATCCACGTGGAGGTTCTACAGGTATGGTGTTCCTTAGAAGATGCATCTTGCGCCAGTAACGGTGGCAGGCTGAGGCAACGGTTACACATTTTGCCATGGGATTGAATTTTCCGTGAGTCTCAAACTCTTGTTGGAAGGCCATGCATCCTGCTTTCAACAGCTTTACATCTGACACACAGTAAGACTCCATCTCCTGTCTTAGATTAAATATACCCATTTTCTAACTGTTCGTCGTACCATTTGTCAAATTCGTCTTTCTTTTTTGAATTCATCCCCTTTGGATCGTAGGTGTCACGTGGTGGCATGGCACCCTCGTACTGTTGATTGTTCAGTGTATTGAACAGGTGGGGGAAGAATCCTTTGCGTAGTTCTGTGAGCCCGAATGTTGCAGGGAAAGAAGCCAGAGGAAAGGGTAGAAAACAAAATGAGTCGATGATTTTGATGTATCCAGTTCTTAGAGACAGTACTTTGGTACCGACATTTATTTGGTCGGTCACACTTCTATGTTCCTTGAACAGTTGTTGCAAAATGAACATACCGTCGTAGCCTTTAAAATTGTGAAACACCACAATCACATCACGTTCTTCGTCCTCCTCCACCATTACCAAACCGTCTAGATACTTTAGAAACTCTTCTGAGCAGTTCTCACCGTAAAATACTTCTGTGACATCAGATTGCTCGTCCTCTGCGCACACCATGATAGGAGTCTGAACTCCGCTATCATCTGTCACGGCTTCGTAATCTGCATAGACAAACAGAGGGGGTGGTTCGTCCTCCTCTTCTGGTTCTCTGCCCTCGTTTGCTCTCGTTTATTTTTTTTTTTTGCTTTTCTTTTTCTTTTTGGGTTCATCATCCTGGAGTCCACAGGCTGTATGTAGCATTGGTGTAAGGCAACATCAACAAACTGCTCGCAGTTGCTACACTTGTTCATGCCACATTTGTGCGATGAATTTTGACTTCTCCTGTCACCACCATGCTTCACTTTTCTGCTGGCTACTCGCACTTGCTTACAGCACATTTCTTTACCCTGTCACATAATGATTTGTTTATCTGCGAAGACATCAAGTGTTCGGTATAACAGTCGTCTCCATAAAATTTACGATTACATAGTCGGCGTGGTTCTGTGGGTTGCGGCTGAGTAGAGGACTGAATTTTCGCTGTGAGAAAGTCCACACAACCCTTCCGCTGGCACGAAGGGCACTTTTTCCCAACACACGGGTGATCTTCAAGGTTATCATGATCGAAGCCACGGTTGCAGTCATGGCAGAAGTAGGATTTTGAGAGAAATCCTCCAAAGGACGTACAACCATGGTAGTGGTCATCAACTTTGATTAATTGGATAACATGTTTGGCAGGTGGTCCCTCAAAGATGATGCAATGGGGTGCATCCACAGAAAATACTTTTAGCTGGTATTGCGACAGGACTGATTGAAACTGTTGGAGTTCCTACCAAAGAGAAAGGAACGCAATGTTTAGTAATAATAATATTTAATATCTCTAAGGCGAAAATTAACAAACTATATGAATGATATAAAATAAAAGATATGCTATGAATAGTATGATTAATTTGAAACAAGTTACTTTCAATTAGTATGTACATTAGGTTAAGGTTAAAAAGCTTAATAATAAAACATAAAAAATCAATGGGCCTAGTAGAAGTGTATATAAAATATCAAGAGCTATTTAAACGCTTTTCTAAGTAAAAAAAGGGATTTTTATCATGAATAAGGTTACAAATGTAGTCCGGATGGTTGATCATGTATGACCTTAAAGTAATTATTAAAATGTTAAAATCAATTCTGAATCTAACAGGTAACCAATGTAAAGATTATAGCACATTAGTCACGCGACTAAAGCGCGGAGTTGAAAATGAGAGGTATAAATTTTCTAAACGGTGGTAATGCTATTTACCTGAATACCACAAGGGCCCAATGGTACACCTGCTTGCATGTGTAAGGCTTCAGCCAATTGGGTTTGGAGTGGACGCCCCCGCCTCAGATTGTCATAGTTTCGGAAACCGTTGACATTGTCAGCCTTGTGACACCAGGCCTGCATGGTAACAATTGCCCTTGCACAGCATAAATCGTCCTCGTTGTTAATTCGAACCACAGTTTGCTTACTTTCCAGCAGCTTCTCCACCGCCTTACGACCCGGCTTATACTTGTTGCCATTACTACTACCAGGTGCAGGTGTGTGAATGAGGGTCATTTCCATGGAAAAGGTGTCGTCTGGAGTAAACTCTTGGTTAGAGTTCAGTTTATCAGCCAGGGACTGTAAATAAACATCAAGCCTCTCACTCCCCTGACGGAATTCCTGTACGGTAAACGTGGTGGACTGGAACGCGTGGTTGAAGTGGTCAGAGTTCATTACGAAATGTACAGTACTGTGTGGCGTGAGTGATGTGTCACGTGTTATCTCACGATCAATGGCCCTGTATAGAGCCCCCGTGACTTCAAGCCCCAGATCGTGTGAAACTCCAGTAACGGTTCGTTGGCACGGGATGAGCCAGCACCCAACTGAGGCAAGAACTCATCATCAACCCGCATTGGGTCGCTCCTAAAAGAGCGGTCTTCCAACTGAGTGGGGTTCGCTCCTACGGGAGCGGTCTTGCGCCTGTTTCTACTGAAACCTGTTTCCACCACAGGAGAATCGTTCCTACGGGAACGGGCTTTCGCCGGAACGGATTGGCTCCTACGGAGGGCAGTTTTCTTGATAGGGGATTCGTTCCTAGAGGAACGGGCTTTCGCCGGAACGGATTGGCTCCTCCGTAGGGCAATTTTCTTGACAGGGGATTCGTTCCAATCACACACCTCAAGGTTAAAACGATTTAAATTCCGAGAAAATCGGGTCTCCTGAAAATAAAACATAACCAAAACTACTGTCTGATGCTCGTTTTTTTAAAAAAAAAAATGAATACGTTAAGCTGTACATGAACGTAAAAGAACACAAAAAGAGAGCGTTTGATCATGCAATGTTAAAACATAAACATAATAATTATAAAAAAATAATCGACCTTTTCTAAACATTGGAAAAAGTTTGAAATCTAATTTTGACCAAGAGTTAAAAGACAGATATTGACATCATATCAACAAATTCAAGAGAACTGTACCATGTTTACGAAGACTTACTAATTCTAAACATGTTAAAAGGTGATCAAAGACAATAAACAATAAATGACTTTTGGGCAAAAATGAACAAACGTATGTTTAAAAATTGATGCGCAGCCACGGTGAGACATGATAAAAAATTACAATAAAAACGTTCACTGGCTTAAAATGTTAAAAGAACATGAGCTTTCGGCTGTCGCTCTACAGCCTTCAACGGATAAAAATGGAATACAAAATGAGTATAATATATA
Source organism: Meandrina meandrites (assembly GCA_963693305.1). Taxonomy (NCBI): domain Eukaryota; kingdom Metazoa; phylum Cnidaria; class Anthozoa; order Scleractinia; family Meandrinidae; genus Meandrina; species Meandrina meandrites. Next base: position 11,300,616 of record OY855915.1, read on the forward strand.
CAAAAAAGGTGAGATAAAAAGAAAAATATGAATAAAGGCAACGTGAAAAAGTGCTAATTAGGTGTAAGTTATTGTTTATCTGTTTGAACTTGTCCTAGCATGTTTGTATTACGAAGCGCTACATGAAACGCTAAGAAAACACGACACAGCACTCGCTCTCAACGAAAGACCGTCAACAACTCAAGTGTAATCTATTGTTTAACTGTTTTGAACTTGCCCTAGCATGTTTGTATTACGAAGCGCTACATGAAACGCTAAGAAAACACGACACAGCACTCGCTCTTAAAGAAAGACCGTCAACAATTCAAGTGTAATCTATTGTTTAACTGTTTTGAACTTGCCCTAGCATGTTTGTATTACGTAGCGCTACATGAAACGCTAAGAAAACACGACACAACCGAAGAAAGACCGTTAACAATACAAGCGTAAGTTATGGTTTATCTGTTTGAACTTGCCCTAGCATGTTTGTATTATGTAGCGCTACATGAAACGCTAAGAAAACAGGACACAACCGAAGAAAGACCGTTAACAATACAAGCGTAAGTTATTGTTTATCTGTTTGAACTTGCCCTAGCATGTTTGTATTACGAAGCGCTACATGAAACGCTAAGAAAACACGACACAGCACTCGCTCTTAAAGAAAGACCGTCAACAATTCAAGTGTAATCTATTGTTTAACTGTTTTGAACTTGCCCTGGCATGTTTGTATTACGTAGCGCTACATGAAACGCTAAGAAAACACGACACAACCGAAGAAAGACCGTTAACAATACAAGCGTAAGTTATTGTTTATCTGTTTGAACTTGCCCTAGCATGTTTGTATTACGAAGCGCTACATGAAACGCTAAGAAAACACGACACAACCGAAGAAAGACCGTTAACAATACAAGCGTAAGTTATTGTTTATCTGTTTGAACTTGCCCTAGCATGTTTGTATTACGTAGCGCTACATGAAACGCTAAGAAAACACGACACAACCGAAGAAAGACCGTTAACAATACAAGCGTAAGTTATTGTTTATCTGTTTGAACTTGCCCTAGCATGTTTGTATTATGTAGCGCTACATGAAACGCTAAGAAAACAGGACACAACCGAAGAAAGACCGTTAACAATACAAGCGTAAGTTATTGTTTATCTGTTTGAACTTGTCCTAGCATGTTTGTATTACGAAGCGCTACATGAAACGCTAAGAAAACACGACACAGCACTCGCTCTTAAAGAAAGACCGTCAACAATTCAAGTGTAATCTATTGTTTAACTGTTTTGAACTTGCCCTAGCATGTTTGTATTACGAAGCGCTACATGAAACGCTAAGAAAACACGACACAGCACTCGCTCTTAAAGAAAGACCGTCAACAATTCAAGTGTAATCTATTGTTTAACTGTTTTGAACTTGCCCTAGCATGTTTGTATTACGTAGCGCTACATGAAACGCTAAGAAAACACGACACAACCGAAGAAAGACCGTTAACAATACAAGCGTAAGTTATTGTTTATCTGTTTGAACTTGCCCTAGCATGTTTGTATTATGTAGCGCTACATGAAACGCTAAGAAAACAGGACACAACCGAAGAAAGACCGTTAACAATACAAGCGTAAGTTATTGTTTATCTGTTTGAACTTGTCCTAGCATGTTTGTATTACGAAGCGCTACATGAAACGCTAAGAAAACACGACACAGCACTCGCTCTTAAAGAAAGACCGTCAACAATTCAAGTGTAATCTATTGTTTAACTGTTTTGAACTTGCCCTGGCATGTTTGTATTACGTAGCGCTACATGAAACGCTAAGAAAACACGACACAACCGAAGAAAGACCGTTAACAATACAAGCGTAAGTTATTGTTTATCTGTTTGAACTTGCCCTAGCATGTTTGTATTACGTAGTGCTACATGAAACGCTAAGAAAACACGACACAACCGAAGAAAGACCGTTAACAATACAAGCGTAAGTTATTGTTTATCTGTTTGAACTTGCCCTAGCATGTTTGTATTATGTAGCGCTACATGAAACGCTAAGAAAACACGACACAACCGAAGAAAGACCGTTAACAATACAAGCGTAAGTTATTGTTTATCTGTTTGAACTTGTCCTAGCATGTTTGTATTACGAAGCGCTACATGAAACGCTAAGAAAACACGACACAGCACTCGCTCTTAAAGAAAGACCGTCAACAATTCAAGTGTAATCTATTGTTTAACTGTTTTGAACTTGCCCTAGCATGTTTGTATTACGAAGCGCTACATGAAACGCTAAGAAAACACGACACAACCGAAGAAAGACCGTTAACAATACAAGCGTAAGTTATTGTTTATCTGTTTGAACTTGCCCTAGCATGTTTGTATTACGTAGCGCTACATGAAACGCTAAGAAAACACGACACAACCGAAGAAAGACCGTTAACAATACAAGCGTAAGTTATTGTTTATCTGTTTGAACTTGCCCTAGCATGTTTGTATTATGTAGCGCTACATGAAACGCTAAGAAAACAGGACACAACCGAAGAAAGACCGTTAACAATACAAGCGTAAGTTATTGTTTATCTGTTTGAACTTGTCCTAGCATGTTTGTATTACGAAGCGCTACATGAAACGCTAAGAAAACACGACGCAGGACTCGCTCTTAAAGAAAGACCATTAGCAATTCAAGTGTAATCTATTGTTTAACTGTTTTGAACTTGCCCTAGCATGTTTGTATGCTCAGTTCTTAGTAGTTTAAAGAACGCACTGAACACCACTCGTATAAGTTTTTGAAAGACTCTTTGCAAATTTTAAACTATTACTGGCGACCGTTAAGAACGCGAACAAAATCTGTCACGATTAGAGTTTACACAGACATCAAAGTAAAGTAAAGTAAAGGCTAATCGATCCGAAGATATTAAGAACTTTAAGAAATCGACATAAGTTCCATGATAAAACTTTATCCGTCTAAAACTAGGGCTCCTAACCCAGCGAGAATTATGAACGCGAACAAAATCTACGCTCGTGTGTTTCAGAACAGGAAGAAGAAGAATGCAACAACTTTACGAATTTTACAACATAAGTTTCATGATAAAACTTAATTTAACTAATACTAGCGCTCCTAAAAGAGCGACTAGTAAGAACTCAAACAAAATGACTTAAGATATCATTAACACAAGTCGTATAAATGAATTGAAAAATAACTTACATCAACCACGGCAGCTTCATTCGCCTTCAAGACTTCAGACAGCACGCCATCAGTAAACTCCATGATGTTTGTGGCAGCAAGACAGAATTCAAATTAACACAAACTGCGAGTCAGTTGACTCTAGTATCTCGGCGTCGGACCTCTCAGGAAACCTGCCTTTTGCCTCCGTCAAAACAAAAACGTTCTCTTAGAACCAATCATACACTGTTTCAGTGAAGCTATAGCACGTGTGTGTGCTGAGTCGACCCACAGAGGGAACATGATTTCATGTCAATACTTTGACGACTTCCAAGTTAACGAAACTTAAGCTGCTGCGCAAAGTGGGTACATACCGTTTGCCAAAGTCAATGGGAGGCCGTTGGAAGTTACTGTGCCCATTGCAAGCGCAACTTCATCGTAGAGAACGATGCCATTTGGAATCCACCAGAAGAGCTGACTGCCCCTCCGCAAAGAGAAGTAGCCCGGGAGGCTTTAAATTCCTACCAACAAGGCGACAGAACCTTCAGAAATCGCGTCACCCCCGAAGTAAGTAATCATGCGTTCGAAAAAATGACTCGCACTGAAGTTTGTACTGAAGTTGTGTTTGTTATTTTTCAGTTTCCTTTCTCCGTCGATCCAATCGATTGGTTTGGCTTATGGGAGGCGATCGACGCGTATCTTTCATTTCATTCGCCGGATCAACCTATGATCATCAGCGCCAACGTCTTCTCCGCAGAGCCATTGCACATCGTTCATAAATTTCGCTTGGAAACCATAGTGGACCGCATGATACCAATGGAAATTTACATGTACACATCGCGCGTAAGAACACGCTTTCGCTATCTTGTTAATAGGCAAATGGAAGACGTCATTTCTTTAACAAACATTCGTTGTGATGACGAGTAAATTTTTTTCTTTGTAATCTCGTTTTATTCATCTTGTAAATAGTCGTTCCCCTCACATACATACATCAGTTCGCAAACACAGTGTCTCCATACTAACTTTACCTCCCAAATAGCACACACTCGAAATTGTATAACGTTTTCTTGTCGTAAGTCGGGCACGGACCACTTGGGTCGCGCACACGTCCCGCGGTGTAATTTAGCTTTTGCTGATTATATAATATAATACTTTGTAACATATTTGTGCTGTCTGTCATGAAACTGAGTGAGTGTGTAACATAGTTTTTACCATTACACGATTGGTTACTTAGCAACCAGACTTAAACTTGTTCCGAAAAGGTTTAGGGATCAGATTCCTCCCTGGCCGGCAATTACGTCATTTTTAACCGTCAAAGACCTGGTACGGGTGGTTTAACAATAGCTTACCATATTTGGGCATGCATGCATAATTTTTCTAATTAAAAAATCAAGTCGGCCATCTTGGATATGTAAATCAGGCAATCCGGCTCTGTGATTGGTCCTTTCAAAATTTTAATGATATGCACTCGCTCCTGATTGGTTAGGACCCCGTTAAGCGTGCTTTACTACTAGCAAAGACTGTGTTTCTTGCGTCAATAAGGTAGAACTTTTAGTTTAATAGACGCTTATAATCCTCCTTTGGTTGTTGTGACGATTTGACACCACACAAATTGAAAATTATAGATTCAACGCAAGTCTATTGACAGTTTTGCGCGTTGTATGTTGCCACTATTAATTTTTTCTCAGGCAAGACCATGGTTTCGATCCTCCAAATGGATGTCATCAGTTGCCGGTAGTTTGTTTTTTTGTACGGAGTCGCTAGTGCAACTCCTACATGTGAGAGTATGTTTCTAGTGTCACGAAAATCTGGAAAAAAGAGTAACACGAGACGGCTTTAAGTGCCTTTGATTACAGTTCCCGGCGCCATCTTGGGATAGTAACCGCGCAAACATCATAGCGAGGCTGGCGTTTACCCCGTGTTAGGTTGAAACAGCTGTTTTGGTAGCATTTCAAGCGTGAATCGTCTTTCTCATGCGTGCAACTGATCGAAAATGAAACATTTGACTGTCGAATCCCAAGCAACTGATCAAAATAGTCACAAGTACAACTAATTGAATGAAACACACAACTAACAGATCGAAATAGTCACCTGGTTGAATGAAAAACACAACTGATCGAATATCAAGCGCAACTGATCGAAATAGTCACATGTACAACTGATTGAATGAAACACACAACTGATCGAATATCAAGAACAAGTGATCGAAATAGTCGCATGTACAACTGATTGAAAAACACACTGATCGAATATCAAGCAAAACTGATCGAAATGGTCACATGTACAACTGAGTGTATGAAACACACAACTGATCGAATATCAAGAACAACTGATCGAAATAGTCACATGTACAACTGATTGAAAAAACACCTAATTGATCGAATATCAAGTACAACTGATCGAAATAGTCACATGCACAACTGATTGAATGAAACACACAACTGATCGAATGTCAAGTACAACTGATCGAAATAGTCACATGTACAACTGATTGAATGAAACACACAACTGATCGAATATCAAGCAAAACTGATCGAAATAGTCACATGTACAACTGATTGAATGAAACTCAGAACTGATCGAATATCAAAAACAACTGATCGAAATAGTCACATGTACAACTGATTGAAAAACACAACCGATCGAATATGAAGCACAACCGATCGAAATAGTTGCAAGTTTAACTAACATGAATTACAGGCATGACTAATGGCAGATTGGGCAAAAATGAATGAAAATTGATATGTAAAACTGAACAAAAGTTGATTTTACATAAAGTCGCTTTGAATAGCTCACATTTTACACGATGTTCTCAACAATTTTCAATAAAGTTAGTGGAGTTAATGAATGTACCGAGAATATCCATACAGTGGCAATGTGCAACAAAGGACACATACGGTAATCAATAGCTAAAATTAATTTTGAAACAAACGGCGCGCCATAGTTTTGTCTTTTTGTGAGTCATTTGTCAGTATTGTCTGTTGTCGGTTGTTTCTATTATTTTACGTCATCTGCGTGTGGTACACGAAGTAAAAGCCGCCTTTGTTAACCTTGATTAATTATAAATATTAATGAACTTTCCAAGAAACAGCTGCACACGACGGCCGCCATTTTAAAATGCGCGCAAAGGCTGGGATCTACAACCAGTCCTCTCGTGACTCCTCGACTCCTCCCGTTTTGTTATCGCACACAAGACCTTTCGAATACCTTCCTTCGGAAAAAATTCCTGAAATTCGTACTGGCGTTGTTTTAAAGTAAACTACCACAAACTAGATATTAATAGAAAGGTAAAGAACTATAGAATTCGAAAAAAATATCCGCTTTTTGGCAGAGCCATTCTTGAGAAGAAAAAAGCTGGTAAACAGAAAATGACCGAGTGTCATTCCGCCGAATTAATTGCAGGAGGACAAAACGGAGCTGTTCCACAGAAAAACTGTTTTTCATGCACTTCTCAGGTGGATGAGAGAAACACATTTTCGAACTGCCTGGCTGGGAAAGACAGCGTATTAACCCGCCTTGCAGGGAGAAACAGTATTTCAACCTGCCTGGCTGGGGAAAAACAGTATTTTGACCAGCATGGCTGGGTAAAAACAGTGGACTTAATACACATGAGTAGAAGAAATTTAAAGAATGTTATGATCACAACAAAATATCAAAATCTTAGCTCTAGCCGCCAAGCTCGGGCACTCTACCGGGAGTAAATCTTACCATTGTCTATATAAGGAACATTTCTTAAATGCGAGTGTCAATTAGGGCAACGCGAGCCTCAGTAAATCTAGCCTGCGAGAGCAGACGCTTTTTTCGGCTCGAGTTTCACCCGCCGAAATCAGGCAAAAGAGCGCAACCTTTTCCATACGAATCGTAATTTTTCAAACTTTCAAATCGTTACTGTTCCACACTTATCTCATAATTGGAAACCTTATTAACTGCATAATGGCCTTTCCAATTTATTTCTGTGATTCACACCCATTTTAACTTTGAACATTTACACCCTTTTAAAGGACACTGTCCTGCCGAAATACAAAATTTCACTCAGCTTGCACTGTTGAAATTTTCTGTGCGGTAGCTATATATAGTGAGCGCTCAAAGGAAAATATAAAATATGCTTTAGGGGTCTCTCTCCCCTGGGAACGAGTTTGTGTTCGCACAAAGGGAAAAAACGATTGTTTGCCCTGAGTCAAAGCGATTTTGTTTTAACTTTTACCAAAGCATTATGGTCAAATTATGAATAAAATGTTTCAAACAGAAAAAAGAATAATAAAATAAGCTTAGATACTGCCTGTCAGTGGCTATCTGGAAAGCTGGCTGGATGGTTAAGGGGGGTCGTTCTTAACTACAGATCTAGAGCAGTTGCTAGGGAATTCCTGAAGACCAGTTTTAGTGGTAAGCCATTTTGGACCGCTTTGTAACGCTAAATGGTAAATTTTGTGGGAAATACCTGCTTGAAATATTGACATTGCGCCTGCATAACTAGTGCCAGTCCTAAACCGCGCGTTAGAATTTAAAATCCCTAAAAATTGAAGGAAAAAAGGAAGAGTTCTGAATTTTTTAAAGAATCGGAGATAACATAGCCTTCTTTATAATCCTACGTATGGGATTACCGTTTACAAGAAAGAAAAAAGTGCTACTGAAGAAAGTCTGAAAATACGGGTGTTTATTATGTCATAACTTTTACAATAATGCAAATTTTGTAAAACCCATAGGAAGCATTAAGCATGTGGACATTCTTTATCTATTGGCACTGATTTTAACTTTCAGTTTTATATGCCCTTTCAGTTTTAGGGTTTTTTCTATTCTGGCTAAGCCACTTGTCAAATATGGCCGTGATTTGAAACTCTTGAAGGACTCTTCAATTAAACAAAGTTGCGAAAAAAGCTTATCCGTAGCAGGTCAAGTTTCCAAAATATGGCGGTTAGATACCTTCCTTAGCAACAACTTAGTAGTTAAGAAGGACCCCCCTAAACTATACGGGTCAGCAAAGTGACTGGCTGGGAAAATAAGTCAGCCGGAAGCTGGCTGGTTGACTGGCTGGGAAAATTAGTCAGTTGGAAGCTGGCTGGCTGGGTGGGTGGGACAATTAGTTAGCTGGAAGCTGGCTGGTTGGCTGGCTGTGAAAATTTGTCAGTTGGAAGCTGGCTGGCTAGCTTGCTGGCTGAATATACCAGTCAGCTGGCTGACTGGCTGGCTTCGGAACAAGGATTAGCTGGAACGAAAGAACAGCTACTTTCCTGCCAGCTCACTGTAAAATTAACCATATAGAAACTAAACAGCTATAATAACTATTTTCTAATCAACATAAGTGTTTTCAGCAAATTGGGTCGTTTTGTCCTCCTGTAATTGGGAGAATCCCGAACCCTCGAGTTTGGATTCGAGTCGAGTTGGACCTCGAGTTAAACTTCGAGTCAATAAATTAATAAAAAATATAATATAAAAATTAAAAATTAAAATGCCTGCAATTAATCAATCAACAAATGTCGGTTTGTGACTATGATGTACGTATTTTTTATGCAAACACCACATGTGCTGTTCCTTGACCAGTTTCTTGTTCTTTTGGAAATGGCGTACAGTGAAAGTGAAGGGTAAGTTAGCCAAAGCGGATTCAATGTTGAATCACTTTCTGTTACGAAACCTAAATTATCTTTATCTTAACAAATGTGTTTTCTTTTTGTCCTAGTGAGAAATCACATGTCATGACATGTTGCTTGTGCAGCCCCACCGGCGCACGAGAAGTTTGTGCCAAGTCGCAGAATGTCTTACATTCTCGCACATGTACGAGTTGCACAAGCAACAAAAGTACAGAGAACAGAATACCGGCAACTTATGAGATTCATAAGGAGAATCGAAACCATGGTCTTGCCTGAACTAAGCCATGCAGTAGCATATGCTACACACAAAACAGTCAACAGACCCCATTTCAAAACTAAGACCCCCTTATTTTTTTATTTTTGCCCTTTGTTTTTCAAAAATGAAAAAAATAAAATAATACAGTCGACTCACGATAACTCGAACGTTCAAGCCCTTCAAGGGAAATCGAATAAGGTTCGAGATATCGGGAGTTGAGAACAAATGACCGGAAATAATGAGGAAACGGTGTTAAATGTTTTTCTATTCATGCAGTGGGACATTTTAATCAAACTTAATTACAGAATAGAGAAGTTGAGTGAAAATAAAACAAGACATCTCTAAATTACTGTATAAATGGCAACGTAACGTAACGAGAAAAAAGAGTTTAGAAGCAACACGTTGTGAAAAGTTATGTGTAATGTAAGAAACAAGTTCACACGGCTGCTTCTAAGTGTATTTTAACGTTTTAAATTTTTGCTTGATTGATAGACATTGTTCGAGTTGTCGAGGGTAAAATTATATAGAAAATGACCTGAAGGGAAAGGAAAATTGTTTCGAGTTAGCGGGAGGTTCGAGTTACGGAGGGTAAAATTATAGTAAATGTATGAAGGAAATCCAGGGGAAATCTAATTTGGTTCGAGTTCAAGTTTGTACAGTCGATCTCATTTACAAGGATTAGGACGATCTAATACAGGCCATAATCGATAAAACAATCGCCGCCACGCTAGCTAGTTTTCCTAGCAAGAATTGTAATAAATCCCACTCAAAGACAAAGAAATTAATATAATTAAATTTTAGAAAATGAACAAAGTGAAAGTGAAACGAGTGAATACTGGGATCGGGAATATAACCGATTTTGATCACAAAAATGAACAAAGGACAAAAATAAAGAAAATAAGGGGGTCTTAGTTTTCGGGTGCTAGGTCTTAGGTCTTAGTTTTCGGGGGTCTTAGTTTTCGCTACAACCAGCAGAACCAGCAACAAGATAGCCTGTGCACAGCCGTCCCGCTCCCCTCAAAAATCCTTTCCCGATTTTTTTTTGAGGGGAGTGGGCGGCTGTACACAGGCTACAACAAGAACGCAACAACACAAATAGCCTGTGAACTGTGAACAGGCTCTCCGGTGGGGTATGGGGCGAAAAAGAAAGGAGGGGGTGGGGATGGGGAGAACGCGCGGGGAGAGATCGGGCGCCATTTTAGAATGCGCGCAACGGCGTGGGGAATATCATGCCTAGTCCCCACTCGTTTCATTAGTCATTGTTCCCAAAATCGCTATTTTCAGTTTTGAATACGCACACTTCGACGCACTTTCATACTAAGATCATTCGGGCGTGTTTAAAACACGAAATGACGAAATGATATTAAAGATAAGAGCCAGAGCCCGGGGGGGGGGGGGGGGGTACTCCTTTAATTTTACTATGGGGGTGAGCCGCTGACTCCCTGAGACTCTTGACCTGTTCCAGAGTAAAAATGATGAATTTGCGACACTGTTCCAGAGAAAAATTGCAAAAAAGGTACCCTGTTCCAGACTTGAAGCAAAGCAACTAATGCGTACGTGATCCAGAGTGAAATCGGAGCGACTTTTAATAGTTAAATGAACATTTATTTAACTCAACTGTTTAATGAATAACTGGTTAATGTACTGGTTAAATAGGTTACAGAAATGCGAGACACGATCGATAACGTACGTGACGTGACCGATCACGCAACGAAAATGGCCTTATTTGTGGAAATACCACGGGGAACAGCAGATATCACAAAGCAAGCGACGGAGGGGAGCGGAGTTAGCGATACTAGACCGTGGTTAATCAGGATTCTAGGGGAAATTCGACACTATTCTAGAGTCAAGCCTGAAATAAAATATACCCTGGTCCAGAGAGAAAGGGCGATTTTTATTCCCTGTTCCAGAGTCAGAGAAGCAAAAAGCATACCCTGTTGAGCGGCACATACCCGTATAGCCCATATATGGGAGTACCCCCCGGGAGCCAGAGTTATATCGGTATGTACTAAAAGCCGAAACGAAACGAAATTTGCTTGCGGTTAGCTTTTACTCCAGTTTGCTTGCGGTTAGCTTTTACTCCGGTTTGCTTGCGGTTAGCTTTTATTTGTTGACTTTGTTGGTTAGGGCAATACTCTATAACAATATGTTCCGTTTCGCCATTTCGTGTTTTAAACACGCCCAGATATTCTACTCCTTCAAGCTTGCTTGTGATTATGGGGCCTTTTATATTTCGTCAGCAGGAAATACTACCTTTGTTTAAAATGTACTTTATAGTGTCCTTACAGAGATCGATGATGAAATATTTTCATAGAAATTTCTCATTGTATAATTTTTCGATGACGTCTCCAAATCGTTCTGTTATTTTTTACGGTCTACTCAGCGGTTATTGTTCCCTGTCGGCGAGCACAATGCTCTTTCGGGACGAAGTGCAATGTTTTATACAGAGTAGTACTGATTACACCAGGGAAAGGGTCTCCGATATGAAAGGGGCGGGGACGTTTGTTGCCACTCTTAGGTTAGACGTATAAATATTGCGTACGCCAGGAGAATGTATAAAATTTGTTCATGGTATTTTTATTAATCTTTACTCACTTTTATAGTACTTAGGTAACCTCTATTTGAGGGATTGTTTTTATCGTTTTTCGGGTTTTTCCTCAGTGTGTATTACTAGCATTCGAAGATGGCAACATTATGATCATGAAAGTCACTATAGCTGTTATTTTTGTACCTGTTTTAGAACAATATCTTTTATCAGGGGTCGTTTTTTCCGCAAGCATCCCCGCTACAGCCCCCTGGATAAATTTCCACTTTACGCGAGCGCGACAAACGACACACCCGAGATAAGCAGGCGTATCGCGAGTCACGATCCGTGCTGTTGAAACAAAGTGTTTCTTTGTTTTAAGGCCGGCAAATTTAAATAATGACGATTATTTGACGGCATTTTTTTGTTAACAGTAAAAATCACTCTAGCGCGCGGGAAAGCAAACCAACCTCGTTCCCAGGGCTTTTCCCTTTTTCGTGGGGGCGGTCGGGAGTAACGCGACAATCTCGGGAATATTTCATTACAAATCAAAATGCTAATGTAACTTTTGAGGCAATTACATCAACCAATAAAAATGCAGAATTAACCACAGGAATTCATACATTAGTATTGTAATGAATATTTAAGATCAACACGTGACCAGCCGATGCCAGGGCCTTTTCCCGACCGCCCCCACGAAAAAGGGAAAAGCCCTGGGAACGAGGTTGAAAGCAAACTTCTGACCTCAATTTCAAACCAAAGTTAGGGCGTGACTACTGCCGAATCCGTGACGACCGGTGACACATTTCTCGTCACGTATCGGTCACGGCTGCCACCAGCATTTTCTCTCTCGCAAAAAGAGCCGCGCGGTTCTTTTTGCGTTCTTCTAGCTTCGAGAAAATTTACACTTCGATCACTCCCTGCTTTCCGCTGTACGTTTTGGGTATCAGTGTTATTTCAAGCGTAGTCCAAAAGAGGCTGTGGAGATTTTTCGGTTTGGTCTAGAATTTCGAAGTTATCATTTTTGCGTGGCTAATAATATCTTATCTAGATTGCGAAAGCAGCCGATTTTTATTTTTCGCGTGTTCTTTTCATGTTCCTATTTGCGAGTTTAAGCCCCAAACGTCCGTGACCACATTCGTGACCTGCCTTGATGATGCGATTTGCGTCACGTCTAGAATTGATACAAAGCCAGTCAGTGGCCAAACCCCAGGAAATGGGTACACCTTATAAATCACTCGAACGGATGCAATGAATGGTTAATTTATTCCGGGAACGAGGCTGGTCATTCAAGTGAGAAGTTTAAAAAGAGATGCAGGGTCCCTTCTGTAGGCATGTCAATAATGGCATACAAAGGGTAAGGAATTGCATTGGGAGACCAAGGGAACGAGGTTGCTCGAGGCGGAGCCTACCCGCGTAAAATATTTTGAGTACCTCCCCCCCCCCCGCCACTCGCCCCCCTTCCCCTTCCCCACTGGGGGACCAAACCCAGAGCAACGCCGGCACAGCGGCACTACATTCTCTGGACTACGCGTAATCAGCGATAATATAGACCCGTGGGCTGTTACCCCCAAAGAAAAAAAGTAGGATTGTTTACTACTGACCTAGCTGACATCCAAACAAGAATAATGAAGGAGAGTTACCATTCTCGTGAATTGAATCGGGAATCAAAGATGTTCACAGTTCTATTCTAGACAATGGAACATTTTTCGCGGTTCTTTGGAGTTAAAGATTGGGAGTTAGAAGAGCGAAAAAAGCCATAGGAGCACCCCCAGCTGTTGTAGTTCTGCTTAACTCTATAGAAGCACAAACGAAATGTTTGCGAGTTCTTTAAGAAACGAACTCGGGTGAGAAAGCCACGGACAGGGGTCGACAGGAGCCCCTGCCACGGTAAAACCGTAGCGGAACGTAACAGCAAGGAGAATTTGTATTTTGATAATAACAATATAAAACAACTTCTCTGTGTTTTTATCGAGTTAGAAAGACGAGGGGAAATATGGGAGAGCCAGAAATTCTGTGGGAACACGAGCCGCAGCCGAGTGTTTCTTCAAGTTTTTCGAGTTCTCCCAAACGTTCACTTTGACTTTTTCCGCGTTGAAACACGGATTTCAACCAATCACAGCGCGCCTTTTATGACATGGGCATTTCAGTCAAATTCAAATTATTTATTGGTACAAGTGAGCTCATTGCTAACCAACTTTTCTGACCTGGAAATTTACGCTGTGTAATCCTTGAGGGATCATGCATAACCTGGATAAAAAAGCGCTTACTTACAATAAGAAGATTTTCAAAATGCAAACAAAAAGCCAGGACTGATTCTTGGAAAACACGAAGTCTCCAGAAGTTGTACGTGCCGCTCGGGAGAGAAATCAATGACGTCATTAACACCGCTTTCCTGATTAAAACATTTGACTTACGGAATAATATCAAAACGTGCTTTTATTAATTTACAAATGTTTTCATGTCGATGTTGATTCATCGAATTCAGGAAGCCGAAAATCCGTGCGGGATTGACACCTTTCCGGTAATTTCATGTTTCGCGCGAAATTGTGAAAAGTGAGGTGAAAATTATCTCATTTCACCAGCTTATTTGAAAATAAAACAAAGCGTACCAGACAAAGTACTCGGCCTTTTAAACTGCGTTTGCAAAGGTAATCAAGGTTTTGTTTGCATGGAAAAATTGTTTACACCGGCGCCGAAGTGTAAAGCCAATTATAAAGGTCAAGTATCGACTTTTATTTCACTGGGTTACAAGATTTTGAACCAATGAAAACGAGTCTTATATAATATTGAGACGGATGTGATTTTCTGTCAATGAAATAGCCAATCAGAAGTTGTGTCTCATTTTCGACACTTCAACCAGCGGCAGAAGTGTCTGTCGCGAAGGTTTTTCCTTTGCGAACTTGTATGCCACGATTTCCAGCATTTCTTGGCGTGACAGGGATAACTTATGTAATCCGTGATTAACTTCGCCCTCTGGATACACTGAGACTTGATTCTGGAATTCTAAACTTTGTCTTCTACGCGGAATTTTTCAGGAGACACATTGGAGTTATTTCCATCAATGGACGCCATCACTTGTTGAACAGCTTGAATCTAACTACGAAGATTATCCTGATAAATCGCAAAGCCGGAGTAGAATTTTATGGCCTTCACATGCTGAGGAGCTGGGTTTCCGCTTGAGTGGCCTTTTCTTGATGATTTGTTTCGCGATATTAACTTCGCTGTGTTGAGTGCTTATACACAATGAACAAACATCGGGCCAGTAATCAGTGAAGCATGGGCTGTTTCAAGATACCGGATTTTATCTGTTAGCGAAACTGGACTCAGTTGGTACCCTGTTGCTGCACTAGAGGACTTAACTGGGTCATACAGCCTATCCTTAAATCCCTGAATGACTTTTACCTGCAAAAGGAGTATTTTTGCAAAAAATCAGAGAGAACGAAAGTTGGTTTGCTGTAAACGCGCGAACAGAACTCAGGCGATCGAAGACACAAGGTAAGGACATTCATACTACCTGCGATCGAGTCTTCTTAAATTTAAGTTTTAACGATTGTCAAAAACACAATGGCTTCCTTTCCTTAGAGTTGCTGTGCATTTTGAAATACATTCGTTTATAAAGCAGGCATTTCCTGACGGCGGATTTGTGATTTTAGTTTCACTGACGAACTCGGAGACTTCTCTTCGACACCCAGTCGGCAAGACAAATTCATTCGATGCCTCAGTTTGTTGACGAGATTTTCTAGAATTTTCATCGTACCATTATATTTCAACTATTTATCAGGCATTTAAACTGGCAAGGTTTCTCGGACCGTTGACAATGTTATGTCTTCAAAATTGTTCACAAGGTGACACAATCTTTTATCCCAAACAAATTACCTAGAAGTATCTTTTTCGACCAACTCCTTTTATAGTTCTACCGTTCGCGTTTACTTGCATGCGTAAAATTTTTAATTTATCAATCGGCCGGCAAATGATTACAAATGTTCGCTTATGTTTCAAGGAGAGATAAGGAATTTCTAATATAGCGAAATTCTTTCCATTACCCAAATTATTTATTACATAAAGCAAAATTTATTATTTAATGTAAAAGGCGAAGTTTTGGTTGAAAAATTTTTTTTTCCAATTTTGTTGTACGAAATTCACTGCGACGATCACTTATCGCCTTTGTTGTACGAGTTGCTCAAAACCAACGAAAACACAGCCCAAAAGGTTGACTTACGTTATGCAGTGTTATTTTAACTAAGCCTTTCTTTCATTTACATGTTGCAATTATTTGTTTGGAGTATTATTTACCAGCCAAGCGCCATGTCGAGCTATATGGTTTACATTTGTAAAGAGCCCGGTATTTCGTAAAGCTCCAACGCTTTGCAGGAAAGCTAACAATTGAAAGACATTTCAAAACAACAACTTTCTATTGTTCAGAGGGATTTTGTTGTTTTGAGAGGTGTGCTGATCGCATTTTGACATACGGTCGGGGGTTAATATAATGCAAATTACCTTTTTGCAGAACAAGTTTCAGCTTAAAATATTTCTTTTCCAGAAGAAGTTTCATTTAGCAGTTTGTTGGATTCAAAAAGCCATTTCAGTGCGACAACGTTCCGCGTAATTGCGTTCGAACTTCAGCAGATTTCACAACCTTTTCGTAAGGTCATAACGAACCGTGTTGTTTATGTATGGTAATTTTTATGGGTTGACCTGTATTCACGAGGCATGTAGAAATTAAACCTAAACAGTTCTTTTAGTCATTTAGTTTAGAACTCGGAGTGTTCGAAGCTTATTCACACTCGAAACTGAGCCAGCTACAAACAAAGATTTTTCCTCCAAAACATATGTTTATTCTATCGTGAAAAACATTTCGCCGCCTGAGTGATCCGAATTGATGATTATAGCCATACAGAAATTGATCAATTTTTAATGAAGCGAAAAGCCGTATGCAAATTTATCACGTTGAAATTTGTTCGTTTTGTTTAATGTCAGTCAGTGAATGGAATATTGGTGTAATTTCGTTGAAAGCCTGCCAGAGTGGTCGATTTGCAATTTGGGTGGTTAATTTGAGAAGTTTGAAATCAATCTTGTATTGGAATGGAAAAATGTTAATAGCTTTACACTTTATAACAAAATGCAGTCATTACTTGACCTAGGAGGTACTGCCTAATAATGTTTGGCAACAATTTGATGCTGAATTTTTAGACCTTTATAAAATCAAGTTTTTCTGCTGTGTGTGACAGTTAAAAAAATTGTCACAAATGTTATCCAGCCTTTCTAAAATGATCTATAATTTGCATAACAAGAACAAAGGTAGATTTGGGATATTATGTTATATTGGCGCCCTAAGGAAATGTATCAATTTGCTCACAAACGCTTTTGTTTTTTGTCATCTTTCAACTCAATCGTAACAAAACCAAATTGCTAGTTGAATTTTATTTTTCTAAAAAGTGGAAAATTAGCGAACATTGCATTTGACTAAAAGCATCATAATTTATCTTTGTCTTTAAGATAATTTGAAAGGTCATTTACATTTTGTGTGACAGAATGCCTTGTTTTTATTGATATTGGCTCTGTCAATTCTTGGATTATCTAGAACATGTTGTAATTCATGTCATGCTTAAAGCATTTCATTGTAGGCGTTACAGATATAGTGTTTGATAAACTGACAACAGTGTAGTTTACTCAAGGTTTACTAGTGGATTTTGAAGCCATAATGAAGACATCAACCCTTAGCATATCACTAAGCCAGGTTATTCACTTGTAACATACATTTCATTCGGGTTGTGGTGAATTTAAGTGGTTTGAGTTTGTGTACTAACAGAACTACATCTTGTCCTTTTGTCTCCAGGAGTACCTCAAGAAACCACTGTGTACTAGAACATTTACAACAAGTGTTTTGATTCCAGTTGGAGAGCCTGCGGAAAGATCAAACAAGCATGCTCTATGTACGTCCTCATGGAATAACGACAGTTATTTGGTTTGTAACTGTGGAGTTAAGGAAATAGATACCAACATGTCATATAGATACAAAGACACACAGTCTCAGCCTTCTTCATTACCAAGGAGATATTATTCTCTTCCAAAGAATTATTCAACACCAACTACTAATAATAGTAAAGATTCATCAAACTCCACAAGATACAGGTCAACTTCTTCGTCAGCTACGTCTTCATCCACAACACCTTCAGCACAGCCTTTGAGATACGGAAGTTTACGGACTTATGGTACTTCATCAAACACTTCTTTAACTGATGACCTAAAGAAACCGACATCTCGCAGATCAGGAGTCAGTTCTGTTAATAGTAGGCCCACTGCTAGTAGTAGCATTCCACGTAAAAGTTCTTATGGTAGTAGTAAAAGTGGTTCTTTATCCTCTTCACCCTCAAATTTACGAGATCCAACAGCCTCATACTCAGCAAGGCATTTGTCAAGTACTTCATACAGGAACTCTGGTAGTTCATCTCTAAGTGCTGATTCAAACTGGACCCCAGGAGGGGTTCCCATCAGGCAACGATCAAGTATTACGTTACGAGAGACCCAGCCTGTTTGGGGCCCCAGTGACCCTCCTGTTAGACAACATTCAAGTAGTTCTTTACGTGATTCTCCTTTTACACTGCCAACTAGAAGAACACGTTCTTCTTCTTCACAAGGTTATAGTGACAGTGAAACTCAAACTTCTCCTAGTCGAAAATTAAGTCCAGGTGAAACGGTGTCAAAAAGACCTGTTTCTCCTTCGTCTGTTCAGTACAAAGATTATGGCAAGAGCGAACAAACTTCTTCACAGAGGAAACTGAGCCCAGTCGAAACAACATCAACAAGGCGTACTTCATCCCCCACTGTCCATTACGAAGGAAGTCGGGAGTTTAAGTCTGAAAAACCAGCATCACCAACATCACCCACAGTTCTGTATTCTGGAAGTCTTCCACGCAAAGAGTCACCCAGTTCAAGGAGCGAAGCTAGTACAACAAGCAGTTCGCGAAATGGCAGCCATGGTGCTTCGAGTGATAATGATGATGAACTTGAATCTTCGGCAGCCAGAGATATTTCTCTTTTGAGTAGAGAAATTGCTAGTGTTTACGAGGGATCACTAAGCAGGAGTGACTCTAGAAAAGGAAAAACGTCAAACCTATTGCCGAAACAGGAGTCAACAGAGGGAAGTTCAAAAGTTAAAGAAAGTGCGAGACAAGAGAAGCAACCATCAAATGAAAAGAAACTAAGTGGTAGTCGTAAATCTTCTCAAGAACAGAGTCCAGGAATAGATACGAGTGTAAAAATTAAAAAGGGCCATAAGAGAAGCTTAAGTGCTGGATCTGCTACAGGAAAAGATGAAAACAAAGTGAAGTCAGTGAGAAAAATTTCAGGTATTTTTACTCGTAAAAAGTCTCAGTCAACAGATTCTGAGGAAGATGAAGAGAGGAAGCATAGTAAAGGCTCTCTTTTCTCCAGAAAAGATTCAAAAGATTCTGTTAAAGATTCTCAGACAAGGAGAGGATCTTCATCATCTTCGCATTCTCCACCTGTGACACCTCCAAAAAGAAAGATATCTGGCCCAGGCAGGTTGTTCTCATTTTCCAGTGACTCAAAGACAACTCCAGAATTGCCAAAGAAGTTTTCTGTACCTGGAAAGTATTTTGCAAGTAAAGAAACAAAGTCAGGGGAAGAGTCAAGTGATTTAGAGTCAGAAACCACAAGAGCTTCACGACCACCAATGAAACGACGTGTTTCCTTGCCAGGGATATTAGGTTTACCCAGAAGTTCTAGTGCCGAAAGGACTTCTGGTACTGGTAGTCGTCATCGGAGCCCTGAGCCTTTGGTAGATCCCATCCTTCTTCAACGGAGGAGAAGTAATTTTAAGAAAGCGCAGTCATTTGATGTGCAGAGTGATAAAGGGAAGAATTCGATGTTGAGTAAGTTGAAATTTTGGGATCAATCTAAAAAGGATAAGTCACCTGATTCACGGGACTCAACATCACCTGAAGAGGGTAGATCACGGTCAACTTCTCCTGCTGTGGAATCATCAGCTCCAAAAATTTCTACAGAGGGGGAATCAGAGCACAAAGCATCGCAATCAAGAAAAAGTAGAGAGAGAACTGTGAAAAGGAAATCTTCAAAGGAAAAGGAAATCCCTGAGTTAAAAGTTGTTGCTCCTGCAACTGTCAAATCGGACACCAAACCCGCTATGTCAGGTGAAGAGAAATTACAAGTTTCTCCAACGGCAACACAACCATCTAGTAAGGAAGATGAAAGTGTCAATAAGACTGTTAAAGAACCTAAAGTACAATATGTTGGTCCGGTAGAATTGCCTTCATCATCAGAATTACGTGCAAGGAAACGAGCCCAATGTAAAGTGAATTCAGTTGAAAAAGAAAACGAAAGCACTGTCATCGCCACCGAGAATTCAACACAATCTCAAGAAACAGAAGCTTCTAATGTAACTAATAAAGTAGAAGTCAAGCCACTGGACTCTAACAATGGCTCAACTAGAGACACAGTGTCAAAGTTAAGGGAGCGAAGGAGGAGGAGGCGTGAAGAAAGGGAGCGTTTCTTTGCTGGTTTGGGTAACACAACTAAGGAAACCACACAAAAAGGCCAGGTCACAGAGGCAGAGAACAGCAAAAATTTTAAGTCAGGCACTACAGTGATTCAAGATAAGGTTGATGGAAGAACTACTGTAGCTGCAAATGATAAAGTAGAAGATAAAAATAAAAAGGTTTCTACAGAAGGAAACAATGACAGAGAAGTTGAACCTACTCCAAAAATAAGCATTATTGGGAAGAGAGGCACATTGAAAAATGGAAAGCCACGTTACCAAACAATTGCTTCATCAGTGCATGCCGATATTATTGCTGACTTGATTAGAGAGAAAGGTCTCAAAACGACAACTAACACTGAAGTCAAAATCCCTTCTGTTGCCGAACTCAGAGCAAAGTTTTTGATTTCTAAAGACGATGCTAAGGTCATTCCACCAAGGCCTATTCTCAAGCTTGAGGATCGCCCTCACAGCATCTGTGGAGGGGTTTTGTCGCCAACTGAGATGAAAAAATTTGAGGATATAACTTTCTCCCTCGCCAAGAAGGTGTCTTCTGATGATGTTAAGATGAAGAAAATTTCTGACAGTAGCAGTGATTCCCTGCCGAAGCTTGATACTCAATGGAAAACCATCTCGGTTGCAAAGGATGAAAAGAGTCCACCTTCTTCACCCATTGTCAAAAGTTCCACTAAGAAGGAAAAGAAAGTTGATAAAATAATGAACGAGGAAAACCAGGTAAAAGAAGAGCAAGATTTAAGTGTGGACAGCGACACTCTCAAAAAGAGGAGAGGGAGTAAAAAGAAAAGGAAGAAGTCGATATTTGGAGGTGATAAGGAGCCAAAAAGCCCTGAGGAAGATGCTGATATGCCGCAACATGGAGCTGTGTCTGCAGCACTAAAGGCCATGTTTTCACGAAAGCCCTCCATGACAGACAAGGTCAAATCATCACGGAAACCGCGATCGAAAACAGTGCCTGGCTCGCCAGATAGTGGAAGTATCAAAACTGAGACAGATTCAAGGGAAAGAAAGAAGTCATCTCCTTCATATACAGTTGCACCAAAGTCTCCTGAAGTTGATACAAAGCCCATGAAAGTTGAGAAGAAAGAGGCAAAGGATGAAAAAATTGAGAAAATCGAGGAGGTGAAAGATCTTGAAAAAGAGAAGGACATAGAGCTGCAACCAATTTCAGACCTAGAACAGAAACCTGTGAAAGAAAGGAAATCTCTCAAAAAACGTAAGTACAGACTTACCATAAATAATCCTTAGTGTCAAGTAATCAAAGATTTATTTTCCTTATTGAATACAATGCATTCCTTAAAATGGTAGTTGCGAGAATTTGGTGGTACATCAATACAGAATCCCTAGTTGATGATTTTCTCTATTCTCGTTACATTTACCTGTCTGCTTGTCAATGTAATATAAGGAGAAATTAAATGTAGATCAATCAGGAGTTATATGAGGGGCTAATTAAGTGAAGGTATTTTCTGTTGAATGTGAACTTAAGTCCTTTAAAATACGTAAATAATGTAAATAATCCCTTTGGTCACTGGTTCCTTCCTTATTTTGCATGATTTTGTTATCAAAAAGGTCAAAAGAAGCTAGGGATTGGTCTGTTTTTTTTTTCATTAAATAAATACAGGCTAGGGCTCCATGTAGTCACTACCTGATTTCTCTGAATCACACATTAATTTTTATTGCAAAGGGTAGGCCACAGAGTTCCCAGTGTTGTGATCTGGCCTTGTTTCATGGGTTGGTACTTCACATAGGGTTTCAAAACCTCATTGCTCCTTTCTGTCCAAGAAAACTTGCTATGACTATCCAGTCTCATCCCCAGAGGTCGTGATCCTTCTGGTCTGCACCAGGGATTGAGACCTCCAGCTGCCTTCAACACCAAAAGTTCGCGATTGACAGATTCATTGTCAACTCTGACAATTCTGATTGGCTGAAAATTACAAAGCAAGTATTCTGCGCATACTCAAAAATTGGGACCAGCCAGAGCTCTTTATCCCTGGAGCAGCCCAGAATATTGCAGGCTCTAGGGATGAGAATGATGACTTTCATGCCCCAAGTGACTTTGAAATCTTGAATTATATTTTGAACTTTGTAAGGTGCTTTTGTTTTGCAGTGTAAACTTATATAAATAATAAAATAACAATACATGTTAAATTGTAAAATTGTATCTAATTTGCACAACCAGAAATTCTCCTGGGAGAGGAAGAAAACTGTTATTTTAACCCAAGAACACTTTTTTATGTAAGCTGGCTATAAAAAAAGACCTGTTTGAGTATAAAGCTGATGAAAAGTTTACAAGTTTTGCACTGTGCGCTAAATGCACAAGAATAACATTGCCTGTTGTTTATTTTTACAATCCATGTGTGCAAGGTCAAACCACTCTGTTTAGACAATATATTGTGACCCAATTCACAATGTTGATGTTTTTGTGCTATAGCCAGAGATCGTTTGTATAATCCTGTTTGTATAATCCTGACGGGTTAGTGATAATGGTTTCAAAGCAGCTCAAGTTGTGATTTCAAAGTTGCACTGCCTGTTTGAATTTCGCCCACTTAGAATGCAAGAAAAATATTTTAAGGACATGTAGAGATTGCCAACTGTGATAAGATCTGCAAAGAAAACAGTGATTTTGTTCAAAGAGGAAGCTTGGATCAACAGTTCACTTTCTGAAAGAAACCATGCATGAACTTAAAGCAGCTGTTATGATTATTTGCTGTGGATCTTTTACAGCTTAGCCATGAATGCCATTGTGAGTTTATTTTTCTTTCCATTATATGTAAATTTGACAGTTTAGGAGGATGAATCTCTAAGGAAACAGTTATATTAATCGTTTGCTCTGTTGTACATGTAACATTAGGACCTAGTATTATTTCCATATTTAAGCCTCTCCGGGGTGTTACTCAGAACAGTTTTTTTTTCAGTATTAATTTACAAAATGATTGTCAAACCTTGCTTCCTTACACAAACAATTCAAAACTTCAGCATTTACTTTTTCTGTCTGGGAAATAGCCAGTAGCCGTAAGATAATTACAGCTACCTATGTATCAAGTATATTTACAGTTACAGTAGCCAGATTTGTATTCCTTTTAGTTAGAAAATGACGGACTATGACTGTGTTCTGTGTAGTCCTTCATCTTCACATGTTATCAGTTATAACCTTACACTGAGTTGATAAACGAAGGATTTCACAATTATTGTTGAATGAACAGTGCTAGTGTAGGATACAGAGTTTAAATTATTTAAATCAGTTCTGTATTTCCTGCATTTTAAGTGGATCTGTTAAGTAACTCGAACAATTTTACTCTCTTAATATCCTCCCTGGTTAATTTTTAATGTGTTTCAGATCATATTTTGCATTTGTGTTGAAACAAACTATACCAGAGCATTTAGAATTTTCTAGAATAAAAAAACTCAAAATATGTGGTTAATATGTACTGGTTAATACAAAATTGTAGTTGATCTAATTTCATGTAAAATCCATTAGAGTCCCAGTGTACATATTATACACTAGACTAGATGCATTAAAACACATTTATATTTAAAAACAAGGGCAGATTATGTGTATATTACAAACTGATTTCAGAGACTGACCATCTTTAACACTTCCATTTTCAAGAGTGGTGCAAGTCTGAAAGTAGAAAAAATTGGATCTGGCATTCTCAAATTGTAAACTGTCAAGAAGAAACAGTCCTTATGAAAGTACTACAGTAACTTCAAAGCTCTCATTTGAGTAGTCACACATTAACTAAAGGTTTTATCCACAGATGTAAAAGTTCGAGCCATATAAATTTAGTGCAAGGCCTAAACATTGTTAATAAGTGACTGAATTTTCAAGAAAACTCTGTAAAAGGTTAAGTTGTCAGTGATTTTTAAATCAGAGAGGATCAGATAAATGGCTGAAATGATGGAGGGAAATGGTGAACTTTGTAAGTATTTGTAGTTACGTTGACAGATACATGTTAGCAGGCAGAAAGTGCAAGTTTTGCATGACAAGCTACACGTACATGTATAGGTTTGATTCGCACATTGATCATTCATAATATTTTTTTTTCAGCTTCCAAAAACAAAAAGAGGAAGTTTACCTCATCTATGAAACCTTTCAGCATGATGAAGACGAAATCGGAATCCAATCTTGTGCAGCGGTTTGATTTTGTTGCAGTGGATATTCCCCTTGAACCAGAACCAGCACCAGAGAAAAAAGATGAAGATGGAAAACGTTTCATAGAGGATGAGCAAGATGAGCTGATTCAGCAAGAAGCACCTGAGCCAACTACAGATCAGAAAGGAAGACGGCCTAGTGTGTTTGAAGAAGGCTTGAAGGAGTTTTATGATTTGAAAACTGCAGAAACGAAAGATGACACAAAGGCTCCAGAGATCACCCTTGAAGATCTGGATGCTATTTCAGGGCAGACAACACAGTGAGTATTGTCGCAATAACACTAAGACATAATGATTGCATTTTGTTATCTGTGAGACCAAAAAGGTATGTATACACCCAAAACACTTTGTTCCAAAGCAAAGAGCAATATTATTTTCCTGCTACCTAGCTTGAATAGGTTTGTCAATCAACAAATTAAGGCTATAACAGCACAGTGCTTGAGGAGTTTTTGGGTTAAATTGAGCAGATTTGCGCACCTTCAAAATGTACGGTGGATCAAGGATCAGCTAAAAATTTGTCCTGGATTTTGGAATCTTGCCAGACTTGGGTTTCTAAGCTCGTGGACATTGCAGCGTGGTGTCAGGTCTTCGCATCATGGCGGTATTTCAGCATTGTTTAGCGAGTTCTTCCCCTCCCTTCCTCCCTTTTTATTCGTTATTTATTTCATTTTTTTTCTTTATTCCACGGACCTAGTCAGTGTGATGAGTGCTAGGGCGTGGGGGCTCATGGCTGATTTGTGGGGATTTCCAGCCAAGGGAGTGTTATTCCATCTGGGGGGCCAGCTGACCTCAATGGAGGCCCCCCTGTATATCTCAGGCACCCATCCTCCATATACATGAGGCAGTTGGTTGATATAATGTTTTACAAAATTCTTTAACATTACTTTCTTATAAACAAACAGTACATGATAGGAAAAAAGGTGAAAAGTCAGAATCAAAAAAAACAAATAAACAAACATCTACAGTCCCTGAAAACTGCAAAAAGTTTCAAATAATGTGCATCCAGATTTGAATAAAAATAGTGGTGGATCAATGAAATAAGCTAGCATGGATAGAACTTTCAGTGTAGTTGTTTTAGCGCTGACGGCTCCCGTTGTCGTGACAGCGGCTTCCTTTCGGCTTTGGCCACTGTCAGTCATTCGAATCCTATTACCTGCAGAGTTTCTGGTGTTTTCACTCTCGGCATTCACTGCTGCCCATGTCATGGATTCCGGAGGCTCGTTCTGCACAGATGATTCATGTAAGTTACACGTTGCTGTTTCCGTAACAAAGGCTTTTTATATGACAGGGTTGTTAACCCTGTGCAAAACCCCCAAACCTGGAGGACCGGTAGATTGCTCTTTGTCTGGCCCCTAACCTTTGACCTGTCTGGCATGGGTGACCCTGACAGGACCCCGAGAGGTCCAGCCAGCATAGCTCTCAGGCTCACTGGAGCACGCAAGCCCCCCCACCACGGCAAGGTGGCAATCTTATTTGGGGGAGCAACTACACTGATTGGCTTTTGGAATGTGCGAACAATGTATGAGCAAGGTAGGATGGCGCAGGTCATTGCTGAAATGAAGCGTTACAAACTTGATATCTTAGGCATAAGTGAGAGTAGATGGACAAAATCTGGGAGAATGAAGACAACAACAGGAGAGACAGTTCTCTACTCTGGGAGAGAAGATGATCTACATCATGAAGGGGTTGCAATCATCATGAAGAAAGGGATGGAAAAGTACTTAATGGAGTGGAAGCCAGTAAACAGCAGGATTATTCAAGCACGATTTAAGGGCAGGCAGACTAACTTGTCCATCATACAATGCTATGCACCTACTAATGACAGCAACGACAGAGATAAAGAAGCCTTTTATGAGCAACTGCAAGCAACACTTGAGAACGTCCATTGTCGAGACCTCCTGCTAGTGATGGGTGATCTTAACGCCAAGGTGGGCTCAGACAATGTGAATTTTGAAAGGGTCATGGGAAGAGAAGGATGTGGAGTGCAGAATGATAATGGAGAGAGGCTGGTAGAATGGTGTGCATTCAACAACATGATCATTGGTGGAACTTTATTCCCGCATCGCAACATTCACAAACTCACCTGGATATCCCCAAATGGGCGGGATCAAAACCAAATAGACCATCTAATGGTTAACAGCATGTGGCACCGCTCCCTGCTTGATGTAAGAGTAAGAAGAGGGGCTGATGCAGGCAGCGATCACCATCTTGTGACTGCAAAGTTGAGACTGAAACTGAGAGCAGCTGGACGAAACAAACATTGCATCCGTAGATATGACATCAGCAGATTACAAGATCAAAGGACTAAGAATGCTTTTGTCCTACAGCTGAGGAACAGATTCCAAGCTTTAAGTAACATAGACGAGCAAGACAATGAAGACGAAGACACTGTAAACCAACAGTGGAAGCAAGTCAGGAACATCTTTGATGAAGCAAGTAAAACCTGTCTGGGGATGCAAAAGACTAGAAAAAAGAAAGAATGGATTACACCAGACACGTGGCAGGTTATCGAGGAGAGACGCCAGTTGAAGAAGAAGATAAACGACAGCAGATCAGCCAGACTCCGAGAGAAGTATAGAGTGGCTTACACAGAAATCAACAAGCGTGTCAAGAGAAAGATTCGAACTGACAAAAGGGCATATATGGAAGAACTAGCAAAAGAGGCAGAGGAAGCGGTGCAAAAGGGAGAGCAGAAGAATGTCTATAAAGTCACTAAACTGATCTGTGGAAAATATAATGGCATCAGAAATGTCCCCATACGAGATAAACAAGGTCAGCTCCTCACCTCTGAAAAAGACCAAGAAGCACGCTGGGTAGAGCATTTCAAGGAAGTCCTCAACAGACCACCACCAGAAGAGGAGCCTGATATTCCAGAAGCTGAGGAGGACTTAGATGTTGACACTGGGCCACCGAAGAAAGAAGAGATCATTGCAGCCATCAAATCCCTAAAAAACCACAAGGCACCTGGCAAAGACCGCCTCAATGCTGAGCTGTTCAAGGCAGACGCTGTGACCACTGCAAATATCTTACAACCACTTTTTAACACCATATGGGACAGAAGGAAAATTCCTGATGACTGGAATCAGGGTATCATTATCAAGATACCAAAGAAAGGAGCTCTCTCTGAATGTAGCAACTGGCGTGGCATTACACTATTATCCACCCCTAGCAAGATCTTAGCGAAAGTCATCATGAAGCGCCTATCACTGGCTGTGGACGATAAACTCCGCAAGGAACAGGCCGGTTTCAGGAGAGGAAGGGGTTGTATCGATCATATTTTCACGCTGAGAAATATTATTGAACAGAGTACTGAATGGCAGCGAACTCTCTATGTCAACTTTGTAGACTTTGCCAAAGCCTTCGACAGTGTGCACCGGCACAGCCTCTGGAAGATATTACGAGCGTATGGAATCCCCTCCCACCTTGCTGAGATCATCAAAAGCTTCTATGACAACTTTACCTGCTGTGTTGGTGATGGTGACATCTTATTTGAAGTTCACACTGGTGTCAGACAGGGGTGTGTCATGTCCACATTGCTTTTCAACCTTGTTGTGGACTGGATCATGCATCGCACCACTGAGGACCAGATCAGGGGCATCAGATGGACGCCTTTCTCTTACTTGGAAGACCTGGATTACGCTGATGATCTAGCCTTACTATCACACACCCACACGCACATTCAAGAGAAGACGCAACGCCTCAACACCTTTGCTAAGCAAGTTGGCCTTAACATCAGCAGCAAGAAGACTGAAATTATGGCGCTGAACACCACCAACACGCGACCAGTCCAGATTGATAATGAAGAACTTCCATACACAGACAGATTTACCTATCTCGGCAGCATCATCAGTAGAGATGGAGGAACTGACCTGGACATCCAGAGCCGTCTCAACAAGGCTAGGAACTCGCTCAACATGATGAATAAGGTATGGCGCTGCTCCACTTACAGTACTTGTACCAAGCTGAAGCTCTATCACAGCTGCGTCCTCACAACCCTTCTGTATGGTTCAGAATGTTGGCGTTTAACAGAGAAGGATCTAACAAAACTCTCCACATTTCACACCAAGAGCCTTCGGCGTATTTTACGCATCTTTTGGCCTAATGTAATCTCAAATAAAGACCTCTTTGAACGGTGTGGAACTGAACCAATGGCTACCATCCTGATGAGGAGACGCTGGAGGTGGATTGGCCACGTCACTCGCCAAGAAGCCTCCATTGCAAGAACCGCTATGCACTGGACGCCAGAAGGAAAACGAAAGAGAGGTCGCCCCAAGATCACATGGCGACGGACGATTGAGAAAGAAATAAAGGAGATGGGGAAGACCTGGGAGGGCATCAAGTTCATGGCAAGGGACCGCCAGATGTGGAGAGAACACGTTGCTGCCCTACATGCCACTTAGGCGTAAAGGGCATGAGTGAGTGAGTGAGTGATAGAACTTTCAATTGATGCCATGGACAGTAATTCCAGTTGTGGATAACTCTCCAGATACAGTACTTCTATGAACATTTTTTGTATACCACCTCCCAACAATATCTTCTTGGTGACATAATAATCATTATGATAACTTCCACAACATGGAAAGGCAGCAAGCAAATGATGTGATTATTATTATTATTATTATTTTTTTTTGGGGGGGGGGGGGGGGGGGGGAGAGGGGGTGCTCACATGTACATGTGGTAATTAAGTGGAGAGAAATTCAGTATTTTAAGTTTTTTTCACCTTGGGACTCGGATTAAGATTAAGATTAAGATTAAGGAATCGGATTAAGCACTCAATTTACTTTTCTATTTTTAGACAACTGTCATCTCTAGCAGGAGACAGAACAAGGATAAAGCCAAAACGACGCCACAAAACAACTTCAAACCCTATCAAAAACTTGCAGCAGAGAAATGATGTGAGGACAGATACTGAGGTAAATTTGCCTGTGTCAGTAAAATCAACTGTTGCAGTTAATTACTTGCTTGGTTCCAGTGTTTCACTTTGCATGTATGTTCTTGCATTAACGGTGCTGATACACGACATTAGGCCATGTCTGTACTAATGTGTGTAATCTGAATGTTGTACATGTATTAACACATGCATGTGCCAAATTTTTTGGAAGTAGTGCTTAACAGAATGTAATTGTTTTGGGGTGATCTGTAGGTTGAGAGACCAAGAATAGAGAAAAAACAGGTCACTAGCGAGCATCCTGTCATCAAGAGAAAGAAAAAGAAATACAAGGACCCGGAAAATTTGTGTAAGATTCCATTCTTTGTGATATTTTTGTCTTTTTGTTAACTTAAATTGTTATACAATTATTGCATTCTGTACCTGTTGGACAGCATTTCAAATTAAGTTGAATTTTTTTCAAAACTTATAATAATAATTCTACTTTTTTCCAGGGAGACGACACACTCTTGACTTGGCGGCATCAGCATTGGCTGGTCTGGCCAGCACAGAAGATTTCACAAAGGTTAGGCTTCGTAAAACTGCCGGGCCTGAAGAAAAGGAAAAGGATGAGTTCAACGGAACTAAACCTATTATGCTTATTCACATAAAAGGTACTGGTAAACGATACATACAATGTTACTAACACAAGAAGAACATTTTTTGTAGGATACCTGTGGCATCACACACTAATGTGATGGAGTTGTAAGTCCGTTTATGCATATGAGTTGCAACATTGTATCCCACACATGTACCTTTCGGGCAGCCTATTTTCCATGCAAATTACACTGAAGGAGCTAATAGCTAAAATAATATGTTATGTATAAAAAGCTAAAATAATATGTTATGTATAAATTATATACTGTTGCATATCCCCAGTCTCTGTAGCATAAAGCAGCTTGGAGTTTTGCCACCTCCCCTGCCCCCTCCCCCCACAGATGTGATGCTGGTTGATTGCATGTTACTGCCAGCATTTTGTCAAGTTACCCAAGGCATGTAACTTGTAATTCACCAGTTCCCATGGAAACAAAGTACTAACAGTAACCATGAGAGTAAAGTGTCTTGTCTGAGAACAGTGTGCGATCACCCTTGCTAGTGAGGCTCATAGTGCTTGCAATTTATACATTAAATAAATATGGTGTATTATGTTTTTTCGTAGGCCGTCGTCATCTTCAAGTACGCCTTGTGGAACCAAGTCTCAAGTCCCTGAATTCTGGAGACTGTTTTGCTCTGGTGACAGAGAAAGATTTGTTTTCTTGGATTGGAAAAGACTGTAATCCATATGAAAAGGCTAAGGTCACTAAAATAATATGTTTACTACAAACAATTTCCTGTCCCTGCAGTAATCATTATCAGCTAGCTTTACAGTATTCGTTTTTAGCTTGACATACATTTCTTATGTTTTCTTAAAATTTCAGTCATCCCACCCCCCCCCCCCCTGCTGCCCTCCCCCCCCCCCCCAAAAAAAGAAGAAGAACGAAATAAATAATAAGAAGAATAAGTGGTGAACATTGCCAACCCTCCCACAGGATGGTGGGTACCCACTGGACCTGAAAAAGTGTCCTATTAGGAAAGGTACTGCTTATGGGAGGTTAACAATGTCAGTACTGTTTGTCATTAATCCTTTAGATGCCAAGTAGGGCATAGATCATCAACAAGCTTTCTTGAATTGTGTCAGTCGACTGTGCATGTAATGAAATTGTAAGGACAAAGTCATTGTTGGTTATTCACAAAGTTTTGTGAATCTTTTACACAGGTGACAGAGATTGTCTCAAAGATCAAAACAAAGAATGAGTTGAACTGTAAAGCAAGAGACATTGTGACAATTGAAGAAGGAGACATGGACTACAATGCTGCTTTGGACAAGTTTGCAAACATTCTCACCGGTGATCCAGGCAGCAATGCTATTCGAGGTTGGCTAAATTATTTTCATCATGTTTGTTACAATTACAGTGAAATGTAATCAACTGGGGGCCCCCAACATTTTTTAGCCAATCACAAGACAAGCTCAGAACAAAAGAATTGGATACTGTGATTGGTCTGCTGTTAAAGGAAGTCCAATTTATTTGTTCTAAACTTGCCTTGTGATTGGCTTAAAAAATGTTGGGTGGCCTCGGTTGAGTTTGTTTCACTGTAAATCTGTACCTCCTGCTGTACATAGATAGTCTATTGTCCAATGTTCTGAGTGTCTCCTTTCTGCCAGTGTATAGTTCCCCCCTATGCATAGTCGCCTTTGTGGATCCCCTAAGGCACAGCCCCCTAATACAGAGGCCTTTCCTTTCCATAGCCTCCCTTTCCCAGCACAGTTTCCACTCTCCATATCCTTTCCCACAGTGGCCTTCTGTGCATTATCTCCTGTGCATGGTCTCCTTTCCCCAAGTCTCTCTTGTCTCCAACTCTTATTTTTTCCCATTGTGTGCAGTTCCACTCCATCTGCATAGGCCACCCCTGGAGGCATACCCCTTGCCCCACCAAATGCCACACAAGGTATTCCAGAGTGCATACATTGCTTTCTGTACACAGTCCTCTATTACATTAACTAAATTTTATTGTTATCAATATTTTAATGGCGGCTTGGTGGCCAATTGGTTAGTGCATTGGACTCCGGGTTGAGCGGTCTGGGCTTGAGCCTTGAACGATGCTCTGCATTGTGTTCTTGGGCAAGACACTTAACTCTGACTTATAGTGCCTTTCTCCACTCAGGTTTATAAATGGGTACCAGTGGCTTCATGCTCTGGAAACCAGGATAAGCTCTGGCCTGATGGGTCACTAGGCTCGTATGCAGACTTTTTCATTAATTTATTGTTGTTTAAAGCACCTTATGGACCATGACAAGTTAAGGGTTCCCTTTTACTTCCTCTCTTTTAGATGCTCAGTCAATGGCAAAAGATGAAGAGTATGAGAAAGGTGTTGTGAAAGGAAACATGGTGTACAAAATCCATTGGACAGATCCACCGACTCTGATGCCAGTTGAGAGTATGTGTGGGCACATCCCTCAAGTGGCCATTTTTGACACAAAGGAGGTGGATATTAAATATTTCCTGAATAAATAAGTTATAACTGTTAAGTAGTTTTCCAAAGACTTGCAGAACCTGAACAAACAATTATAACTAGTCACTTAATGGCCAATCGCAACAAAATGCATTATATGTCAATGAATGAATTGTGGTCATTTTGCTCCATGGTCAGATCACTCCCAACCAAGTTACACTTTTCTCATGCTTAAAGAACAAGAAATATTCTGGGTTGTTTTTTTGGAGCAAACTTGGTCGTGCTTCACATTTTACTGAACATGGAGCAAAGTCACTTAAGTTTGGGAGTGATATGACTTTTTTGATGGTGCAACCTGACTTTGGTTGGGAGCAATTTAACTCGGAGCGATCTGACCATGGAGAGAAGTGACGGATACCCAATGAATCAATTAGAACCCAAAGGAACTTGATGTACATGTAAGAGGTGTCAAGTGTGGGAATATTATGGTAAGCCAAGTCATGATCGTTTGGTTTTGGCCTTGCAATAAATTTGATTCATTAAAAAAAAGACAGTATGTCTGCTTTGATTGGTTAAAGAATGCGGCACAATATTCAAACCAATTGTTAGAGAGCTCCACAGCTGCAAATGCAAATGTAGTTCTGACAATTAATCGAATGTTGCTGCTGCTTCATAAATTATAAAGACATTTTAAGGTTTTTCATGCCTAGCTCACTCATCAGCTTTATTCCTCCCATCGAGTTTTTATTTTAAAGTAGGATTTGACATCTGGATAAAAGAAATTGCCACCACCACAACTCAGTTTAGGAGTTTTAATTGGAAAAGGCTTGATAACCTCTCACTTGAAAACTGCAGACTCTATGGACAATTGGAGACAGCAATCCTACTTAACAGAAGGTTTGGAGAACTCTTCTGACTTCTCACATGTTCTTGTACTGTCTTTCTGTGCAGGTTTTCATCTTTGATTTTGGTTCAGAGTTGTATGTGTGGAATGGTCAACAGTCATTATCAGGCCAAAGAAAGTCTGCCTTTGCACTGGCCAAGCAACTCTATGAAGAGCCATTTAAACCATATGCCAAACATTGCGATCCAATATTTCCATATGGAAAATCTGAGAGCAGTAATGTCAAGGTAGACAACAAAGTTTCATCAGGAAGACCACCTTGGACATTATTTGCAAGGCTCCACGAAAAGGCTGAGACAATCTTGTTCCGTGAAAAATTTCTTGATTGGCCAGATCCGACCAAGATTATCAGAATGAAAGGGCATCCAAGTATGCTTGAGTTAGCACCCAAGGTATGTGCAGTAAATTAGGATTTACGTTTGAGAGATAGTTTAAGGTGCGTAACACCACTACAGCGGTTGCATATTGGTAGGCACAGTGGCTTAATGATTACTTGGTTAATTGGTTAGTCTTAATGTTGTTAAGCGAGAGTAAAATTATAGAAAGGGCTTGTGATAGACCTGTTAACAACATGGGAAAATGGTGATAAAGACTACACAGGACTTTTTTTTGTGACTTCTAGCCTCCTCCAGTGGAACTGAAGCCCATTGATCCTAAGAGCATGCTGAAAAGTGCTGCACCCCTCCAGAGCCAAATCTTTGAAGGAGTGAATGTTGGGCGTGGCAATGGTGTGCCGACTGTTTGGGTTGGTGACATCTACAAAGAAGGAAACCTTGTTACAACTGTTGGTATAACCGTATGGCATATCAATGAGTACAGACACTTTGAGCTTCCAGCTGCAAACATTGGTCATTTCCATTCAGGTATTTAACAAATTACACACATATTTTCCATAATCCAGTCTTATTTAGAACGTAAGTTTAACTAGAACCATTCTTCTACTGTTGCAGGGGAGGGATATGTCATCAGATGGGCATACTTTGTACTTGCCGACAGAATAGTCAAGGACCGAAAGTCACGTTGCCGTTCAACTGTTGCCGGGCGTGTCCGATGTGCCTACTTCTTCTGGCAAGGAAATGACTGTTCAGTGAATGAGAAAGGCGCAGCTGCCATTATGGCGGTAGAACTTGACGAAGAAAAAGGACCACAGGTCTGTGTTTTATTGTTTTATTTTAATTTGTAACTCAGTCTTAATGATGAAAATATAGCCAAGACTCATCAGTGAGTCATCTTGGCATAAGGGCTTTATAATATTGACACAGGTGTATTAGTAGGTGAAAATTGAGAGCAGAACATGGCTATTGTCCATGCAGTTGCATAAAAGCTAGCTACCCAGATTATTAAATGGGTGTTTTAACTTGTTTGTCAGTCTGTTTTTTTTTCTTTGTTTTGTTTGAGTTATTTTCTTGTTTCATTTTTTTTGTGCAGGTAAGAGTGGTCCAAGGAAAGGAAACTCCAGTATTTCTGAATCTTTTCAAAGGAGGAATGATCATTCACACTGGAAGGTACATTGTGATTACTTCCAGCAATAAATTTTGTTTATTTTAATAAGTTAAAGTATATTATATCTGGCAGTCACAAGGCAATACACAGAGGTACGACCCAAGTTCCTTTATAATATTTAGCCTTATTGCAGGAGTACATGTTTGTGATTGTGTATTTTCATTTTAATTGCATGCTTGTAAATTATGTTCATTCAGTTGCATGACTGTTTATTAACTACCAATTGATAAGGGAGTTATTTGGTGACAGGTAACACCACATGACCTACATAAGTACATCTCTTGGTCATCACAACAGATCCCCATTGAAGCCCTTATTATTTAGGAATCAAGTGCAAGGATTGTTCTGGTAGAATATCACCCAATACAAATCGTGGGAGGCGTGGTGGCCAAATGGCTAGTGCGCTGGAGTCCGGATCGGGCGGTCCGGGTTCGAGCCCTGGCCAGGGCGCTGCGTTGTGTTCTTGGGCAAGGCACTTTACTCTCATAGTTCCTCTCTCCACCCAGGTGTATAAATGGGTACCGGCGAATTTACTGCTGGGGGTAACCCTGCGATGGACTAGCATCCCATCCAGGGGGGAGTAGCAATACTCCTAGTTGCTTCATGCTACGGAAACCGGGATAAGCTCCGGCCTGATGGGCCCCTTGGCTCGTAAGCAGACTTTTACAAATCGAAGGTCCATACAAAGGACAATGATATTCTCTTGAGCCCTAAGCCAACTTGATTAATAAGAGATTTATTGCATGACGTTATTGTTTTTATTTATGTGATTAAGTTCCTTTGATCACAGTTTCATAAGTATGTTTATTTACAACAGCACAAACACAATGCACTTCACCAGGCATCAATTTTGTGAGTTTGAAGAATGCCGCACTGGAAGGCTTATGTTGGATGTTCTTTAACATCGCACCCACACAACATTTGCATGTGATGCATACATTTGTACATATGTGCATTTAATCCACCTTTGAGAAGATCACAGAAGCATGCAGATGTTTGTTTCATATGTACACTTGTATGTTCAAATCATCATTATTTTATATATAACATTGATTCGATAAAATTCTAGCATGAGAAAGCAAGCATTTCTTACATTTCGTGCTCAGTCAAATTCATATGAGGGAGATCTCTGAGATTAAAGCTGAAAATTCCATACTGATAACTGACTTAGTTCTACAAAGATCGATGACCTGTAGACCTCAGATTGGTCATTTACCCTGCACAGAAATTTATATAGAGTAGAGGTATCTTCAGTATAGATGTTTTCACCTGTACTGTTAGATATACGTGGCTGGAAATTAAAATGAGCTTTCAATGAGAGATGTTGTTTTCTCATGCTAAATAAGCTTTCATCTATGTAAACAGTGATAATTTAAGCGTTTTTTTAAATAAAGGCACTAAACATTTTTAAATAGACCAATCAAGGACATCAGATGGTTTTCAAGATGGGAGAACATAGTTCTTTTCTTTTAATTACCAGGTTTTAACCGTTACTGTTATATGTGAAAGTTCACCTCACTAATTCTTTCATTAACAGTGTACCCAAGAACTGGTATGACCCAGAAAAGTAAGTTTAATTCTCGTTTTCTAACAGTATTTTTTTGGTTTGGGGAACTTGATTTAAACAATTTTCTCAGTGGGAAAATCTACTTCGGCTGAACTGGCTCCTATTCCTTCCTTACAATTTCGATAGCTGTATTATTTAAATAATAAAAAGTAAACAAAAAAATACATTTCAGACAACCATTGCAAGTAATTAATAAAGTAGACAGGGTGGTTTAAAAATTAACTTAAAAGTGAATTCATTATTAAACTATTAAGAGTTTTCAATTTTAAATTAATGACACTGTAACTAAAATAATTAATTATGAAATGTAGGTGATTCATAAATAATTATGAAGTGAATATGAAAATATTTTGATAATTACAGTAGAATTAATTTTTTTATGGTACTGCCATGCCAATCACTGCGCAGTGTCCCCCCTTATTTACACCAAATTTGTGTAGTGTCCTTTATTTTATGTTCTGGTAACTCATAACATTAATTGAGCAGAATTGGGACATTAAAGCTGTCCTAGATTTGCTTACAAAATTAACAATAATATAATTATTAATGCACGAGCTTTTACAATACTGTCATTACAATCACTGAGCAGTGCTCCCCCCTCATTATACCAAACGTGATTATTCTATTTTCTTTTAACATAATTATAACATTAATTAGGCAAGTTGCTTACAAGATTAACAACCTTTCCTGTTGATCGGATGCTATGATGAGGCTAATGTCAGTTGTCTCCTCAGTAACCCAGCTCATTATGTTCCCTTCTTTTAATATAACAATTGTCATTATTAATATACTTATTATCTGAGGCTTGAACGCAGGAGTATCAGTAGTTCATCTTGTGTGATTGGTGGATGAAAGTAGTACCAACAAGCAGTTATTTCAAAAAGAAATAGAGTTTCATTTCCAGATTGCAGAAAGATAAGAATGAATAGGAACTTCCTATTTTGACGTTCCTTGAAAGCAAACACCACACACACGAAGGCAAACGCTCTTATTGGTGGGAATTTTCTTTATTTCTCAGAATATAGCTAGAATGTCTACTTAACAATTAAACATGGAAAGAGCTCAGTTTTTGGTGTTGGTTAGGATTATCTTTCCAATATTTGAGAAACATGTTTTTACGAGATTGCTTGCCTTTAGTACAAAGTGTTGCCATTGTGGTGATGAGCATTTTTCTGATTGGATAGTAGCCCCCACTGTGTAAATAGTGCACATCGCGTCCAAAACAATTGCTCGTTCCTGAGGTAATGAAACAAAAAGAACTGTTGTTGTTGGTGTTTGCTTGCTAACTAAGAATGAACACCACTTTACCAATGCCAGTAACTACCAGTACCAGCACCTCAGAAACAACTTGTTCATCACAGCAAAATGTAAGGCCAATCAACTTCAACGACCTGGAACTTAACACCATTGCCTGGCAAACAACTTTTTACCTGACTCTGTGATGACTTCCACTCAAGTGTTTAAAACATCAGTCACCAACAACAGTTCTTTTCAAGACTACATTCAGCTGGATAATCACACTAGAGGAACTATCTGAGTTTTCTTTCATTTCCTATGTGAGAAGAATTTGTCAGTGTGGGCCCAATCTCTGGCACTAGATGACAATGGCTATCTAAATCGTTGTGATTTAATAAGATCCCATTCAGGATAAATACATTTTTATTAGTAATAATACCAAAATAAACAAAATGAAATAATTGTAAGTAATAATAAAATTATGTCAATTGTAAAAATAAAGTAATTAAATAATAAATTTAAAATCCATTAACAAGTTAACTTTCATTGTTTTGTCTCCCTGTTTGTAGTCAGTTTCATTGCCACTAGTCACTTACACCTGCACAGCACATGAAAACAGGTTAAATCCTGTTTTTGCATTTGTCAGTGTTTTTGTTCAACTCCCTCCTAGTAGGTACTGTGTTAAAACTGACCTGGAGTTGTTCCATGCTGTACTTCTTCATTTATGTTATTTACACAAACGTTATGTGTCTCCACCTCTCTAAGGTAGGCTCCTCTCTAGTGGAGACACCTGTCTAAGGTGGACACTCGCTAAGGTAGACTCCTCCCCTCGAGTGGAGACACCTCTCTGAGGTGGACACTCGCTAAGGTAGACTCCTCCTCTCTAGTGGAGACACCTGTCTAAGGTGGACACTCACTAAGGTAGACTCGTCTTCTCTAGTGGAGACACCTGTCTGAGGTAGACACTCGCTAAGGTAGACTCCTCCTCTCTAGTGGAGACACCTGTCTGAGGTGGACACTCGCTAAGGTAGACTCCTCCCCTCTAGTGGAGACACCTGTCTAAGGTGGACACTCATTAAGGTAGACTCCTCCTCTCTAGTGGAGACACCTGTCTAAGGTGGACACTCACTAAGGTAGACTTCTCCTCTCTAGTGGAGACACCTGTCTAAGGCTGACACTCTCTAAGGTAGACTTCTCCTCTCTAGTGGAGACACCTGTCTAGAGTGGACACTCTCTAAGGTAGACTCCTCCTCTCTAGTGGAGACACCTGTCTAGAGTGGACACTCTCTAAGGTAGACTTCTCTCTAATGGAGACACCTGTCTAGAGTGGACATTTGTTAAGGTAGACTCGTCTTCTCTAGTGGAGACACCTGTCTAGGATGGACTCTCTCTAAGGAAGACTCCTCCTCTCTAGTGGAGACACCTGTCTGAGGTGGACACTCTCTAAGGTAGACTCCTCCCCTCTAGTGGAGACACCTGTCTAAGGTGGACACTCACTAAGGTAGACTCCTCCTCTCTAGTGGAGACACCTGTCTAAGGGGGACACTCACTAAGGTAGACTT
Source organism: Meandrina meandrites (assembly GCA_963693305.1). Classification (NCBI taxonomy): domain Eukaryota; kingdom Metazoa; phylum Cnidaria; class Anthozoa; order Scleractinia; family Meandrinidae; genus Meandrina; species Meandrina meandrites. The sequence goes on from OY855915.1 coordinate 11,339,488, forward strand.
CTCCTCTCTAGTGGAGACACCTGTCTAAGGCAGACACTCTCTAAGATAGACTCCTCCTCTCTAGTGGAGACACCTCTCTATGGTGGACACTCTCTAAGGTAGACTCCTCCTCACTAGTGGAGACACCTGTCTAAGGTGGACACTCACTAAGGTAGACTCCTCCTCTCTAGTGGAGACACCTGTCTAGAGTGGACACTCTCTAAGGTAGACTCCTCCTCTCTAGTGGAGACACCTGTCTAGAGTGGACACTCTCTAAGGTAGACTCGTCTTCTCTAGTGGAGACACCTGTCTCGGATGGACTCTCTCTAAGGTAGACTCCTCCTCTCTAGTGGAGACACCTGTCTAGGATGGACTCGCTCTAAGGTAGACTGCTCCTCTCTAGTGAAGACACCTGTCTAGGATGGACTCTCTCTAAGCTAGACTCGTCTTCTCTAGTGGAGACACCTGCCTAGGATGGACTCTCTCTAAGGTAGACTCCTCCTCTCTAGTGGAGACACCTGTCTAGGATGGACTCTCTCTAAGGTAGACTGCTCCTCTCTAGTGGAGACACCTGTCTAGGATGGACTCTCTCTAAGGTAGACTCCTCCTCTCTAGTGGAGACACCTGTCTAGGATGGACACTCTCTAAGGTAGACTCCTCCTCTCTAGTGGAGACATCTGTCTAGGATGGACTCTCTCTAAGGTAGACTCCTCCTCTCTAGTGGAGACACCTGTCTAGGATGGACACTCTCTAAGGTAGACTCCTCCTCTCTAGTGGAGACACCTGTCTAAGGTGGACACTTGCTAAGGTTGACTCGTCCTCTCTAGTGGAGACACCTGTCTAGGATGGACTCTTTCTAAGGTAGACTCGTCTTCTCTAGTGGAAACACCTGTCTATGGTGGACACTCACTAAGGTAGACTCCTCCTCTCTAGTGGAGACACCTGTCTAAGGTGGACACTCGCTAAGGTAGACTCGTCTTCTCTAGTGGAGACACCTGTCTAGGATGGACTCTCTCTAAGGTAGACTCCTCCTCTCTAGTGGAGACACCTCTCTAAGGTGGACACTTGCTAAGGTTGACTCGTCCTCTCTAGTGGAGACACCTGTCTAGGATGGACTCTTTCTAAGGTAGACTCCTCCTCTCTAGTGGAGACACCTCTCTAAGGTGGACACTCGCTAAGGTAGACTCCTCTTCTCTAGTGGAGACACCTGTCTAACGTGGACACTCGCTAAGGTAGACTCGTCTTCTCTAGTGGAGACACCTGTCTGAGGTGGACACTCGCTAAGGTAGACTCGTCTTCTCTAGTGGAGACACCTGTCTAGGATGGACTCTCTCTAAGGTAGACTCCTCCTCTCTAGTGGAGACACCTGTCTAAGGTGGACACTCGCTAAGGTAGACTCGTCTTCTCTAGTGGAGACACCTGCCTAGGATGGACTCTCTCTAAGGTAGACTCCTCCTCTCTAGTGGAGACACCTGTCTAGGATGGACTCTCTCTGAGGTAGACTCCTCCTCTCTAGTGGAGACACCTGTCTAAGGTGGACACTCGCTAAGGTAGACTCGTCTTCTCTAGTGGAGACACCTGCCTAGGATGGACTCTCTCTAAGGTAGACTCCTCCTCTGTAGTGGATACACCTGTCTAGGATGGACTCTCTCTAAGGTAGACTCGTCTTCTCTAGTGGAGACACCTGTCTAAGGTGGACACTCGCTAAGGTAGACTCGTCTTCTCTAGTGGAGACACCTGCCTAGGATGGACTCTCTCTAAGGTAGACTCCTCCTCTCTAGTGGAGATACCTGTCTAGGATGGACTCTCTCTAAGGTAGACTCCTCCTCTCTAGTGGATACACCATTCTAGGATGGACTCTCTCTAAGGTAGACTCGTCTTCTCTAGTGGAGACACCTGTCTAGGATGGACTCTTTCTAAGGTAGACTCCTCCTCTCTAGTGGAGACACCTCTCTAAGGTGGACACTCGCTAAGGTAGACTCCTCTTCTCTAGTGGAGACACCTGTCTAACGTGGACACTCGCTAAGGTAGACTCGTCTTCTCTAGTGGAGACACCTGTCTGAGGTGGACACTCGCTAAGGTAGACTCGTCTTCTCTAGTGGAGACACCTGTCTAGGATGGACTCTCTCTAAGGTAGACTCCTCCTCTCTAGTGGAGACACCTGTCTAAGGTGGACACTCGCTAAGGTAGACTCGTCTTCTCTAGTGGAGACACCTGCCTAGGATGGACTCTCTCTAAGGTAGACTCCTCCTCTGTAGTGGAGACACCTGTCTAGGATGGACTCTCTCTAAGGTAGACTCCTCCTCTCTAGTGGAGACACCTGTCTAAGGTGGACACTCGCTAAGGTAGACTCGTCTTCTCTAGTGGAGACACCTGCCTAGGATGGACTCTCTCTAAGGTAGACTCCTCCTCTGTAGTGGATACACCTGTCTAGGATGGACTCTCTCTAAGGTAGACTCGTCTTCTCTAGTGGAGACACCTGTCTAGGATGGACTCTCTCTAAGGTAGACTCCTCCTCTCTAGTGGAGACACCTCTCCAAGGTGGACACTCGCTAAGGTAGACTCGTCTTCTCTAGTGGAGACACCTGCCTAGGATGGACTCTCTCTAAGGTAGACTCCTCCTCTGTAGTGGATACACCTGTCTAGGATGGACTCTCTCTAAGGTAGACTCGTCTTCTCTAGTGGAGACACCTGTCTAAGGTGGACACTCGCTAAGGTAGACTCGTCTTCTCTAGTGGAGACACCTGCCTAGGATGGACTCTCTCTAAGGTAGACTCCTCCTCTGTAGTGGATACACCTGTCTAGGATGGACTCTCTCTAAGGTAGACTCGTCTTCTCTAGTGGAGACACCTGTCTAAGGTGGACACTCGCTAAGGTAGACTCGTCTTCTCTAGTGGAGACACCTGCCTAGGATGGACTCTCTCTAAGGTAGACTCCTCCTCTCTAGTGGAGATACCTGTCTAGGATGGACTCTCTCTAAGGTAGACTCCTCCTCTCTAGTGGATACACCATTCTAGGATGGACTCTCTCTAAGGTAGACTCGTCTTCTCTAGTGGAGACACCTGTCTAGGATGGACTCTCTCTAAGGTAGACTCCTCCTCTCTAGTGGAGACACCTGTCTAGGATGGACTCTCTCTAAGGTAGACTCCTCCCCTCTAGTAGAGACACCTGTCTAGGATGGACCCTCTCTAAGGTAGACTCCTCCTCTCTAGTGGAGACACCTGTCTAGGATGGACACTCTCTAAGGTAGACTCCTCCTCTCTAGTGGAGACACCTGTCTAGGATGGACACTCTCTAAGGTAGACTCCTCCTCTCTAGTGGAGACACCTGTCTAGGATGGACTCTCTCTAAGGTAGACTCCTCGTCTTCTCTAGTGGAGACACCTGTCTAAGGTGGACACTTGCTAAGGTTGACTCCTCTTCTCTAGTGGAGACAACTGTCTAGGATGGACTCTTTCTAAGGTAGACTCCTCCTCTCTAGTGGAAACACCTGTCTATGGTGGACAATCACTAAGGTAGACTCCTCCTCTCTAGTGGAGACACCTGTCTACGGTGGACACTCGCTAAGGTAGACTCGTCTTCTCTAGTGGAGACACCTGTCTGAGGTGAACACTCTCTAAGGTAGAGTCCTCCTCTCCAGTGGAGACACCTGTCTAAGGTGGACACTCTCCAAGGTAGCCTCCTCCTCTCTAGTAAAGACACCTCTTTAAGGTAGACACTCTCTAATGTAGACTCCTCTCTAAGCAGCAGACCAAGGCAGACATCTTTCTTAGGCCAGAAACTCTGTAATTCTCTGGGGCCGACATCTTCTGAAGGTAGACACCTTTCTATGTTGGAAAGTCTGATCTGATGGCAAGCTTGTGCTTTAGAGGGAGTTGACTGCAGTTTGGTGTCAGCGCATGTTATTTTGGAGGTGGCAAGGGACAAATTAATGTAGTGATTTCTAAAACTGCAATTATTTTGTATTGCTTAACAGGAAAAATCCCATAGACGAAAATACAGCGACTTTCTCAGGTAAGTGCTAGCTATTGGTCTGTGGTGAGCAATATTGTAAGTTAATTATTCTAATAAATTACATGTAGTTCCCTCCTAACACAGAATTTTCCCAACGCTTGGGACACAAGAAAATCTTAATCCTTTCCCTCTCCTCCCCCCCCCCCCCAAAAAAAAACAAAACAATTATAGGGTCTTGGAGATGACAACTTCCCAAACTTAGCTCAAAAAGAAATATTTTGTCCCAGATAATCCCCAATAACGGGAAAAATTTCCCATTTAATTCCCCAATGGGAGTCTCAAAAGGTTCCCTGTGTAATACAGAACTTGTTCTTGATTTGTATTCCTGAGTAATGATTCAACAAGGCATAAGACCCCAATGACAGCCAAAATGGCATATTTCCTCTCCATCTGGGAACACATAGGGAGGGAGGCTTTTTCCTCACACATTCTTCCACCTATGTCAACCGGATCACCAGCATTGTCGCCACTAATCAAACTCATGGTTCTGCCATATACCACAACAAGTTTCAACCAAATGCTTGTTACAAGGACCTTTAACAGGAAAAGAACTCATCTTACTTTATCTGACTAACAGACACGTCTGAAACTCGTTTGTACGTGATCCGTAATGAGGAGCCAGGAGAGGCCTGTTTGAATCAAGTCAAGGCAAAGTGAGTTGTACTAATTACCTTGTCATCTATTGGGTCATTTGTATTCTATTGAAAACAATTTTTTAGTCCCTGTGGTTAGATTTTTCTACAGAATTTTTGGCATTTTGCGAGAATTTTTTCTGTCACTGACCATGAACTGGACGATGAGCGATGGTCAACTCGGTGCATCCGAGTTGACTATCGCTCATAGAAAACTCGGGCTCGTAGTCTAAATGTTAAGTATTACCATGCCATTTACAAATCATTTTTCGTTTTATTAAATGACTTCAAAATTTATTGTGTTTTCAGCTCTTACTCGCTGCGATCACGGACCAGCTTTGTTCTGGTGTCACGGCGTGAAACACACATCTTTTTGTGGCATGGCAGCAAGTCAAGTGACGATTCCCGTGCGTCAGCTAAAGCGGCTTCCAAGAAAATACAGGAAAGGTATGCTTGTACTTGTGTTAAATTCCTTCCTTTCCAAAGTGGACACTTCTGTGTACTAAAGGCGCCCCTCTTATAAGGCACATGCCTATCTAATAGGTTTTTTAAGGCAGATACCTTCCCAAGGTAGACACCGCTCTTAAAAGCATACATCTGCCATAGCAGACGTTAAGCCAGATACCTCGCAAGACATACACATTTCAGACGCATCTCAAGCAGACTAAACCAGATACCTCTCTAAGGCAAAAACCTCCGTAAGGGAGACTATTTTATAGGGCAGACATGTCATCTCTAAGCCAGATACATCATCACAGAAGCTGTATTTATAGCAGACACATCCTTAAAGCAGAAGTGTCTTTATAACAGGCATCTCTCCAAAGCAGACACCTTTCCAAGGAGGACGCATCCGTAAGGCGATACCTCTCAAAGCCAGAAACCTCCTGAAGTGAGCAACATCTTTTTTCGAAGTGGAAAACATCTCTTTAAGGCAGATACACTTCTAAGGATGACACAGCCATAACGCAGACACCTCTTTAAGCCAGACACACACAACTGTATATCCTCGCTTAAGTTCTAAACAGATTACATTACCTGAGTATGTTTTACTTTTTCCAACATTTTCCGACAAGTTTGTTCGCATTCTGTCATACAAATGCTGTAGAAAAAAACAACAAATACGAATTGTTTTCTTTCAGGAAAAGTATTGAATGCAACATGGCTGGAGTTACAGCATTCTCTCTCAGTGAGGTTGAGGAAGGAAGTGAACCCGATGAGTTCTGGACGGCTATCGGAGGAAAGAAGTACTACTGCAGTCTTGCACATGGTAAGTTCTTTGTTCATTTGCATGCATCCCATGGAACCACATCTGTGAATCTAGAATGACGTTGTGCGACATAATAAACAGTACCACATGAAAGTACTGCTCAGCAACTTTCATTAAAATGGTCACACACTAGGGTTTCATCTACAGACTTTAAAGTTTGAACCATCCATAGACTTGACAAGTTGGAACCATTCATTTGAATGCTCACACTCTTGAATTTGAGAGCCAATTGGATAGGAAAGTCAAAAACTTTTTCTAAATTAGAGCTGATATACTAAACGGTTTTTTGAGCTTGTTTGCTGTTTCAGCTGGGCATAAAACGCGTTTCCTTTCTTTCCTAGATCCCTCTAAACACAATTATCAGCCACGACTGTTTGAGCTGAGCAGTGCGACTGGAAAGTTCACATCAAGTGAAGTGCTGTGTCCAGCACGGTCTGAGCCAAAGTTATGCCCATTTCCATTTCTACAGGAAGATCTTTACACTGCCAAGCAACCAGGTACGCGTATAACAAACCTACAGTTGAAGGAATCTGTCTCTTAAAATTGACTAACCAAAAGATCACACCTAACGTATGTATCCTGAGTTCACAATATTAAGGTAAATTTGTGACCGTCTTGCTGTCGTTGACCTGAAACTCTCACGTGCTTATGGCGACTCTTGTGCGCTTTCCCTGAATCCACCGTACCGTTCTTAGCGCACCAAAATTCTTAAAACGCTCATAAAAACGCAAAGAAAAGTTCTAAACCCGCTAAACCTAGACAGTGCTGTTAGTACAGCGACGAATTTCGCAAAAATATGGCTTTCTGTTTCTGTTTCCTGTGTAAGGTTCGCAAAATAATATTACTTCAGAGTCGCCAAGAGTTTTCTCCCGTTTGGCCCTGCATGCTCGCTGAGACTTGAGGAAAATTCTCATCCAATTCTCTGCGACTCTTGCATTGGTCTGGGTTTGTAAAGAGAAAGGGGAGAGGGGTTGGGGTCTGCATTTATTGACTGTTTGCATCTGAGTTTTTTTTTTTTTGGTGGGGGAGGGGGGGGGGGGGGTGGATTTTGTGAGGCCGGGTTACTATCTGATTTTTTTATTACGGTATTTATTAGCACAGGTTATTGATCATGAACGTCTTGGCTTTTTGTAGGGTTGTTTATAGTTGATGGGTATTATGAAGTATACGTCTGGGAGGGGTGGATGCCTGAAGATGATGACGATGTGAGAACAGGCTCAGGAAGACAGCGCTGGGACCGAGACAGAAAGCTTGCAATGGAAACAGCTCTGAACTATGCTAAAGGTTAGAGTCTTAAATGACTTGAGTATTAAATGGCTTGATACAAAACAAATTTTATTGTTGTGGAAGAATCTACCACATAAAGGTAAATGCGTAGGTGCACGGAGATACGAAATGACTCTTTTAGGACTGATTTCGAGTTAAGAACAAAAAGATCGTCAACACGCCATAAAAGTAATTCTTAATAACTTTCCGAAGATTTCCCGAGCTTTTTCCGAACACTTCTGCGTCGACTGAATACCAACAAATTTCACCATATTGAACTGTAAGCAGGTCAAAGCTCAGCGAAGTTGACCTCATTGATTCTTGATTTGATAGATTGATTTTATTCTGATCCCTCAGAGGCCGGGAAGCGGGTGTCTCACCGCGTGTACGTGGTGTATGCCGGCATGGAACCAATCACGTTCAAGGCTCTCTTTCCCTACTGGAATGAAACGCCAGATGTCATTAGAATACAGAAAACGGTTTGTACAATTGAATTTTCTTGGTCTATGATTGTGTTATAGAAATTAAAAGAAACGAATCGAGTCGGGTTCAAGGTCCTTTGTCCATTTGTTGCATCTTGGGTTTCTCTCTCGGTGCCTCTCTCCACCCAGGTGTATAAATGAGTAACAGAGAATTTAATGCTGGGGGTAAACCTGCGTCGGACAAGCATTCCATCCAGGGAGGGGGGAACAGGCAGTTGCGATACTTCTAGCCTTTGAAAAACAGTTGAGTTCTTGTTGGTTAGTTAGTTTGCTTGTTTGTACCTTTTTCATGAAAATGAAACTTTGTTATGCATGTTTGTAAGTACATTGATTTGACTAGGTTATCATTGATTCCTAATTTCTCGCTGTCACCTTCACAGGATGGAAAACAACCCAATGTTAAACACTCTGCCAGCGACCTGCTGCAACAGTTCACAAAGTAAGTCACATTAAATAATTACTTCAGAAAATACAGTGATAAAGCCAAGTTGAGCTAGTTTTTGCTACAAGAAAAGGAAGAACAAAGGAAAGTAAACTTAATCTGTAAATTGATTTTGAAGGGAATTTTATTCACTGGCTGAACTTCAGAAGATCCCACCTCCTCAAGGAGTTGATCCAGCAAAACTAGAAAATTTTTTGAGCGACGTCGACTTCAAGGTAAGAATAGTGCAATTCATGTTTTTAGCGTGGGCCACGAGCAGTCCCAACTCGTACTTACCCTAAAAGATTGAAAAATTTATGAGAGAAATTAATGTTATTATTAGCCTTAAATTTTTCTCGCTGCAAACAGATTCATTTCAATTGGGCTTTTGGGGCAAAATATTTTATTGTCAACTACAAACTGACTAGAAATTAAACAAGTTCTGAAATGGTAATGTTAGCTTCCGGGAAAATTTAAGCTCTTAGAAATTACCCTGCACACTGCTTCATGTACTAACAGGGCAATGTAATTGTCCAGTGTTTTTTTTCGTTGAATAATGCGTTTCTTCTTGGTCTACTTCTAGGACATTTTCAAGATGGACAAAGATGCATTTAGTAAACTTCCAGGCTGGAAGCAAGTGAACCTTAAGAAAGCTGTTGGCCTGTTCTAGACTGTCGAAATGCAATAATTTCTTTGAGTCGGCAAAAGAACTTCAAACGTTACAAGAAAAGAAATATCCTAACTTATACCAAATTTACAGAGAATCCACCATTGTGTTATTTTTATACATTTCAAGGAAGTCAATTTCCTTAGTCTCCTCATATCTCGCAGTTCATGCACATTGGATTGCTATTGCGATAAGTGAGCAGATCAGCAAATTAAAAAATAGCTCAAAAATGGATCTGTTCTCCTAAGTCACATTGCTCCTAGTATGGCTGAAAAGGAGAGCCTTTCTGTGTAGCAGCAGTTCCTCAGAATATTGATTTGTCTCGTGTTAAAATTTATTTACATGTATAGACATGGAAAAAATTTAATTTTTAACTACTGCAAACGTTTTGTAGTCACGACAGACGATAGACGAATGACGTTTGAAACAGTTTTTAAATGCATTTGTTTGTAACAAAATGAACAACGTAGCTTTTATTTTTAATACCATCACTTTCCGTTTAAATTGTCAAATGGAACACAAAAGTGCCTTGCTGTGTATGTTAGGTAAGAAATTCTTTAATTTAAATATTTTTATAGTTGAATTTGAATGATGAGTAATTGTCTTATGGATGCGATGATTTTTAGTCTATTTTTTTTCAAAATACAAAGATGATTTTTAAAGGTTGGTATTCGTATATGCTTTCAAAATCGACATTGGTTTTAGTTTGTTCCGTAGTAAACTAACGAAACCTTTTTTGCACGTTCGTTTCGTTGTATTTATTTCATGTCCTAATTTATTTCTACATCTCAAAAAGGTTTTCATGTTAAATCTGCTGAGCGGATGTTAATTGACTTTTAAAGATGGCTGCATTGTTTGTGCTGTATTGCTTTCTTAAAGTGCTTTAATTTGTTAGGTTTTCTTTCATGTTCATAGTAGTGAACAAGCTGGTTATTGTTCTTGTCTAAGAAAGCTCTGGCATAAGCTTAAAACGTGAGTAAAAAGCAAGAAAATAAGAGGTAAGAAGTTTATCTTCGTCCTTGTAGGAATGACAACCTTTTGAATAAGTTTACATTTCCAGGAAGTTTAATTGGTCGCGTGACCGTTGTCACGCAATATACTTCTGATTGATTATTGACAACTTTAAATTGGTTTTCCTTATTTTCTGGCCAGTAAACTGTGTTGGATTAGCGGAGGCGAGGATCGCATCCGAATAAAATATATGTGTATTTCTTTGCTCTTTGATTGGAGGAGAGCTTTGGAAAACCCATATAAAGGTGTCAAAAGTTGTCAACAGTTTATATGATTAATTAAGTAAAGGTAAGATGCGTTACAGCTAGAAGTGTCTTTAATCCTTTCACTCCCAGGAGTAGCCAAGTTAAACAAAAGCACCGCATGAAAGTACTGCTCAATAGCTTTCACTTGAATGGTCACACATTAAGGTTTCATCCACAGACTTAAAAGTTAGAACCACCTTGTACAGCATAACAAACAGCACAGTATGAAAGTACTGCTCAATAGCTTTCATTTGAATGGTCACACACTAAGGTTTCATCCACAGACTTTAAAGTTAGAACCACCTTGTACAGCATAACAAACAGTACCACATGAAAGTACTGCTCAATAGCTTTCATTTGAATGGTCACACACTAGGCTTTCATTCACTAGGGTTTCAGATTAACATGAATAAGAATTAGGTTTAACTCTGGGTGTGAAAGGGTTAGACTCGTACATTATTGTGCTCCATTCATAACTCTTAGGATCAACTATCAGATAATACTACTCGAGAAAAATGAAACAATAGGATATTACAAACAGATATATCGGTAAATTACGATCCATCAATACCCTTCAAACAATGTCTTCACGAATTATTACAATGATTTCTCAGTACCAAAGCTTAGCAATTGTAGTATACAAATTGAATCAAGGCGATTTTATTCGCGAATGGAATGTAATTTTAAAGTTGCCGCAAGCAGGCCGAGTTTTTTTCCTCGTTGGAGAAGGATGTACATAAAGAGACAAAATTATGAAGGTTGAATAAATGAGATGAAATATATATGTTAATTCTGATGTGATGTACAGGATAAGTTTCACGTCAGGTTTTATGCAATAAAAAGATCTATTACCTTACCATGTGTCTATTGAAATTTGTTCGGGAGCCCTTAACGCTGATTCGCCCGTCGGAGTGTTCGTTCGTTGGTTCGTTCGTTCGTTCGTTCGTTCGTTCGTTCGTTCGTTCGTTCGTTCGTTCGTTCGTTCGTTCGTTCGTTCGTTCGTTCGTTCGTTCGTTCGTTCGTTCGTTCGTTCGTTCGTTCGTTCGTTCGTTCGTTCGTTCGTTCGTTCGTTCGTTCGTCCGTTCGTTCGTTCGTTGATTCGCTCGCTTGCTTGGTCACTCCCTCGTTCGTTGGTTTGTGCGGTCGGTCGATCGGTCACTCGTTCTTTCGTTGTTCGTTTGTTCGTTCGTTCGGTCGGTCGGTCGCTTGCTCACTCGCTCGTTCTTTCGTTGCTCGTTGGTTTGTTCGTTCGTTGCTTGATTGTTTGGATGATGTAGTCGGGCTAACTTAACTTTTCTTCATTGCATGTAAAAAAGACGTTTAAAAAAGTATTAAAAAAACGTATAAAAAGACGTAGACGTAGACGTAGTGAGGTATTTTATTAACAAAACTATTTACATCAAATTTTTCTGAAACCTCTCTGGCACATGATACCTGATAATTCATTGTTGGACAACATGGCAGCTCAAATCGGTGAAAACAATTCCGTCGCCACTAAAAGAGAACAGGAAGCCAGGTCTTGTTAGAAAAGGAATTTCCGGCAAAACTATTTTCATATGAAAGGGTTTGAACTAAACGTCAGTTTGAATTTGACTTACTGTTATTGCGTTGAAAATTATAGCCAAACTAAACATTGCGACGGTGAAGAATAACCGCAGACTCAAAAATCTAGTTCACAACTGCTCACAGCATTCTCGTACCCAGGACCGGCGAGCAGCCGCTGAATGAGAAGCCCCTAAATTCCGGGTTCAATTTTCTTTGTTGCTAAGCAACTTGCCGCTGATCAAAGACGCCTTGAGGTCTCTGGACTTGTTGGAGATTTTAACTTGGAAAATTTCTCCAAACGTTCAACTTACCAATGTGGTCTAAGGATGCAGATGAGTGGTTTTTCCAGCTGCTGAAGTCAAAGATATCTGAGGTCCAAGGAAACGATCCGCTTGGCGAGGTTCATCAGGCATGGGAATACAGAATGACTCGTAGGAAGCGCGGCCGGACACACTGCAAACAGAAAGCCAGGTTAAATGCAACGTTTTCTTTGAAACTATCCAAGCTGCTTTCCAACTGCGTGTAAGACTACTTTTACTTGTGTTGCTTATGGTATTAATTTGATTGAGCGCCGCGGCGCTCTTTATCCTTTTAGTGTTTCGATTGCGGCCCTTATTCGGGGCAGCGCTATTAAAAAAGTCATAACATGTTTCGATAGAACTGTCGCGCTTATTGACAAATGAGAAAAGTTAGGCCGGTAAAGTTCTTGGCCTTCGGAAAGAGAGCTAAATGGGAGAGCAAAAAATATGGCCACTTGGAACTAAAAAGCATTGTTATCCTGGAGAATAAATTTCCGAGGCTTGTTTAGATAAGTTTGTACCGTACTTTTTTTTTGTAGTTTGACTCTTCGAGCAATTCAGTCTGACGATGCTTCGATGAAGCGCCGTTATGAATGAATGTGAGGTTGCTGCGAAAACGTGAAAACTTCATCTAAGTGAGTACCTTCTGAAGGGATCATTCGCTAAAGCCATGCTTGATAGTTCGGCATCCTCCGATGTCATTGTAAACTCCTTTCGCAACAACGAACGCTGTCTGTACGAAAACAAGAAAATCAAAAAAAATGGCGAGTCGCTTACAGCTTAAGTTACTTCCCATCTCCAGAGACAAACATGAATTCTACTTTCACTCAAGTGGGATATTATAAAAACAATGACTAGAAAACATTCCTTGCCTTTCCGAAACTTTTGTCAGTCTTGGCATAACAAGTGCCGAAGAGTTTCCGAGTCTCAAGGCTAGTTTTTCACTAGCGACAGGTCAGAGTCGTAATCAAAGGCGCAGCGCGTTATGATCTAGCGAAGTAAAAACGATGGAGTACAGTCGTAAGCAGAGATTCCGCCTATGACTCTGTCACTTATGATCTAGTGGAAACTAAACTGTCGGAGTCGCAAGCAGAAAGGAAGCACGCGGAGGGTCTGAGAACTAGCATTTTGATTGGTTTGTTCTTTCACTTCTACTTGCGACTCCGTCATTCTAGTTTTCACTGGATCATAAGATGGAGTCAAACGGAATTGGAAGAAAATTGAAACGTTCTGATTCTTTCGTCTCTAATTCCGTCAAGCTTACGACTCCGATTTACACTAGGTAATGAGCGCTCTAACGACTCCGATTGTGACTACGACTCCGTCGCTATGACGTTTGACTATGACATTGTTATGACGTAACAACAACACGTTTCTTAGCAACTATGAACATAAAGCCGCGCAGGCTCAATAAAAAAGAAGGTGGGTACTTGTGAAAGATGAAATGTTCAGCATGTCGCGAGCGTTGGACAAAGAAAAAGCTGAGTGCCTGACGTTGATTGAACCCGTGACCTCCCGGTGTTTGGGAGGTCATGGATTCAATTCCCGTCGGGAACTCAGATTTTTTCTTTGTCCCACGCTCGCGACATTTCTGAATATTTCATCTTTCACATTTCATTTTCCGAGCTTCTCAAATGTTTTATACAAAACTTGTCAACGTAAACATTACCTTTTGCGGACAAGATGTATAAGCCACAAAACGATGATTATAAGAACTACCGCAAGTGCTGATACAAGCGCTACCAGGGTAGGGACCTGCATTGGAGTTGGAGATGCTGGATGACCAATTAGACTGTCGTAGTCAGCTGTTATAGGAAAAGAGGTTGAGCGTTCTTGTCGAGAAGGGCCAGAAGAAGTAGGAGCTATATTTTAAAGACAAAATAAAAACATTACTTTCTTCTATAAGGTCGCAATAATTTTTTTGATGAGCGGGATGATAATAACGTTTGGCGTAACATAGGAACAAGAGAGGCGTTAATTATACTGATAAAGGGTTGCAGAGGTTGAAGAAAGGTTTGTGCACATGCTGGTACAAGGTTGTCCCAGTTTTATCAAACAACTATTCCACAGTAATGGGTTATCTTGTTGTATTGTAGATTTTACTTCGTAACAAGCTGTAGCAAGCGTAGTTTAATATTAAAATGAATTGATATTCTTCAGTTTTCTTAAGGGATTTATTCCATTGCAGAGGTCGTTACTACAATTCGTTAAAGCGCGTAGCAGACCTGTACTCCAGAATGCATTCTCCCGTTAAACTAATGTGTGTTGAACGGAAAGAAAATTAAGTACGAATACCAGTACACTTACCAGTGAGATCTTCGCTTTGAATGTCATGTTTCCTTTCTCGATAAAATTCGTTGTTTGAGTAGAGATCGTAATATTCCTGTGCATTACCTAAAAGGTGACATTCAAACAACAATTTGTAGACATTTCCTGCACAATAAACAGTTTAAAAAGGCAAACAAATACGTTGGAAGAAATCACCATACCAAACCTTTTTGCCACTGAGAAAAACTAACGACGACTAATAAAAAAATTAATAGTTTCTTCGGTCGCATTTCAAGAAATCTATTCGTCGTGTCATTCAGTACGATTTGTTCCTCGTCTTTGCATATTGAAATCTGTTGCAAGTGTGAATAGTCACGCGGAAATATTTCTCGCTTCGAAAACAACTTACACTGTTGTCAAAACGCACAAACTGTTATTTATGACGTGCTGAAGTCGCTCCTGATTGGTCAAAAAATAAATCCGCGCGCTCGCATACGATTTCATCGCAAAAAATCACGCGAGTTCAAACGGAATTACCGGTGCGAAGGAAATAAAACTTACGTGCATTTTCCGTTGTTATTATCGGGTTTTTATTCACTAGTTTACCGTGATCGCGGAGCTTAATTAAAAGTCATAAATAAACAAATAATCAAAAAACGGATGTTTTTCCTTTCCGGTTAAAAACTTAAGATTTCCGGGTCACGAGTTTAAATATTTTTAACCTGATCTTACAAACTTTTGAATGGGTTATTAGATATCTTGTATAGTTGATTGCTTCAATTATATGATATGTGAATTATATGACCCGTGTCACATACGTGTTATTGTTTAAATCTGAATATTTAACAACGTTTCCTAATGGACTAACTGACCATGCTAACGTGTCAAAACGTAAGAAATTTAGTGATCAAATTCTGGACTTAACGTTCCTTGTATCTTATACCGAGAAAAAAGCAGGAAATTGTAATTAGTTAGAAGCTAAAAAGAGGGTATTTTGAGTTAGATTTTCAATGGCGCATCTTTCACGAGTAGAAGAATATGTTTACAGGCGCCAAGGCTTTGACTTAAATCCACCGAAAAATGACAACCAAAAGAGCGCTTCAAATAGACAACCCCATGTTACGGTAAGTGCAGTCTATTTTTAGGCTATATTTTAGAATTTCGAGAGCTGAAGGGAATTTCCGATACAAAGTCTATAAATGGAATCGTTGTGACGGCTACGATGACGCCGTTTCAAGTCCAAATTTTAAGCTTGGGATGCCTGTGGTATTACAACTGTTAAATTACTGCATAACGTATTTGGGAGAAAAATGTTGCGAGGGGAATGGCTTTACCTCCTTCCCATTCTTCGCTCGATTTATCTCTCTTTTCTGGCTATTCGTTTGGCATCTCATCAAACTTGAAAAATCCACAGCCATACGGGCAAGAAACCAGCAAGAAATCGCTTTGCAGTTTCAGAGCCACCTTAAATTTTCGGAAATTTAAGGGTTGAAAATTGCATGACCCCCCCCCCCCCCCCCCCCCCCCCCCCCCCACACACACACTTTCTACAAAAAATTCATTACTAAGGGACTAGTCATTTTGTAATGGGTTAGAGGTTTTGGATTTAACATCAGCTGATGATCGCGATCCCAATCATACACCAACATAATTGTCCCTAATGAACACTGCATTTCCATGTCGTACATCTTCGGCTTCTTAGTGCACCAAAGGAGAATGAATTTCTGAGTTCTTTTTCTTCTTATACTAGACTTATGTAAGTTTTCCACATATTTGGGTGTAAAGTCCGTGGGAAAATTTTGACACAAATATGCAAAAATTGAAACAGTACGTAATTGTAATTTAAAAGTAATTATTGTAGAACTCATATTTGACAGAAATTGAAAACAGAAACTACAACCACTGTATATCGTACCATTCATGTTTGCAAAGTGTTTGAGAAAATAGTTTACTGGTGAAAGCCTAAAGCCCAGAGTGAACCTACACAGGCTGGAGAGAGACGGCCAAAGTAAGCCGATGTTATGATCTCAAGCTATCTATCTTTGAGGGCATGTTTCCGCTAGGAAATTTTTATATTTGGGTCTTTTAAACTGCTCACATCAAGAAATTTACCAGTTTACACCAGTGAGGATTTTGTTGTAACAACAGTGTATAAATAAGATGACCCATCCCGTATGTGCAGATCAAACTACATAATCCACCCCTTTTCGAGGACTCATGATCAAAAACTAATGCCCCCTTTTTTTCTGCTCAATAGCTACCACAATATGCCTGTTATTAGTGGTCACCGCGGTATATGTATCTGTTGGGCTTGGCTAGCATTTCTGCCTATTGCATTTAATCATGATAAACAAGTCTATCATACACTTGAGGATAACACATCATTAGAAACAGGGTTTTCCAAACGATTGTGTGCGCATTAAGTGGCGTTAGATGACGTGCATATTGTGTGCTAGTTTCAGTCACACCTCATTTAGATGTACTGAAATTTCCTTCTAAAAATCTCAACATTTCATTAGTAGATAGATTGGGAAATGAGCAACAGTAGTGACAAGGCTTGACCGTTTTGAAATGAGCAACAGTAGTGACAAGGCTTGACCGTTTTGGTCGAGGCCAATCACATCTCAGAATTACTCCAGACAATAGCCATTTCCGAGTTACCCTTTGCCCTCTGTTTCAAAACGAGTCTAGGTGCGAAACCATTCATATGATAATGAGTTTCACCAGAAGCATATCACCTCGTTCGAGGTGATATGCTTCTGGTTTCACCTACATGCCCATTTTCATGCAAATCAAACTCATTTTCATTTGAATGGTTTCGCACGTAGACTCGTTTTGAAACAGAGGCAAAGGGTAACTGGAAATAGCCTATTAAGTACTCCATAGAAGTGGTGGGATCACGAGTCTCGTGTGAAAGGCAAAATCACGCCTATTTCTGATCGGCTTCACTATTGTTTCAATATTCATGCTTTATTATTTCGCCCTCAAAGGGTGGATTTGCCGGATAATCGTGTGTTAGAAGGGGCATGATGACAGACTCGTTCCCAGTCCCTGCTTATTTGTTCTTCAAAGGCGATTAAAGACTGGGGAGAAATGACGTAAAGGTTGCGGGGCAGGCTGGGAAGGGCGAAAGAAAAGTAGGGACGCTCCCCGATTTTCGTGCGGCCTTCCCTTGATGCAATGCGTTCTAGTCAAAACCGCCTCAGGAGCGACTGGGAACGAGTCTGGCATGATGAAGTGTCTTGTGTCAAAGTCCCAGCTCTTTTAGATCGGTTGATGTTTTTATTTGGTTTTGCGGCCCCTTACCTTCACACACATTCTTACACTCCATCTAAGTTGACGCAAGGTATCATTTACAACAATGTTTTGCATAATTATTATAAAAAAAGGTTAAGTAATCGAGCCAATTGGAGCATTATCCCGATTTCAGTGGCATGAAGTGACTAGAAGTAGGAAGGTTTGTATTGCAAACCGAAATATCGGGCAAATTTTAGTTGTTTCTTCAGTTGTTTATTTTTGGTCGCTAACGCCGTTTGGGTCAGTCTGCCTGAAATATATATTATTTCTACTCCCCCCTTGGATGGGATGTTAGTCTATCATAGGGTTACCCTAAGCAGTAAATTCGCCGGCACCCATTTATACACCTGGGTGGAGAGAGGGTCTGTGAGAGTAAAGTATCTTACCCAAGAACACAACACAGTGACCTCCGTCTGGGCTCGAACCCAGACCGCTCGATCCGGAATCCAGCGCACTAACCATTAGGCCATCGAGCATTATTATTATATCACGAGTTTAATTTATTCTTTTAATAGCATGGACAACATTACAATGGATGTCATTCTCAACACAGAGCATTAATGAGCATGTACAATCAAATTGATTCAAAAGTCCTTTGTCAGCAACAAAATGCAGGAATTCAAGCTTTTAAACAGGTGTAATAAAGGAATGATCTCCCTTTTTATAACAAAATGCTTTCGACGTTGGTGCAGATGCACACTTGAAGACAATTAGATGAGGTGTCTTTAGGTATCCCAGGTTACTGAGGTTATTTCCAAGACATTAAAGTGAGAACTTGGAAGTCAAACTATTAATTCGTGCAGCGAAATGAAAATATTTTTGTACTTTATGTCCAGCATGAAGCGGATCTAACAATCTCAGAACTCCACTGTTTGATTTCATTTTCTTCGTTCGTGATCATTCGGGTGATCGACAAATGCAGATACGTTCTCCAAGAAAAGTTCTTGAGGTACGACGAAAACTTTTACGTGGTTCGAAGAAAAGCTGAGCGCTTCAAGACAAAAATCTTGAAGACACCATTCTTTGAAGTCTGTGAGGCAGGTGATCACTTGAAGTCATTCAGCTGAAAAAATAAAATCGAAACAGTGTGACTATTAGACCCCTCAGGGGGACAGTCTGTCTGGCATCTCCCATAGGCGAACACTCAGTCAGTCTAAACATGAGCAGGCACCTCTGCTAAGCGGACACCTTTTAAAGCCCCAAGGATGTCTCGTTACGGAGGATTCGACAACATTTGGCGCAGAGCATAACTTCAATTAGCTTTGAGGTTTTTTGTATCTTTTAACAACAAGCCAGTGTAAGAACAGAACACTGCACATGCAGTTGACGTCACGGTCTAAACTAACTTAATGTTGGTCAACAAGACAGTAAGGGAATCAACAGGGAGATGACTAAAAGTTGATTTACAAATGTTATTGTATCAGCTCTCAATGGCAGCTGTTTCATTGTCGTAATGTAAATTGAAGTAGTAACTCTTGGGCTCAGTTTTGTAAAAGAAAAAAAAACTCTTTCATTGGGCTTTTTTTGTGCCCCCCCCCCCCCCCCCCCCCCCCCTTTGTGGGGCGGTGAGGGATTGCGAAATTGTTACACATGTGTAACAATTCTACGATTTCGGGGATGTTGATAAATATTTTCAGGGGGGGGGGGGGGATAAGAAATTTGACGTTACGTGACAGTTACCTCGTCAACATCTTTCTCAGCGTCTCCAAAGTCACCTCTTTCATCGTCACTTGACGAATCAGATTCATCATGTAAAGTTTGTGTCTATACAAAGAGCAAAATAAAACGTTAAAACAAAATAATTATCTGGAAGTTCTCCACGCCATGCACATGGTTGACCGTGGGTTTTCCATTTAGACCCCCTTCACATAATCTTTGTTCCCCTTTACACATTTTTAGTTCAGGATTTGAAACAGGTTCTTAGTTTATAAAATTTAGTAAACATATAAAAATTAAGTCTTCCTTTCTTTATGTTAAATAGCTATAAGAAATAAGATAACTTAGAATAGGGTAAACACCAATTATGAGAACTTTTTAAAGCTAATGTGAAGAAATGCAGGTTCTTATGCCTGTTTTCACTGTGCACGAAAGAAGGCGAATTAATCAAACAGTTACACTTGAGGCTTCTTGCTGTAAAGTCTCTCGAAAACTTTGAAAACAGCTCTGCATACGGGGATAAATAAATCACTTTATTTAAGTGTCAATGTGTTTAGCACGGCTGTCTAATTGAGGACACTGTAAATAGTGAAACAAATATCATAAATCAAACAGAAACTTGTTAAAAATCCCAACTGGCAGGAGGCTGACCAGTTGGCTATATACAAAGCGTGGAGGAGTTGAATTCGGGACCACCGAAGACAAATCCATCTAGTGGCAGGGAGGAGGATTTGAACCCGGGACCTCCGGATTACAAGTCCAGCGCCCTAACCACTAGGCCACGCTGCCTCCTGGGGAGGATTACAATCGGGAGTTTTACGTCTGAGATTTAATACAGCATCACTGAAATGCAACGGCCCCGCACCCGGAGAAGACTGGGACTGGCCGCCATCTTCTTTCGGATTACAAAGTCGAGAGCGGCCTGGGGACGCATTTTACCTCGGCAGTTGATCTCGTTTGGTTTGGTTCACTGGAAGGTAATGCGTCAGCAGAATATTTCATCAGGATATGATTGTAATGTGTGAGGAAGCTTTCCTCAATCTCTACTCCGTCTTCAACCATCTTATTGTACACTGCCTTGACAGAGTCAAGATCCTGTTTGGCATCTGAAATATAAGAACTTGTGCATGAGCTCTTATCGACTATAGCTTACGGCCAATGAGTGCGTGAGAATTTTGCCTGTTATTGCTGCGCAGCGAGCTAGTAGCAGTTATAATCAGGATATAGTATAAATGTATGCAAAATCGAGATTTTGTCATCGTGGCTAGCTTTTAACCAGAATGCTCTGCTCATTGGCAAGCTTTAAAGCAGAATGTACTGGGCTGTAGTGTAGCCACAATGCTCTGCGCTCTGGTGAAGCCTCCCTTTCAGTGGACCAGAAGGCTCTGTGCTCTGGTGGAGTGTCGCTTTGAGCTTGAAACACAAAACACAGGCACAAATTTTAATGCGAATAAATGAAAACCTGTCAAAGCCGCCGAGGGGTTAAATCCAGTGCGAAATCCATCAAGAAGCACATGGCAGCTGCTGCGCAAGTATGAAACGACAATACTATCAGAAAACACAGAAAAAAAAACTTATAGAAGTTTATGCGGCAAATGCGTGAAAGCCCATATGATTCAAGTTCTTAAACCGCTTGCAGAGTTTTAGTTCATGAAAGCCTGTCAAAGCCGCCGAGGTGCGAAATCCAGCAAGAAGCAAATGGCAGCTGCTGGACAAGTATAAAACAACGATACTATCAGAAAATGCTGTGTAACTTTTTATTGTTTAATTTGTAGTCATGACATGCAAAATATTTACGATTCAGTTTAATTCTTCAGTTGCTGAATGCCGAATATTGCTGTCAACACAAAAAATTTTCTCACCTCACTAGATGGTAGAACTTTTTTGTAAACCAGTAACTGATGCAACAAACCCGATATTTTTTGTGCATAAGGTGGACACGCGATTGAAATCGAGTCATTTTGTACACCAATCAAAACAAAGATGAAGCTGGATTTTTCCAAAGGAGTTCTCTTCCAGAGTGTCAAGATTTGAGTAAAATTATAAAAACCCATTCCGAATTAAAATGTTCTGTTTTACTTACCATAGGCCTTGATCAGCGGCAGATACATGCCTTGATGGCTCACATTACTTTCCTTCAGGAATTCTATTATGTTCAATACAGCATTAACCTACCAACGACAAAAAGAAAAAACAGTATCAATTGATATTCATTCCGAGTTTGACTTTTCAGTTCTGGACCAATTCTACACATACACACACACATATACATATCCTTTTTGTTAAGGCAGGTCTAATGAGGCAACCCATAGGCTAGTGTGGACCTGCCATGAAATGCAAATTAACCTAATATCTATAGAAATCAAAGAAAATCTTAAAAAGCTAACTCCTAAACATATAAAAAATCTGGGTCCTTCGAAGAAAATCTGGGCACTTCGATCTCAATATGTTACCATGAACGGAGTAAGATCAACGATAAGGCTACGACCAGTTGAAATCGGCGAAAACCTCGTGCTTAAAACCTCTTTCTCTATGGCATTCAATATTCTAGATATATAGGACTTAAGAAAAAATAAAAATAACTTACCTCGCCTTGATAGCCAGAGTTGTTCGCAAATCTAACAAAGGCTGGTGATTCCAAATTTACTTCATGTTCCTAAGTGAAACGAGAAAGTTTTCACAGAAACAATGAGTATATCTCAATGATAATATCGGTAGCTATCAGTACTCTACTGATTTACAACACAATTTCTTAGGCGATTCATTTACTAAACGTACAGATTTACTGTCCGTCACACAGTCCAAGACTGCAAATAACGGGCAGTCATTGAACAATGGCAGACCAAAATTTGTCCATGTCCAGCAAAATGCCAACCATAGTCGGGCATCATGTCCAGGCAATTTTTTTTAAAAAAATCACAAATGACTATTGATATCATTTCGCAGATGAATTTACGTGTAAATGCACCTTGAGCAAGATCTTGGTATGATTGGACGCTGCTTCTCTTGAATGTACTTGCGACAATTGTGACAATTTTGAATAAAAGTTCAACGTAATGTGATGTCCGGCCAAATTTTAGTTTTGTCTGTCCAAAGTCAAATATATATCCCCTCAGCCAAAAATATTAATTTGCAGCTTTGATACACTGTCTTCTGTAAGTTCATATCAGAGGACTACATTCGTATTACAAGCTAGAATCGCAGCGAACAAAATTCGTGTATCATGTCATGTACATAATGTATATACTAAAACAATTATTCACCTCAGTGTCGGTGAAAGTGGTGGATATTTACCTCCACTTCGGTGAATAATTGTTAATTACCTCTTCAATAACGTACAATACTTTGCTTTTGCACAAGAACGCACTACACATTTGGGTGGTCTGTTGTGGCAGGCATACGAGGAGAGGGGAAGATACCAACAGGGCAAAAAAGTACAGCTTCAAAACACGTCTTGTTTTAAGATTTTTTCCTAGCTAGCGTTATCCCGTTTAATACTTATCCTGACAGGAAAACAAATAAGAAGCCAAGCTCACCAATTGGAGTTTCAAGGCAAGATCCTTCTTTTCAGCATGTATACAGCAATACACAAGACCACGAAGCAAACCCTGCGCATCTCTTGCACTTTGGGCATTGGTTACTTTGTTGGTGATGATATCTTCCAGAGCTGAAGTAATAATCAAAGGAGCTATGTTACACATGGCCTCTGTAAGTACGATTTTTAAAGAGTAAAAGTTGCGGAGGGATTTGATGTAATTAACACCATATAAAAGGAAATGTTTGACATCGTGGTTATGGTGTTGTGGTCATAACAATGGATTAGTCATAAGTTAAGTTATAATTACTTGACAAAACACAAAATAATCTGGCAATTAACAAATCACGGTTTTATAGTTCAGCGAAAAGAAAAAGTCAAAAGTCATGGGTTTGAATTCTGTTGTTGCCTTGAACTTTTTTTTCAGACTTAAAAAGGAAATTGCTTAAATTTCTTACAAAGTAAAAAGATCTTTTGTTTCATTTCAATTCTTTTTTTGTTCGTCTTAAAATCCTTCGACTTAACATCAATCACCAACAAAAGTCCTTTTTGAGTACCCTCACCTGGACCATCACACTAGATGGGGTACAAACAGAAACTCATAAGGAGTTGAAACGTGTAACGCGCGTTCACAGCGTTCGAATATTCAGTTTTGCCAAGTACCATATTTGGAAACACAGAGAGTGTACGCGAATGATTTACATAGGTAACGACACACGCAATAAAATTTTCGGTTTTTGCGGTAAGTCACTTGAATTCCAGTAAATTACTCACAGAAACTAAAGAAATTCTTTAAGAGTATCTAAGTGAAGTTCTCCAGACCACTAAATGACAATGAAACAGAAGAATTTAACCAAATTTAACTTCATTCGACCAAAGTTGTTCAAAAACAAGATTACGCCATTTAGCGCGAGCTAGCGCGCGCTGTGAATTTAATCCAAATATTGCAATTTTGATTGATTGGTTGATTTGTTTCTCGTGATTTTCCAAATATGGTACTTAATGGAAACGAATGTTCAGACGCTCTGTACAATGCGAATCATAGGGAGTTACACGTTTCAACCCTTATGGGTTTCTGGTACAAAATACAGGAAAGCCGTTGCATTTTCCACAGTATTTAACTCAACCTTCCCATCGTGCGCTATGATCTTATTCCCGGAAAACTAA
This sequence comes from Meandrina meandrites, assembly GCA_963693305.1. Taxonomy (NCBI): domain Eukaryota; kingdom Metazoa; phylum Cnidaria; class Anthozoa; order Scleractinia; family Meandrinidae; genus Meandrina; species Meandrina meandrites. Next base: position 11,363,238 of record OY855915.1, read on the forward strand.
GTGAGCATATTTTCTATGGCATGGTATAAAATAGTAATGCAACACTTTCACGTAGTATGCTAAACAATTATTCCAAGAGCGCACATTGGATACGAGATCGTAGATAGCCAACGAGGCGCTACGCGCCTTGTTGGCTATAACGATCTTATATCCAACAAGCGCTAGTGGAATAACTGTTTTATTAAAAACGCCCAAGAGAATTGCAATATTTGAGCTCCCCAGCTGTTTTCGTTGACGCGTATCGGCTACGATATTTGTGGTCAATGGTATATGAGTTCATATACCATTGCCTGTTAACCAATCAAAACTCAGGAATTGCACTATACCATTGCTAGTTTTTAATAATCCACAGTATACCACTCGAAAGCGTTGCATAAGTAGTACATGATAAGGTTAACAAATGACATACCACTTTCAAAATGTTGTGTTTGGCCTGATCTAGCCATACTGTGAAGAAGCAGAAGACAGGTGGAACCTCTAATAAATGAACCATGTTCTTTGGCATCTTGGAATAGTTTTAACGCGGAATTGACATCATCCCTTAAAAAAATGAACGTTTGAGATTAACAGCAATTAAAAACTTGGCAAAGTTTTTCATACAAATACACTAACCAACAGACATGCAACAAAAAAATAGTTTTGCAAAATGTGTGGAAAAGCTCAGGGATCAAATTCAAAGTTTAATTGCATTTGATGATTGCCTGATGATGTTAAATTAACATTTCACAACTATTAGTATGCCAGTTACAATAATATAATTATTTCTCATCCAACCCCACTCATTACAAATATTTGAGAAGTTCATTATTTTGCTGTAATAAGCATGCACACTAATTATTCTCCTTTAATCAGAAATAAGTGCATAGTACCGCTCCATATTTTCACTTATTTATACATGTAGTTTGACTCACTCTATGGGCTTGCAAAACTACAGTGATACAACATGAATACATTAACATACTTCTTTAAGCAGGTATGCATCAATTCAGAGTACGTATGACTATTTGGGTTCACGTTGTCCTGTTGCATTTTCTTAAAAATCTTCTGCTGAGAGTCAGCGTCACCTAGAAAGTGATACAATAATCTATAAACATGCATGTTGACATGGGAGACACGGTGGCCTAATGGTTAGTGTGCTGGACTTCAGATCGAGTGGTCCAGATGGAGCCCTGGTCGAAGTCACTGTGCTGTGTTCGTGGGCAAGACACTTTACTCTCACACAGCCTCTCTCCACCCAGGTGTATAAATGGGTAAACTGACAAATTGTTGGGGAAACCTCAAAAGAATGCTGGGGAGCAACAAGTGATTGAGAAGCACCCCACCAGGGGAAGTAGGAATACTCTTAGCCGCTTCATGCTGCAGAAACCGGAATATAAGTGCTGGTAGCAATTAGCCAGTTTGGCTTAAGATGGCTAATGACAGTTTCCGGCACTTTCCAAGACATAATTTTTGAAGGGTCGTTATAATCACTCTTTAACAGTTGATGCTACAATCATGGCGTCAAACAAATACCCAATGATTGGCGAATACGTTGTTGTCATTTTAAGGACACATTAGGTCACCATAGCAACAGAATAACCTTCTATTAAATAAACCCTTATTTTTAGCTTTAACTGCTAATAATTCTAAAATGAAATTAGTGACCCCTATTTTTTATTGTTAAACTTTGATCGCAAAACGAGACTCAACTTTTGGTAAAGTTTAAAACAATTCTGCACATGAGGTGGAGAGCCACTTTAAAGTTTCGTGAATTTAACCCCATGTGCAGATTTTTTTAAAAGTTTGCCAAAAGATGCATCTTATCCTATTGATTACAATTTCGTAATAAAAACTGGGGGTTGCCAGACTTGTTTTTGAATTATAATATAGGCACTTACAGCTAAAATTAACGGGTTTTAACAGGTTATACCATTGCTGTGGTAACTTCGAACGTCAAGAAAAATAATCATAACTTGTTCACCGGTAATTTGGCATCCGTTTGATACCATAATTGTTGCGTCAACTGAATAAGAGTCATAGTAATGATCCGTCAAAGTTGCGGTGCTGAAAAATGCTGGAAAATGTTTTGAGCCACCTCGAAAGGCTTTACTTTTTTTTACATGTACAACACAGTGCACCCACTTGTAATAAATTTAAGGTCTGTAGACAGTACTTGACAAATGGCAGGAACCCATTGGCAAGGATGAGATTGAATGGATTAAAACTAAAAGGGCTTTTAAGCATTGCAGATCCATTTGATATTTTACAAAAAAGTGACTAAATCATGTTTTAAAGCCCTTTAACACAATGACATGTGGCCAGATAAAAAAAATAATAATAAATCACTTTATTTAAGTGTTGATGACTTCAGCACTACTGTGCTAACTGGGGACACTAAATAAACAACTATTGCTAATAGAACAGAAACTTGTTAAAAATCCCAACTGGCAAGAGGCTGACCAACTGGCTATTTACAAAGCGTGGAGGAGTTGAATTCGGGGCAAGCCACCAAACACAAATCAATCCTGACCAATGGCAGGGAGGAGGATTTGAACCCGGGACCTCCAGATTACAAGTCCAGTGCCCTAACCACTAGGCCCTGCCGCCTCCTAAATTAGTAGAACAGGACTGAGTAAAGGATTGGCTTTCAACTTACCATGAAATCCGTAAAGTTCGATTAGACTGTTATAAATAAAGGGAGGCAGGATAGGTTGTGTGGAAGCTTTCTTCACCTCTTCATATAATTCCAACGTTTCTGAAGATAGACACAAACAGAAAATTAAATAAATGTCACAAAAGGATTTAAAGTGGGCACATGCAGTTCACAATACTGTTTTTACTTAAGAAAGTTCTCCAAACTTAACAAAAATATCCATTGGTAGCTGCAATGTCAATAACCCTCCCTCCCCCCCCCCCCCCTTCTGTCCTTCAAGTGGTTTTGTCTTCTCCCCAAATTCCACTCGCCAAACTATTTAACATACTGTTCATCTCAATCATGCATGACAACCAACCCAGTTATCTCATCAGAAAAAACAGTAGAACATCATTCCCAATCGATTATGCATGACAGGTAGAATTTGCATTGTCCTGAAAGCATTGACAATAATATTCGTGAATGACAACATTAATTCTTCTGGTCGCAGAATAGAATGGTCCTTTCACAAGTTGAAAAGGAAACAAACTTTTAGGACTCCTAAAAGTGACGTAACAATAAATGATATTGACACACTTACTTGCCACATCACCACGTCTTGCATAACTTTTCATAAAATGTGACAACACTTTGTACTTAGGTTCTCCTGTGCCATGTATACTGCAGGGACAAAATTTTTCACCCCATCAGGCATGACATCAAAAATAAGATTATCTTGAATGACAAGCAGACATTTTTCTGAAGTTCCATTTCAGTGCTGACAACTTGTAGAGGAATTTGAAGACCCAAATCAGGCCATTTTGCATTGTGTGTGTTAAGGTGATTCCTCAGAAATAAAACTTTTCAATCAATTTTTTTAAACTTTCACTGAATGTTCCCTACCAAGCACTGTTTCAAAAAATACGATAAAAAAGATAGGTCACAATGCTCACAAGAGAGATATTATGGGCCAAACCCACACATCATTTCATCGGTCCACATTACATTTTGTGGTAGTTTGAAGCAAAGTTTATTTAAAAAAAAACTGGATAGGCACAGAAAGTCCCTATCATAAGGAACAATGCTATATATAACTTACGGAAAAAATCACACAAATCCAAACATTATCAAATCAAAATGTTCCACGAGTCATAATTTGTGTCCTCAAGTTACAAACGGTTTTGTGCACGCATTCAGCTATATCTTTTCCCTCCTATGATTTTGTTAACATAGGTCATAATGCTTGTTTACGAGATAACAATCTCTCGCGAGCCAAGCTGCATAGAAAAAAGCCGCCATTTGGTTCATGTGCGCATTAATTATGCCTAAAATTCTGTGAAGTAGAAATGCACAATGCAATACTGAGGAATCACCTTAAACCAGCATTCACCATATTTTGTGCCACTTTTAAAATCCACAGGCTAGTTTTTAATGGCTTTCAATTACACTTAATTTTTTCTAACTTGTATATTGTCATCATTATTCTGAATCATGCTTGTACAGTCCATTCTTTCAAGTTTTGAACTTTTTTACTAGATGAAATAATGTAGTGTATTCAGTAATTGATTGATTTTTTCTCAGCAATCTATGTACACCACTGATGTGTAGAATGGAACCAAATTTTTGCCTCACTGCCCCACCCAAATTCCAGAAAATCCTGTGGCTTGCATGCTACGTCTCCTTTTAGCCACCATTGTTGACAGTTGCTCGCTGGACTCTCACCGGAAAATTGTTTTTAGTTAAATATAGTTTTTTTGCAAAAATAACAAAATTTAAACCAAACTTTAGACAGTACTACTTGAAGGAAATAGAAAACACTTCTTTTAACCGAATTCTTATTAAATTGCTCTTCTACCTTTATTAACTGTTTATTTGGTGCCTTATTCAAAGGCAATTTTAATGTAATTAGTGAGTGTAGGTGACAAAGCAACGGTTGGAAATCACTTTCCGAAGTGGGTGAGGCAACAAGGCAAAAATTGAGGCCCATTCCAGACAATGACGGCGTGCTTGGTGTAAAGGCCCACGATAATGGCAGCCCTTACCAGTTTCAGTTTATTCACCCCACAGTGCAAGAAACAAGAACCTTGAAGAAGCTTAAAACAGGGCAATTAATTAGCACAAAGGAGGATAATTTACCTACCTTATTATAGGAAATGAACGCTCATGTTAATTTAGGTATTGGAAATTAACAGGACTTAAATTAACGCGAAGTGAAGGAAAAATTACTTTTCAATAAAAGGAATTAATGTGAAAGAGGTGCTAAAATTTCAAGATGAAGGAAATTAGCACAACCACACAACGAAACGGAACTTGTAGAGACAACAGGAACAAATTTATTGTAACACACTGTTAACAAAGTTAACAAAATCCAAAACCCAAACGAATCTCGCTACTTCAAGCGTTCTTTGCAATGCCAACGATACTGGTGGATCTCCACCCTGATAAAGCAATGTTAAAAAAATCACGCACCACTTAATTAATGACATGGAAATTAACGCTCACAAAAATTATCGCGACTTAAATTAATGTGAATTTTCCAAATTCGCATTAAATTCTTGAAGCGTTAATTTCCTATAATAAGGTAACACCACGACCCAGTGATGTGATCATTCTGTATCTACTCACTTTCTTATTTCCTCTGCTCTGTCTAGTTGATCTAAGTACAAATGGGCAAGGCACGCAGCACCTTTAGTTCGGTTTGTAGGCCTACAAGAGATAATGTATTTGGATGTTATGAGAAGATCGTAAATTAAGAATAATTTTTAAATTAATCAAATAGCACACACACAAATGTAACTATTATCATAATCAATTTAATTACGGTTTAAATAATCATTTTTATTACAAGTTTACTTTCTATTTTCAGATTTTATTTTTCCAGTATTGTGTGGTCTAGTCATCTGCAATAATTTTAGATGATATATTTCGAGAAACGTTGTTGGAAAAAAGCACACAAGTGCATGTGACAAGACTGAAAGGTAGTATGGGTGGAAGTACTGAGCTACTACACGTGTTAAATACTAATGAGATAAAACAACATAATAAACACAGTTTGCATGTTTTCTTTCTCTGCAGATATCGAGGAAACAAGGTACGTTTAGCTGCTCTGAATTTAAGAAGAATCTTTCTAAATCAAAGACATGTGAAAGCTACAGAAATAGGCCTCCTGAAGGAAAAAAATTCTCCACAAACAAAGATACAAACTTGTACATTGCCTCTAGGCCAATATGCAAAGTTCCAGTGCATATCCAGACCACCTTTCAATCTTGTCGCGACACTTTGGTGCTCTTTTTTTGACAACATTTCTCGAAATAGCTGCAGATTATGTACATTGTTGTAATGGATGTAATATTACAGTGAAACGAACTCAACCGGGGCCACCTTAAGTTTTTTAGCCAATCACAAGACAAGCTCAGAACAAAAGAATTGGAGTTTGTTCATCAGCAGTTAAATTTGCCCCATTACTGTGATTGGTCCACTCATGAAGGAAGTCCAATTCTTTTGTTCTGAACTTCCCTAGTGACTGGCTAAAAAATGTTAGGTGGCCCTGGTTGAATTTGTTTCACTGTAATATTGAAATAAAGAAACAAAGTAACATTGCACACATTTAACGTTGATCAGTTGTGTTTGGTGATTCAACAGGGGTTTTAAAACAATAAAACAAGCCATTCTGTTACATTATGCTTTGGTATGTTTTCTTTCATTGGAACCTTGATTAAAATACTCGCACTTGTCCATGAAATATTATATTTATCACTCTGTAAAATGTACCAAGAGCACGGGGCTGGTGTTATCTACTTAGCAAGAATTCCAGCACGAAAACTCCTGTTCTAATATTCCTGTAGTTTCAACAAAACAACCATGAAAAGGATGCACTGTCAAATTTTACAGGTAACATTTTTAATTACTCTACTCACAAAGAATAGAGCAGAAAGTGGTCTCATGTAGTGTTTATGGGGGAATCTTTGTTGGCAATATTTGCCCCATTAACATATCCACTTCAGTTTCTAATCAAGCTACAAAAATATCAATTCTGAATTTTGAAAGAACATGGCACAGTTAATTTTTGCCAAATTTAACCCCGATGTATTAAATACTTTTTTTTCTTTGACGTGAGTTTGAAAACTCAAAATTTTACCATGGCCAAGAATGTATGGGCTCATTACCAGTAGCACTTTTCCCACCTAAAAATTTTGCAGTTTTTGAAAGCTAATAACCCCTTCAATTTTACATGCAAAGAGCTAAATATTTTGTAAATTATTAAGTATCAGAATTATTAAGTATCAGTGAATTACCAAGTATTCATTTATAGCAAGATGCCTTTTCTACACAAAGTCATATGTATATTCAAATGAAGCAAAATGTTAACATCAATGTCAGCAAAGATCGCCCTATAATTATAGTCAGGGCAACCCGCCAAATTGTTGGTGGGTAACCTGTGCCAACTTATGATAAAACTTTTGCATGAGGCAAGTGGCCTAACAGGCCAACACCTATCTAAAGCACCCATGGGAGTCTTTCTATCCCCCCCAGATGGGATGAATTGCAAGCTTACTCTCCCCCCACCCTCCCCCTTCCAACATTTAATACACCTAGGTGAAAGTTAAAGTTCATTGCCCAATGACATTAGCACATTCACCCTGGCTTGGGTCAACTTGATCCAGAGTCCAGCAGACTGAACACCAAGTCATTACATTCCATGATAGATTTATAGTAAAGGAAATATAAAAAGTCAACAACAGCAGCTGTTGTAACTTACTTAAATCCTTTTGACCACATGTCATTGGACAACCGACAGATTCGTTTCATGTTCTGTTTAAAAGCAAAAGCAAAAGTAACAGTACCATTGATATTCAACTTGATAAACGTTCCAGACCTCTGGTCTCATGTAGCTATTGGGCACAATAAAATAGCACACAACACTGCTCACCTCACCCCACCCGGTCATCAGACACAAACTTTACCTAACAACATATCACAATCTTGAACATATCACAATCTTGAACAAAGCAATGTGCAGTTCCAGAAAATATCCATACCCACCCCATGGAAGGGCATTGGAAATTCTGAGGGGGTGGGAGGTCTTGAAAGCTTAAATTTTAAAAGGAATGTACTGGGCTTAACTGGAATTTCCAGAGGGGTGGGGGGGATTCAAACCAAAAAACCTTCCATGGGAGGGGTATGGATATTTTCTGGAACAACACAATAACCACAGAATGCAATCAGCATACTGATCTGTACCCGTTCTCTTGGCTCAATAGCACGGATTCCTCCTTCTGGACAGTTGGCATACGCTAGAATCAGGAAATTGTACTCCAACTCTGATGGCTCTGCTAATTGCTAAAAATCAATTTCAAGTTTGGCTGTCAGGTTTGTGGTATCTGCTGAATCTACACTGCTTAAGGTCATTCCTCTGTTTTGCACTGCGCATCCTTACTGTGCATAAATTTACGCGTGATTAGCGCATGCATACCAGCGCATGCACATTAAGCAGCATTAAGAAAATGGCAGCTTTTTCTTTTTGGCTTGGCTTGTGCACGAGGTAAATCGTCGTTTTCTCGTAAACGAGCACAGTGACCTATCAATTTTTTCACTTTTTCTGAGTCCAGTGAACGTCTCCTTTTTATGCAGCGAATATAAACAATTTCTACCGTTGAAACTTCAGTAATCATCAGAAACGCCGCTAACAGTGAAGATAAATTTGTGGCCTCGCGAGCACTGTACGTTTGGAACAAGTTGAATCGCTGTTGTGCCTTTGTCCTGAAACAAACAGTAAATTGTTCCTTGAAGTCGATGCAGTGCTTCTATTGATAAATATCACGTTTTGCGTCCTCCCTATATTTTTCTGCTCCCGCGAAACGTTAACTGAAAGGTTCAAATGACACTTTTCTGGAGGCTGATATTGTAAGGAGTTATGGGGTAGATTCAAAGTCCTCCTGCTCCCAAACGAATACGGGGACCCCTCTTTTTTATTTTGAAATTTAGGTTCCCTTAAGATGAACAATCAATAGACAAAGTTTCAATGAAAATCTATTGTCAGTTCTATTTCAGAGGAATGACCTTAAGAAGGCTAGCACAAGTTACCAAGCTCTGATAATTTTGTTCTTGAGCATTTGCTTTGGTTTGCATACTGATGCTTAATGATTGGTGTAAAAAACCCACCAACTTTCAAATCCAATTAGAAGTAACACCAAAGCGAATCATGAGACTCATTCACACCTTTCCCATTGTTTTATACTGGCTACACATCAAATTTCAAAAGATTTGTTTTTCTCTACAGTTAAATTGCAATTAAGGTTTAATTTAAAATAAACTTTTCAGTAGAATGATATTTGTTAAAACAGTTTATTGTGCTTGATGCAATATTGTATTCTTAAACAATGATTGCATGTATGCATAAATAATTAGACATGATTCTATGAAATATTGCCATTTGGGAATGCCAATCAAAATTGAGATAACATCTGCAATATAATACACGTAAAGGTAATAATGCATGTATAAAGGCCCAGGTACTCTACACACTGGAACACTGCAAAAATATCCTACCTTAAACTTGTCAAAACAAAACTGTGCAGCTTCTGCCTTTCCATCAAAGCCCATCATCTACAAAACATTACAAGACACAGTTATGTGTAACCTATAAAAAGCAGTTCTCTAATGTAGTTATTAACTTCAAATAATGATTCATTAATAATTGAAACTTGTGGCATACAATTCAGGGTCAGTAATTGTGCTTGTGTCAGTAAGTCAGTCAGTCAGTCAGTCAGTCAGTCAGTCAGTCATAGACTCATTGAAATCGTTATCATGATAGTTGACTTGTTAAACTTCTTATTACAGTTGATATAAAACCTTTATTGCAAATAAACTGAACCACCCTTTGGAGAGGAAAGCACAATAATATACTGCTAGTGTTACTGTTAAATATCAGTCAGTAAGCCAATCAATAATAATAATTAATAATAACATAATAATAGTAAGAAGAACAATTATTATTATAATTATTATAAAATAATTACCGGTACTCATGGTTACACTTACTTTCAGCATTTGTCTATAGTGATGTACATCCAAATCAACCTCGTATTCCCTCATCATCTGTACAAACTAAGAAACGAGAATGCATAAGTGATCATTATTAACTGATAATAAATTAATTATCTATTACATACATGTACAAGTCAGGGGCACAATGACCTGATGTTTAAAGTGGTTCAGGGTCGAGCCCTGGCCAGAGTCTGGTCATGTTGTGTTCTTGGCAAGAAACAAAACTCTCAATTGAAAGTTCCTTTTTCCACCAGGTGTTGGGGACTGGCATTAAGAGAAACCTGATAATCATCTAGTACATACTACCCAGTAGCCACTTCCTGATATTACGGAGCACCTAACCCCAACTATTTTCAAATCAATCTACTTGTTATATTTATGGATTTGGTTGAATCCTCAATTTTCTATGTCCTCTTGAAAACATCAATTCAAAATGGCTCTAAAATCGACACCCAGACTCCCTCTCTAAAACACGGTTGTTCAATTAAACATCTCAATCATGACTTTGGCAGGCTATAAAAAATCGAGGATTCAACCAAATCCAAACAGTTTTTTTTTTATGAATACTTCGGGTAACAATAAGATTTATTTCAGCCAAAAAAAACTGGGAGGTTAGGTGCACTTTAAGCAAACTACGATGGCAACAGCAATGAGAATATCAGCAAACAAAAGGTTTAATGAGCAGAACAATAGCTCTAAAATGTTGGTACATTTCCAAGCTTTTCTCTGTGAAACAACAATGCAAAAGGATCTTATTCTGCATATTTTGAACATGAACAATGACGGCTAATTTTGGCTTTCCTGTTTGGGGTTACCCTAGTAAAAATGGACCCGGAATTCCGGTGGAATTCCACTGGAATTCCAGGTCCGGGGAGGATTCCGGGTGGAATCCGGTGGAATTCCGGTAAGTGGAACCCGGAATTCCAGAGTCCAGTGGAATGCCAGGTACGGAGTTCTGGAGTCCGGTGGAATTCCGGGTAAGCGGAACCCGGAAATTCCGGAGTCCACTGGAATGCCAGGTGTGGAGTTCTGGAGTGCGGTGGAATTCCGGGTAAGTGGAACACAGAGTTATGGAGTCCGTTGGAATTCCAGGTCTGGAGTTATGGAGTCCAGGGGAATTTTGGATAACTTCATAATTATAGACTGAAATTCTGGAGTGTGGTGGAATGCTCTCATTGTCGAATCCCAGACCAAATACATGGAATCTGTGATTACAATGGCAATAACAATATTTTTATTTAATTGATCAGTTATTTTCACTTTGAAATATCATACGTTTAAATTAAAAACCATTATCAGCTATTCATAACAAGTGAATGATGACTGTAATAATTTTGATAATTGTTAAAAAAATAATTTATCTCAAAATTTAAAGCCACACAGTTTCTATCACTAGGAGCCACAGTTTTATGAAAATGCAATAAGAAGGTCTTTATTTATATTTGGCTCGGTGGCCACTCTAGTTCAAGGTTTGTTAAACGAGAAAATGAGATAGGTACAGTACTCTAGTAGCTCGGCGACTTGTTACAACTGCGAGGTTTAGTAACGAATTATATTACTGAACATGGCTCTCCACGGCTCAACCTGGTGAACAATGAATAATTGGGTTTAGTCCTTTTGAAGGTAAATTAAGGAACCTTTCCTTGCAAGCAACTTCAGATCTCATTCAATGAAGCTCAATACTGTATATTCCAATCGAGCAAGCATCATCAAATGTACTCCAACCTTGATCGACTACATGCACGTGCGGATGCGAACAGGGCAAACAATTTATTGACTCAATTGCAATGTTGAGTTCAGCCACCGAATCAAATGGCCGGGCCACCAAATAATGTCCTCTGCAGTAGTTTTTAAGCTGTTCTGCTTTTGGAGAAATCAAAAATCCGAGAAATATAACGTTCGTAAACAATCGTAATAATATCGTGAAAGCTTGCTTTCTAGCTGCCACATCTAAATCACACGTTGTTGAAACTATGACACAAACTTACCGCTTATTGGGCTTTTCAGGTCATGAGTGACTCACTCTTTAGTTTCTTGTTTCATTAATAAATATCAGCAGCTTTTAGTTATATTCATTTTACGTCCATATTCTTCCCTTTCGCGGGCTCTGATTCAAGAACAATCCACCACACAAAAGTCTGCCGTCGTCTGTTGTTTCTTGCAGTTGCTTCTCAAACGTCTCCGGTTTGAGTTTCGTTAGTTTGTGCTTCAAAGTTGATTCAGCCGATCGGTTTGTTAAGGCCAGGAAATAAATCATGTTTTCGCAAAAACATATTTCCAAACAAGCCATAAAAATATTGGATGCGTTCATTCAGTGGGATTTTCGTGACAACACACATTGAAACGTGATCTCCGACATGTGAGACCTCTAATTTAATTGGTCAACTTTGAAAAATGCGATCAGGTTTCTGCTTGTAATGAGACCTGTTCATTCTAAACTCGACCGTTTCTTTAAGCGGGATATTATGTTTGTTCACCTGCAGTTTAGGTGAAGTTCGACTGCTTCCTTTGCGCTGCCGGAAAAGTTTCTCTACGTACAGTACGTGTTTGTAAACAATGTAATTAGCTGACGACTCTACACCAGTCTGTGGAATGCGTAGCGACGCCGTCTCTTTGTCTTGGAATGTTTCCATCGCTGTTCGTGAAACAGTTGTACGTTTGGAATGGAAGAGGTCTCAACATCAATTGTGTTTAGCTATAATTTCATTACCACAAGAGATGGAACAGTCAGGCCAGCGATCGGTCAAGTGAGAGGTGAGCACTGCTAAACAGTTTGAACACGCTGTGCACAATCATGGACGAAGATAGTCTAGCAATCAGGACTTGAAAATCGCATCGCATAATCCTGTTTTATTCGCATGTAAACCGCAACGAAGAATAATTGTAACTATCTTTCAAATTGCTATCTCAAGTCAGATTCGTTTATTTACATGTAACTGTAGAGAAATAAGAAAATTACAATTAAATTAAGGGTTGTAATTCAGTTACAGCGTGTACATGTTTGGATATGAAACATTTTCTTTTGTTCCTTTCACTTTGCCAATTGCAAAGTGTTCGTTTTAAGTACAATCAGAACTCAGAAACTCATAAGGAGTTGAAACGTATAACCCAGACGACTTCAATCAATGAGAATCAATAATCAATATAATCAATAGTAATCAATTGATTGATATTGAAAATCAATAAAAATCAAAGCTGCAATGTTGAGTGATTTTCGATTTTCATTGATTTTCATTGATTGTCATTGATTTCTATTGAAAATTCTAATCTGGTTTTTTTATTGTTTTTAATAAATCTCACGGTTAAGAAAATAGACCCAGTTAAGTTAAAAATGTTCTGATATTCGATAATAAGTAAAGTACCACAGAAACAACAGTAATAATTTAACAGTAACTATTATCTTTGCTGTAACATGCGCATGCATTTCCTGTCATAATCGAATGTTTGTTGATATGACAGTAATAATAGTGTTACTCGAACTTGCCTTATATAATTTTTTATTTTTTCTATTTCTCAATTCTAAATAGTTCAATCAATCAGAAATATCTTAATATGAAATCCGGCTCACACACCGCATGCACATACTAATATTTCCTCGTTCCAACCAGGCAGGCGACGATAGTTGAAAATTTTGATTATCAATAGAAATCAATTGAAATCAATAAAATTCAGACGACTCGGTGAGTGATTTTCGATTTTTATTGATTATGTAAATTAATCAATATTAATCAATTGATTATTATTGAATTTTATTGATTATATTGATTGAAATCAATGATTGATTTTCATTGATTGAAGTCGTCTGGGTATAACCCGCGTTCACAGCGTTCGAACATTCAGTTTGCCAAGTACCGTATTTGGAAACACAAGGAGCTTGTACGCGAATGATTTACACACGTAACGACACGCAAGAAAATTTTCGCTTTTGCGGTAAGTCACTTGAATTCCGACCTAAACGCCGTGAATTACTCACAGAAACTAAAGAAATTCATCAAGAGTATCCAAGTGAAGTTCCCCGGACCATTTAAGTGCCTATGAAGTAAAAATTTTTTTTGCATTATTTTGTAGCTTGTTATATGTACTTTTCGAAATGCCCAAAAGCGAATAGTGTTAAAGAGAGAAAAACCCGAGTTTTTGCCGCCTAAAGTTTGAATTTGACGACTGAGAAGTGGGTCTATTTCACGCGCGGCCAGAACGATCGTATTACAAGGTCGTGACGTAGGAAATTGTTCAGTCGACTCGGGCGTAATGGCGGATAAGAGAAGTGCGAGTGGAAGAGGAAACTATTTCGTGATCGGTGGCCCCAATAAAATAAATTGCCGGGACAAAACAAGTATATCGATAGTATCAATGGATTATCTACACAAACACTAACCTTTGCGGCAGAACTGGAGTCGGTTTTTGCGAATTCACGGCGAAAGATGATGTCCCACATATCAGCCTTCAGCACATTTTGACGAAAGTCTTCAATGAAACATCGGCAGCATTTTATTCAGACAGTGGAAACCATGTTCAGCTAGAGGTATCTAATCAAAGGGTCTATTGCCACAAGAAACACTGATCGTCAAACTTGTATTTCGCGATCGGAAAAGTACATTAAATCTTGTAATTGCATATCATATTTGTTGTGATTTCTGAAAACTTATCGTTATTCACACTACAGCTTGCGAGAATATGAAGCAAATAAATCAGACGATAATTATAACGGCAAATAAAGGCGCCTCCAGCTATTTAGTCAAGTAATTTTTGGTTTTACAGGCTGTGTTATGAAGCTGTCCGCTGAAACTATTGCTTCCTTTCTTGGCGCCATTTTGATTTTTTGGTATATAGTGCAAACTACAGCACCAATTTAGATTTATTTTTTTGGTAAATTATCCAAGAATGCCACGTAAAAGAATTACTACATGTATATTATAAAAACTGAATAAATCTGAAATATTTACAATATGTATGCTGTTCAGCAAAGCAGTGCAACACATGTAGATATGTTAAAAGTAGGCCCTGGCCCTGGTCAAAGATTGTATACCAGTATTTTAATAGTTGGTGAAAGCTTCATTTCTGCCATTTGATAGTAAAATACATAGGTTCCATCAGGTTATAACAGATAGGGGGACTGAATTATAACAACTGAACAGTACCATGTTGTATTGAAGGTTTTCCCAGAAACTCAGAGCAATGATATTTACGATATTGAAAATATGAGGGCTATAGCCAGGCATACTTTTTTATTGGCGTGTCATTACTGTTTTAATTTTAAAATGTTACAGTCTGACTTCAAGGCAGCCCTAGGTGGGTTATCTGTCTGGCACTTGACTCAAAAAACAAAGCAAGCAGTAATATTGCTTCCCCCCCCCCCCCCTCCCTCCCTGGATGGAATGCTTGTCCATAGCAGGTAACCCCCTGCATGTCAGGTTGATAATTTTCAAGTAAGCATTCATATGATGGAGCGAGGCACTCACTGAGAGTTAACTGCCTCACCTAACAACACAAGGCAATGACCTGGGCCTGGGCTCGAATTCAGACCACTTGATCCTGCATTCCAAATGCTACCTGTTAGGCCACGGTGTGTCTCCCTGAAATGTGCTGATGTATCATTGCTATTTATTCTGGTACATTTTTTGAGTCTCCCAAATCCAAGTTTCTTGTTCTCTCAAAGCAGTATTATTGTCATGATTCTATAGACACCCTTACCTTCATTTTTATTCAAACAATTTGTACTTGCCAAGTTGATGTTTTAGTTATAAGAACAAAGTAAATTATTTTGATAAATCTCTTCTTTCTTTAATGGCTGGTACTTTGAAGTGCACATGAAGAATAAACTGAAAATTACATCACAGTAGAATACCAATACAAATGAGAACATCACCATGGGTATATTCATTGGTATATTGTGGCATTGCAGTGTTAGGTGTTTAAAATAATAATAATTATAATTTTATTTAGCTCATATAAAAGTGTAGAGTTAGTTTTTTTTTTACATGATACCTGCATGACTTCATTGTGGTGTGAGATGGAAAAGTCATACCGTGTTTACATAAGCCATTTTGTTTGGGTGTGAGTTTTATACTGCCGTTAAAAATAATATGAAATGAACAGTCATCAGCTGAGTCATACCATGTTTACATGACACCAGAATTAATTTTTATACTGGAATGGAAATCTCACCCTGGTACAGTAACCAGGGTGAACTCATACAACATTTTGTGGTGTGATCATGAAATCACCCTCTCAGTACAAATTGTTATAATCCACAAAAATGTGTCCAATATCATTCAGGATGTACGATTTGTAGGATTTGTAGAAAAACAAACATCTTTGGTAATAAATTATTTTTAGTCTGTACATTTTGGATTTTTTCTAGTAAATAATTTTGCAAGTTATAATTACGTGTACATAAGCAGAACCTCATGCCCTCAATAAAGAGGGCCACCCTCTTTCTTAGCCCCAAACGGGCTGAAATTTCTACCAAATGTTATGATACATGTAAACACAGGCTGGTGTTGGACCTTTGACTGTCCCAGCCCAAGCAAACCACGTTGTAGGCCATCCATACGGGTCTGCCATAAGGAATCTAAAGAACAAAGTCAAATTTTAAAATTAAGAGAGAACATTATATATAGGTTCTTTTAAAGTTCTTTTGAGCACTCTATCCGAAATATTCAGATTATTAAATACACCTCAGTTTATTACCATACCACAGCAAAAGAGTTAAACGAAAAAAAATGACAGTTCGCGGGAGTCACGAACTGAGGTAGAAATGTTCAACCCTTTGAGACATAAGATTATATGCCCCACAGTCAGTAAATAAATCTGTATTTATTGCATTGGAATTTACAGAATCGACAAAACATGCAGCCACCCAAAAGCAAAGCATTTGCCTTTTAAGACTTAAAGAGCTAAATGGATTGATTGCATTATGTATTCTGCATTCATGAACGTGTTCTGGATCATTGCAATGAACATGCATGACTGCGAGACTCGTACAATAGCTTACAATCAAACAAGAATAAAAATAACAGTGAGGGGAAGACACTGATAGACCTTCACAGAATACTTACTGGTTTCAGGTTAATTGTCTCGGCGTAGTCGGCGACCTGAGCATTTACGAGAACTTCTCTTCCCAGACCTTGCACATAACATTGAGGGAAAAGGCGCCGTATTCTGCCGCACACGTCTTCGTCGCTCGGTCAAGTGAACCTACAGTCCAACAACTTCTGTTTTACTGGAATCGCTCCTCTCCGATTATTGCGCGTTTGAAACTACATCCGAAGAAACATTTAATTATCGCTGCCTTTATATATTTAAATCGAGATAAAAACGTAAAATTTGGAGTAAAACTCGAGCGGGATACCAAACAGCAATGGAAGCGATAAGAAGCGATATGGGGTAAACAAATCGGTGGAACAATTTCATACGTCACAGACCGTAAACTCGTTCCCAGTCTCCGGACCCACTGTTTTGTCATACCAAGGTCACTTCAGGCGGCAAAAAGTCAGATTTCTCTCTCTCTGACATTATTCGTTTTTTAGCTTTTTGAAAAGTAGACATAATAAGCCACAAAAAAACGCAAAAATATTTTTTACTTCATAGGCACTTTAAATGACGATGAAACAGAGGAATTTAACCAAATTTAACTCTATTTAACCAAAGTTGTTTAAAAACAAGCGCGCGCTGTGAATTTAATCCAAATATTGCAATTTTGATTGGTTGATTTTTTTCTCGTGGTTTTCCAAATATGATACTTTAATGGAAACGAATGTTCAAATGCTTTCTTCAATGCGAATCATAGGGAGTTATGGGTTTCTGGTACAATGTAGAATAAATATTGCAAGGCTGCTTTTCTAATGCTCCACTAGCCCTGGTTCGAACAGGAAAATCTGTAGGGCTGCTAAATAGTGTATACGTATAAAACTAATTCCGGCAAAATTCCGGTGAAAGTCCTGCTGGAGAAGACTTCGGTTTTTGAAACAAAATTTTGGTGGAATAGCTTCCTTCGAAAATTCAGGCCGGAATTTTCACTGGAATTTTAGTGGATTAGTAGTCTGTAATTCCGGCGAGTCTACCTTTTGGTCGAGACTCGAGGCTCGAGGGTAAATTGTCAAGGGTGAGGGTAGTGTGTTATTAATATCGGAAAAATTGTTACCCTGGACCCTACCCTCGACATACTACCCTTACCCTCGACAATTTACCCTTGACCCTGGACCAAAAGTCAGACTCGATTCGGGCGGAATTCCGACCTCCATTTTCACGCTGGTATTCCGGTGGAATGCCGGCAAAAATTCCGGCGGAATTCCGGCCTGCATTTTCACTGGAATTCCACCTGGAAGAGACTGAAATTCCGCCGGAATTCCAGCGGAATGCCGGCAATAATTCCAGCGCAATTCCGGCCTTCATTTTCACTGGAATTCCACCTGGAAGAGACTGAAATTCCGCCGGAATTCCAGCGGAATGCCGGCAATAATTCCAGCGGAATTCCAGCCTGCATTTTCACTGGATTCCACCTGGAAGAGACTGGAATTCCGCAGGAATTCCAGCCGGAATTCCAGCGGAATGCCGGCAATAATTCCAGCGGATTCCATCTGGAATCCACCCGGAATCCACCTGGAATTCCGGACAAGTCCGTACCGGAATGCCGGTGGGATTCCGCCGGAATTCCAGGTCTATTTTTACTAGGGTAAACACTATTTTTACATAATTCAGCTGGAGCTAGTTAGATACACTGAAAAGATCTGGATAACTGCAAGATTCTCAAGTCAAATATATTAATTTATAGGTCGACATTGCTTAAACTCCCTTTTGAAACTGAGAAAACTGCTGTCAGTGTGCATTAGCTTTTTTAGTGGGTGGTTGACACAATGTTGAAAAGCTTGACGAACATTGAATGATGTAATATATATATGCAGTGCATACTTCAGGTGAGTTGTTAGTCAAGAATTTAACATTATCCATGCTAGAATAACAACTTACTTCATAAAATTCATCT
Organism: Meandrina meandrites; assembly: GCA_963693305.1. NCBI lineage: Eukaryota > Metazoa > Cnidaria > Anthozoa > Scleractinia > Meandrinidae > Meandrina > Meandrina meandrites. The sequence continues at coordinate 11,381,879 of OY855915.1, forward strand.
GCCATTCGTAGCCTCTGAAAGCGGGACAGCATAAATGTGTATGCCCGAGAGTCCAGTAAGTGTTTCAGACCCTGTAAAGATAATAAAGGTACTGTTTGTATTAAATTGTAAGTAAACACAAATTGTCAACATTGAAAATTAAAAGAAAGCTGTCAAGCAGCACTTTGACATAAAATTGTATTTCATTGAACAACGTCATTTTAACTTGTTAAGTACAAGGATGATGATGATACATACATGCATAAACATTATTTACTCTCAAATTTACAGTAGCTAGACTGAAACACTGCTATAATATATACAGTGTGAGAACATTAATAAAAGTTGAAGCAATTGAGCAGTACTTTACATGTTCCTCTACATGGTTCTATTTATTTACAATGACTACACTGAAACCTTATCAATGACTAAAATAAATATCTCTAAGAGAACTCACTGCTTTCAGAATAAGTGAAACAAATGTTGCATTGTCCTTCACACAATCTTGGTCACATGTCTGAAACATTATTGCAATTTTCGAAGCTAAAAAAAATTGGCAAAAGTACATTAGTTTTATTTTTTATTAGCTGGTTTGAATTTGCACACTTTCCATAGCAAGCAAACAAGATTGGCATAACTTGCACAAAGCTTTGATGAATTTTACAGCAGTATAAAATTAGAAGCACCGAGGTTATCAGACAGATCGGGAAAATTTGCCAGTTAGTGGCATGTGTTCGTTTCATAACAACATGACACAAAATGTCTTCTAGGTTGTGTTTTTGAAAATGCAGATTAGAACACGGTTAGTTGCACCCCATGCTTGTCACGTAGCCAATTAACATCTCATCATTATTAGTTTGTTCGCAGAATGTTGCAACTTTATGCTTTGGTCAGTGGAAATACAAGCAAAGGTTTATGACCCATAAACCAACTGACCATGTGAGTGAAATTGCACTTGTGAACCTACCTAAAATAAATACTCCTATTAGTTGTAAAAAAGTAAAGGAATAAAAACATTTATATTCAGAAACAAAAGTGCATCCTCAGCCTCATTAAACACCACCCCCAAAAAAGCACTGCATGTGAGACAAGTCCTTCCTAACAACAACACAGCATTTATTTATTTAGAAAACTTGAGTTTTAGAAAAGTGGTTATTTGAAGGGGTTTACACCCATTCAACCTTAATACAAGAGCCTTCCCTAAAGAAATGCTCCCAAATAAGCACCACAATAAAAGTCAAAACATTAATAACAAATGCAGCCTTTTCAATAGTCTGAAATGTCATCCGTCCTCTCTTCCTTACCCCCCAGAGGAAGGGCGCGGGCGAGAAGGACGTCTGAATTTCCAGCGTAATAATGCCGTCCCGTGACGTCACGGACTTTTGCGAAAATGGTAAGTAACTTTTGATTGGTGCAGATTAAAAAGGCATTGTTATATGCTGTTGGTGAAATAGATTACTGTTTCTGATTGGCTAAGCGGCCTTCGTGTTTACCTCAATTCAGACGCAAAACATGTCAACAGATTTGCGCGTGCGATTTCAAATCTAAATTTAAAACATGTGTTGCCAGAACGTAAAATAACGAACAAGGGAGGCGAAACCTAACCATCGAGCTCAGGAGACAAAACGCTCGATCAAATTAATGCAAGATGCATAACACTTTCAACACTTATGTCTCTCTAAAACCAACTTTTAGCTTTCTCGAAGTAAAGCTACAATTAATAGTCTCTGGTGAAGCCAGACAAAGATAAATAAGTCACGCGTGATAAGATCAATACATCTTGCCCGGCATCACGTACAAATATTATTAAATGCAAGTAATCAATATTTTCACGGAATATTTCAGACCTTGCCCTTCCAGAGCGAACACTTCGAGAGCTTAAAGCATATCTTGCAAATAGAAACGAGCCAAAAGAAACTGCAATAGCGAAACATGTGGCAAATTGCAGAGCGAGAGGTGTCAAACTCTACAAACAGGAAACCGTTCAGACCTATGACCTCTAGAGTCCACTAGACATTTCACATTTTCAAGGCCACAGTCTATTCAACTTACTGCCCCCAGATATTACTACATATAGTGTCCTTCAGAAACAAGTGAAAAAAGGTTGAAAGACCAAATTTAATATAATACGGCAAATCTAGACAAATACGAGTTTTCTAAGCGATCGGCAGCTTTCTTATCTCCATTTCCACGGGAAACGATGGACTCCCACAGAAGTCGATTCTAGAAGTTGGTTGATCGAACTTGGCGGCTCGCACACAAAACGCAAACCACTTGAGTAACTTGCACGCTTCCTCCGCGACTCATGGCCTGGATATTTTCACAACTGGCAAATTATGCAAAATTGCATAAATTACTCAGTGACGTCACGGGACGGCATTATAACGCTGGGAATTCAGACGTTCTTCTCGCCCGCGCCCCTCCTCTGGGGGGTAAGGAAGAGAGGACGGATGACATTTCAGACTACCTTTTCAAGTAAGTAGGGTAATCTGGCTAGTCTTTCTTTATTCTGGTAACTAAGAAAAGTGTAGAAATTATAATCTCTAGCTAATTAATCAGCTTACCCATTCCATGAGTACAGCCATGTCTGTCAAGAACCTCAAGAATCTGAAAACAGAAGGGTATTAAAATGCACTGAGTCAGTAGAGTGTTGAAAAGTCAATAAAAAATTAATGTAGTTAAAAAAAATGTATTTTGTAATTGTTACAGACAAGTTGGTCCAGGAATCAAATGAAAAATTAAAAATTGAAAACAGCATAGAACTGTTAATACACATTTAAAGAAACAATAAGACCAAAAGAAAATGAATGGCCAACTGGATGAACTTCTGTAGCTTAAAAGACAACTAATAATTCCTCTGCATACTCATATTCTTTATATTTACTCACTTGAAAGACATCAGAGATTCAACCAGAATATTTCCACATTTAGATATTATTTTCTAATAATAAATAACATGTTATAATTATATCACATACTATTTACCTTCACTCCATTCCGAGGGTCAAAATTTCTGAAAGAAAAAGAAATAAGATTGAACAATCTGCTAGTAATTGGCCATGTTCTAAACGAACAGGGGACTGGGTACGAACATATTTTTTCTTGGTACGAATATTCAATATCGATTGAATTGAAAATGGTGCACGTCATCTGAAAGAGCATCCAAAAATTAGTAAATTAACCAAATTTGATGGTTATTGGTTTTATCACATATGGGGCAAAATTACTGAAAGCTGATTGGTTGAGACAGAGGGCATTTTTTCTTAATCACGAGGGCACTTTTTGGTAGTCAAGAGGGCATGATTACTTGATCCTGATTGGCTGAGCGCGCGTCGTCTGCACTGAGTTGGTTTCCCGCTTGAAACGAGTTTGAAAAAAGTTCAGAAACGCAGTGCATCCGAGTTTGATATAAATGCGGTTAATTCATCAAATGTGAAAGAAAACCGGTAGGCAGAAATGAGTGGTGCCTTGGTGGAATAGAGAGATGACTTTTCAATCCAAATTCGTTTGTCACAGCCCGAAAAAACTTCTGGACGATTGGCGCTGCACGGAGAATAGAAATTCATGGTGGCTGAGACCACTGAATCGACACTGAAAGATAACATTTCTTCGTTTTGCTTGCTTTGCCTTATTAGAAACAGAGTCTGGAAAGAGCATAAATTTTGTTGGTACTTACAGTTTTCGCTGTGGAAATAAAGCAGAATGTCAGGTTCAAGAAGTTATTAAAGCTCGCTCGGACACTTTGTTTATGACTTTCATCGATGCAGCATTTCTGCGCTGTCGGAAGCCTCGTAAACAAAGGTAAATAAAATTTAAACTGCATTCAGTTTTATCTGTGAAGGAACTATTATGAGTGAATTGCACATGCTGTGTTATGCTTACTTTTACTGTTTCTCGACATAAGTTGATTATTTATGTGGTCATTTTGCTACGAGCAAATATTCTTGCCAACCGGTTTACGCCATGGCGGACCTCGTTTAAGTTTTCTTTTGTACACAATTTTGCCCTTTATGTGATAAACACGTAATCGCAATGTGCCCTCATGCAATTAAGAATTAATTTCACTTGCATTTTCAAAGTTTTCCAAATTGCCCTCGTCGCTTCGCGACTCGGGCAATTTTGTGAAAACTTTGAAAATGCGCGTGAAATTAATCCTTAATTGCCCTCGGGCCCATGCGATTACATATACTAAACGCAAAGGCATGGTACACTTTTAAAATAAGAGAGCTTAGTATGGATTGGAGGACGCCTGTCCCTCCAATCCATACTAAGTGTACCATGCCTTTGGGTTTAAACCAATAACCGTCAAATTTGGTGAATTTACTAATTTTTGGATGCTCTTTCAGATGACATGCCCAATTTTTCAATTCAATCGATATTGAATGTTTGTACCGAAGAGAAAATATGTTCGTACCCAGTCCCCTGCTCGTTTAGAACATGGCTAATTTGAGCAGTTGAATTTGTAGAGCTGTTGTGTATTTTCAGTGATTCATGATCAAGAGTATTGCCCAAGGTTAAAGCTGGTTCTAGCTTTTAAGCTTGTAGATAAAACCCTTGTACAATTAAGAAGTTAACAAAATAATCTGATCACCAAACAAAATTAGTTGAAACAAATTTTATAGTAAGCACACCACTAAATGCTAGAGAAATTCCTTTAAGTAATACCAGTAAGTTTTTTGTTTGCATCATAGCAAATTCTCCCAACTAGTTCTATAAGAAACAATAAGAGACAAGTAAGAAGAATTTGTATGCTGACATAAAGACTTAAAGGTTACTACATATATAGTACATCATTAAATTCTCCCAACTTAATTTGAGACTGATCATTATTTTGAGCAGTTGGGGGGGGGGGGGGGGAGGGGGGAGGGGGCTGGTGCATATAGTGGGAGGGTCAATTTATTTATTTTTATTCAGGGAAAAAGGGGGGGGGCACATACATTTATGCATGCATATCAAATAGTCATTCATTAGGAAGTGGGTAAGGGAGGTAGGGTCATCAAAAAATGTGCTTCACAAAGAATAGGGTCAAGAAAATTTGCACATGACCTCCCTCTTTGCACCAGCCCCCTCACCCCTCTTATTAATGGCTGGTCCCTAACTACATTATGGAGTAAGGATGTTTTGTAACAGTTAATGGATTACACACCTTTGATTCATATAATCTTCAAAAGCACCTGCTATGCATCCAAGATTGATGCTTTTTTGCTGTTTGGTAAATTCAACTGAAAAAGATTGCATTGCCCTCTTTTAATAATTTTATTACATCTCTGATGAACTCAAGGCAAGCACCCTGTCTTAATTTAACACAACATTTTTTCATTGGCTCTTGCTCATAATCAGTTATTCAACAATATAGAACCAAATATGACATCATATCAGGGAACGGTGTAACTCATACATATGAGCTTTTTTTCATTTTCACCACCGTACCACAAACTGGATTTGGCAGAAATTTTTCAATATCTTAACTGGTAAATATTCAACATTTAATACTGCCACTGCAAATTATTTAAGGTGGCCCGTGGCTATTTTTGGGAACGGAGGTGCTCTTTTCTAAATTGAGTTTTGGGCATGTAAACCTCAACCGATTTTTCTGATTTTTGGCAATCGAAATAACAAATGTTCAAAGTTTATAAAGCTTTTAATTATAGGGCAAACAAGGCAAACGATCATGATATATAAGTGTTTTTGAAAAAATATATTTATAAAAAAACACGAATATTTTCCAAATGCGACGATAGATTTTTTTCTAATTAATGTCAACTAGTTTAAATTATCCAAGTAATAATGTGAGCAAGTTTCAACGAAATCTGCTGGGTAGAAATTGCTGCACAGTTGACTGTTGAATTTTTGCTTCGAAATATTATGCTTGTGTATAATTGGGAGCTGTTACAACATCGTTTAAGTAATGCTAAGATCCCATGGATTATTTGAATGCTTAATGCAATCTAAAACGTTGCTGAAAAGTATGGAAAGATCGGAAACTCCTAGCAAAAGTTGTAAATAGATGAAGAGGAAGAGGTTTACGATGCGTAAATTGTGAATTTTGAAATATTCATTTGTTTCGGATTTAAAAAAATCTACCGATTTTTTTTCTTTTATTTTTAAGTATGAGAAAATACAACATATATGCAAACGGCTTTATCTAGTTTCGTGTGTCTAGTCTCGATGAAACTCGTCGAATTTTGCTCGCCAAGATAACTACCTCTCGCCTTCCATTTTGGAGCGCTTTGAAAATGCTCTTGTTACAGTAAATTATTCACACTAGCTGCATTCTCAAGATTATTTAGCACCTGGAAATAAACATGCCATGCATAAAATAGCGGCTGAGCTTTGTATTCATGCGTTTTATTTAGCAATGAATGGGGCATGTGGCATGGTATGTTCAATTCCAGGTGCTAAATAATCGTGAGAATGCGGCAAGTTTGAATAATTTAATGTTACGCGAGGGTTTCCAAAGCGCTTCAAAATGGAAGACGCGAAGTAGTTATCTTGGCAAGCAAAATTCGACGAGTTCCATCAAGACTAGACACACGAAACTAGATAAAGCTGTTTGCATATATGTTTTATTTTCTCATACTTAAAAATAAAAGAAAAAAAATCGGTAGATTTTTTTTTAATCCGAAACAAATGAATATTTCAAAATTCACAATTTACGCATCGTAAACCTCTTCCTCTTCATTTATTTACAACTTTTGCCAGAAGTTTCCGATCTTTCCATACTTTTCAGCAACGTTTTAGATTGCATTAAGCTTTCAAATAATCCATGGGATCTTAGCATTACTTAAACGTTGTTGTAACAGCTCCCAATTATACACAAGCATAATATTTTGAAGCAAAAATTCAACAGTCAACTGTGCAGCAATTTCTACCCAGCCGATTTCGGTGAAACTTGCTCACATTAAAACTTGGATAATTTAAACTAGTTGACATTAATAAGAAAAAAATCTATCGTCGCGTTTGGAAAATATTCGTGTTTTTTCATAAATATATTTTTTCAAAAACGCTAATATCTCGTGATCGTTTGCCTTGTTTGCCCTATAATTAAAAGCTTTATAAACTTTGAACATTTGTTATTTCGATTGCCAAAAATCAGAAAAATCGGTTGAGGTTTACATGCCCAAAACTTGATTTAGAAAAGAGCACCTCCATTCCCAAAAAATAGCCGCGGGCCACCTTAAACTGACATGAAAACAGAAAGGATGGCACAAAAAATGAACATTTATTTGTTTCTCTCAGGATGGGATCCCTTTGAGTTGTTGATTGCGACCTTTTGACTGCAATACTGCTAGTCACCATCAAATGATGAGGTCAGATTGTTTACATGTCGCTATTTGAAGCATGTTGGTCCGCTCAAATTGGTTCATTTCGATTTTCATTACCATTCTATTAGATGTTGTTCACCCACAAGTCCGCTTTGTTGTTGATTGCCTGTAATGTGTTTTCTGATCGTAGGTATCCAAGCTTCGGGAAATTCATTTCTAGTGATGTTCTTAGGATGAAGTCCTATTTGGATAGCCCATGACAACAAAATAACCACATATTCAATGACAAAAAGGAAGGTGTTTATTAATAACTATGCATAGCCAAACAGTTGTAAGCCACTCACTAGTATTTTCCAGCTTATCCAATTGTCCAGTTGTCATGACCAGCTGCGCCATGGATGACAGAACAACTCTAGACACTGGAACACCCTAAAAAATGACAAACTTGTAATGTAATTCTCATCACTGATGCCATTTATCAAACATGAGAGACAGTGTTGCATTGGGATAATCCCAACACGGAGAAGAGAGTTGAAAATATGACACACAGCAGAGAATTTTTTGACAAAACTAAAGTTGTTGGAACAACCTTTAAAACACTGTCTTGAGTGTTTGATATATCTTCTCAGTTCAAACAAAAAACTAAGGAGTAAACAGAAAAATAGAATCACAAAAATCTATGCTAATTAAGATCCGGCATCCAAACTTCTTTCACAGCTATGATTTTCTTTGTCTTAACTTGATGAATTGTTAATAAGTTTGAGACAACAATAGAAAGAGCAAAAAGGTGAATTATCCAGGCATGATATGCCTTTTTGGAAATTTCTATAATCTAAACAAGACAGACTAAAACAATAACATGGATTTATTTGTTTCCAAGTGAAATGGAAACAATTAAATGATAGTTCATTATAATTGATGATGATGATGATGCTGATGATGATTTAATGTTAAGGTTTTGGAAAACTTTTTTAACCTTTCATGGTGAAATAATAATTTACTCATTTTTTTAGTGTGAGTCATGCAATCCATGTATTCCCTTGGGAGTTTACGAGGAACTGACGGACCAATCCACTGAGCAAAATTAGGCCCAAATACAATACTCCTATTGGCAAAATAGTCGTAAAAAATGGAACAAAATTGTCATTTATGCTTTCAAATAAATGGTGATAGCGACGCAATGACAGTGATGATGACAATGATTTTATGGAGTAGAAATAAATTACAGTACCTGGGAGAGACTAAAAAAAGAGTCAACATCATTTGCATCTGGGGAACCAAAAGACTTCAGCAAGTACTGCAAACTATGGACAAATTTAAGAAGTGTAAGGTAAGCAATCAAGAGAATATATATTATCAAAAGTGCTACTATTATCAAATTGTCACCCCTTGCAATTTCAGACGTATCATATCTGTGAAAGATTTAAAATGCTGTTTTCCGTTTTCAAATATTTGTATCAGTTCCAGAGATAGGGCCGATTTGCACTAGCGGACAAGTTTTAAATGTCATAACATTTTTGACAAAAACAAAATTGTCGCGCAAGTCAGAGACATTTTGAAGAAAACAAAAGGTGTAATTATTATAATAGCTCTGCACGTGCTTCTGGCATCCTAGTACATTTCTCGGCATGGTCTTCTTGTGCAAATATCAAATAATCAGGCAGCTCCACCTGGTGAAAAATTTTAAAATGATTTGCATTTGAAGTGCGCGTGTACTGATGTTTTTGTGCTCGTGCAGGGAATGTCGCAAGTAAACTATTTCTTTTCCCCTCCATTTATCGGCACAAACTGGTTCCCTCCGCATTCATTTGTTCCAACCCCGGTATTACCATCCTTCCACAACCTCACCTCAGCACACAAACATGCTTTGCCACCTATCGCGGAAAAATTTCGCGTGTTGTTTTTTAGTACAATCCAGACTAAGCACAATAGCCAATCAACGACGTATTGTTACCTGGCATTACGAGGGGCATTGGAATGCGACTTGTCATGACTTGTCCTGCCTTGAGGAAGGACATCGGCCCCTTTGAAGATCTGTCCGTTTTGACAAAATTTGCCCTTGTCCAACAAGTAGTTCACACTTGTTTTTGTATTGTGCATGCAACGCGGACCAATCATAAGACAACTGCTTCTTTGTTTTCCTGAATTGTTTGACAAGTTCTAGGTCTCAAAAAACATATTTGCACTTGTTTTCTGTAACAAGTGACACGTTAATGATGAGATCTACCAATTGTTACAAAATTTGTCCGCTAGTGCGAATTGTCCCATATTTAAGCTTTAAAAAATGTGTAAAACATGCAAATTAGGAGACTGATGATGTCGGGCGCGATCCATTGGACCAATCCATACGTATGTTTCTTCGTTTTACGTGACATAGAATAATTCTCATGACACATTTCAATGTCAGTGATGCAACACGTTTCGTACAATTCTTGAAAGAGAAGTTTCTTGATCTTGTCAAGTGCAATGTCACGTAATCGTATCGTAAATGAAAATAAATCGTACAGCGGGCGTACAGACATATCTCAAAAGAATGAGTTCAAAATAGTCATTAAGATGTAACTACAGGTAAATTTACCTCTTCTCAGGAACAAGTTAACACAGGTAATTATCATCTCCTTGTTGTTTCGCAAGATTTAAAATGTCTGTTTACTTGAAATCATACTCAAGTAACAAAAAACTCAAATGGCAAACCCGCCATTTTGTCGTGACCGGTTCAGTCAAGTGGAAAATACTGTTCCTTTCGGCACAGGAACATTTTGGAAACTCAAACCAAAATTTTTGGTTGAATGGATCGTGCCCGTCATTTACTCTTTCTCAATTTAAAGTCATGTGCAAAAATTGAGTTATCCTGTGAGACCAATAAAACTGGGCAGACTAATAGTGCTACAGGTGACACACTTAGTTACAATAAAATTCTGTTACCATGGCAGCTCACTCTTTTCCAGTCTCCATCAATTTTCAATAATTTTAGTAATTTTCAGTTCAGAAAAATGAAATCAGGCCAAGACATCTACCAAACCCATTTATGTTTGCCAGATCATGCTTACCAGGCATCACTGACATCAAAATGGTAGGCCAAAATTGGGGACTTGGAAGCCAGTATGTTGAGATGGTAACAAAATCAAGATCCTATTGTAGAACACAACCAGTAGAGTAGTACTACAAAGAATCAAACATTACTGAATGGGATCAGGGTTTTCAAAAGTAACCGGGGCCCGACGCAAGTCACCGGCTACTTCGAGCGTTAGCACCAGGTACTTTTGGAAGTCAAAATTAAAAAAAAATAATAGTAATAAAAAATTGCGATTCCTATGGGTTAAGTAAAAGATAACATATTTTGTTCTTGCCCACTGATCGCGTTCCAGCATCGGAAATCGTAGCTCTTTTATTCAACAGCATTCAACGTGGACCGGGAACCATTTGCATTTTCCCGCGAAAGACTGACATTTGATCCTTTCGTGACTAGTTTCTTCTTGCATAAGTGAATGTGAATTCGTGAGAGCTTTGTACTCGGTGCTTTCTTTAAGAAAATGGTCCCAGTCACCGGATGAAAATGCAAAAATCACAGCCTCTTTTAACCCAGTTTGGGTTCAAACATCAAAGAAAGGAGATTGCTGGTATGAAACACTTTTTAAAATGCAAATTGTTTAGTGTTCGCCGGGTTTCTGTTTACAATCCCCGAGTCGATCAGAAAATAAGTTTTGGTGCTTGTTATGAATGAAACATTGCTCGAAAACAATATTGTATCGCTTAGGTTGAATTATTTATTGTCAACAAGGCAATTTAATTTGTAAGGGATGCTTTTATTTATTCAACGTTTGGTTTCGTGGGCACCGTTTCGTGAATGTGAACAGTGGCAGACTCTAGCGATTAAATAAATTTTATGCCGACACAAATTTGTTCCAATTTAACTTTTGATATAAGCCAAGGCATTTTTAAGATTTTTGTGAGACTTAAAGTTTAATTTCAAGTCTTCATCATTAGTAAACCGGATGAAACTGAATGTTTTACAGTTCTTTATGGAAAATTAATTTTATACAGAGCAGACACAGCCAGACTTGTCTCGACTGTGTCGTGCCACATGTTACGGCTCGCTTAACATAAAATTTTTTAACCTTTTGTTTTCCTGGAGTTTTACTGAAATTGTTTGTTTAGCAGAGCATTGCTACTTTGATAACTAAACAACAGTTAAAACAGTTGTGCCCGCGGAATAAAATTGATTGATCTATTTAGTAATCGATTGAAATTTAGCTAACAATGCATAATTTACGGAGCTTGTATGTAGCACTAAAAAATAAAATAAAATCTCCGCCTTTCACTCAAATTTTGTATTCGCGAGGTCATTATGTGAGGCCGAAATAACTATGCTTGGTTTCTCTAACGCGTTGGTCATGAAACTGTTCATCTTTATTTTCAATAAGTAGGAAAACTCTGACTGCAAAAATAAATTTCAAAAGTTGATTCATGTTATAACAGGTCAATGAAGTACTGATGAGGGAAAGAGGTCAATTTTTATTCGGATGTAATATGTAACATGGGAAAAGCATTGTAATATGTATGAGTAAACATAATTTTCAAAAAACTCTAGGTTATAATAAAGTGTACAACGACCTAAAAAATAACTTTTTGGTCCTGAAAATGCACCAGAATGCACCTCAGAGCATGCAGATTTTCAATTTTTTCTGGGGGAGGCCCCCCATACCCCCCCTGCAGGAGAGGGAAACCCCCTCCCGTACCCTCCCCATGGGCGGCTGCCCAGCACCAGCAGTGCGGCGCATTGGTGCTCTGGCTATTTTCCAATTTCCTCCTGATACTTTTTTCCATTTTGAAAACCCTGTGGGATGCAAATTGGCTGAGATATCTCTTTCTTCCTGTTTGATCAAAATTTGGTTGAGTTTATGATGTCATCATTTTGCTAATTTTCATATTTTAAAAACTTGAATATCTCTGGAAAGAAAAGAGATAATTAAAAAAAGTAAACAGCATTTTTCTTCTCATACAGGCTAAATGTACTTGAGAAGGAGTGAATTTGATCATAGTAGCACTTCAAGAGTTACTATGTAATATTCAAGATGTACATTGTACTAACATTATTCCATCTGGTTGCATCCCATGCTCTGCCATCAGATTCACGACATCTTGTGCAGCTGTTGAAAGAGGAAATCATAAAGATTTGTTAAGCCAGTGTTTTTTAAGTGTTGTCTTTTTTTTACTTCACCTTGGGCTGAGAACTTGCCATGGCGGTGAAGCTTGTGTGTCTCAATGACCCAGAGAGCTGTGCTGGCGGGGACTTTGGCCCCTGGCAGGTCTAACCGGGCCAGATTGGTTAAGGAATAGAGACCATATAAAGATCAGCCCCTGGTCCTCCAGGGTGGGGGTTGGGTGGCGGGCTAATAACCCGCTCCCAGAAAATGTTATTTATTACAGAAACCGAAACTAGAACTACCACTGCGCCCTATCAGGAAGCAGGGGTAAAAGATGTTAATACCCCCAGTGATTTTTAAAGGGGCATTCTCACCAAGGTTTAGCGACACTTAAAAATCCAATAAAGGTGTTGTTATTAATTGGAAATCCACTAACAGTTACCTAACCTTGCTAAAATGCACAGGCATGTGCTGGTCACAAAAGTTGTTTAAACTGGTGGGCCAACGTTTTCAATATTGACAGTGTTACTCGAACACAGAAAACACTAAAAAAACATTGATCATTGCTAGTGCACCTTAAGCATAGTCAATGCAAAAAACTCAGAAGACCTCTTGTGGTACTGCCCCTTTAAGAAGTTGTTTAATTATTATAATAAAATGGCAGTGCAACCCAAGTCTGCTATAAGCAGACTAGAATGTAACATACATGTACAATTATTCTCCTTCATCTCCGAGGAGCTTTATTACAATTGAAGTTCAAATATTTAAAGGAACGATCTTGAAAAAGTTGGCAAATGTTTTCAAGTTTGTCATTTGTAATCCATCTAAATCTCTGTCAGTTGAGACCATCCTTGTTTATTTCATCACTGGTGTTTTTTTACATTAGAAAACTACTAATTATTTTTGAGGTTCTCTTCAATTTGAGAGTTATCAGAAAAATGACTTAAAATACCATGACATACATGTAACTCCTTTAACAAGAATTGCCGAGAATATGTCTAAGATTCTGGACGTACCTTTAGCATCTTTCTTGTGGGCATACATGGCCATGAGTGGGAAAAAGTAATGGTTTCGCACTCTTAATTTCTGTGATTCAAAAGAATTAATAAGCTTTTGATTTTTTTAGGTACAAATTTATTTATTTGTATTGAACATTTTCTAACGAGAGAATTATTAAATAAATATTAATCAAATGCAGTACATTAATTATAAGCATTCACAATGATATAAAATATATAAAAGGGTATTCAAACAAACAAACAGATTTGCCAAGTCACAAAATGAGATTTGGTGTTAGACTGCAATGTTTAAAATTAAACTGACCAACACAGAGTTACAATGCTTGTTTAAGTAATAGTCTGCATAGGCAAAAAACAATAGGCCACTGCAATACAGTAGCTGAAGTTATATTTTAGGCACCAATTGCTCTAATCAAATTAAATCTGAATTATCTAGGCCAAATCAAACTGATGGCTTAGCTTCATGTGAATATTTCTCCTTCTAGCAAATCCAGAAAACCTTTGCAAATCCTGGAATATTCATACCAGGTGTTGTTTAACAGTGGAAAGCAGTTGTAAAATTCATTTCCAGAAACAGATGCTCCAGACACTTGGCAATTTTCATGTGTCCGCCTGAAATATTACACTCCAAGAATATTTGCAAGTGCAGTTGGTTTTCTCCTCCAAAAAAATTGCCAGTCAAAAGAATATTAGGCAAACTGCAGCCACAATAAAGATTGAAGAAAGATCTTTTAATTATTGATAAAGATCTCATGGCCAACAAGGCACTCGAGCTCACTAAAGGCTAGTTGGCTCAACTCTCAGATTGCGGATCCAACATGGCATCACATGAAGATTGCACTTGGCTTGTTTCCATTCTAACTATTGATTGGCATAATTATAGAACAATGCTGATACTTGATCCTGTGGTAGAAGACAGGGGAATGTGTAAAACTATGCAAAGAATGCTTTCTATGTCACGTTTTTCTTGGGGTCTTTTTCAGCGATTTTGATTTTCCAATCAGTATTAAAATTAATAATTATTGCATAACTTTACACTTTTTCATCAGTTTTGCATTAAGTGTTTACATGGACCACTACTTAAAGACAATATCAACAACACAGCCCCTTTCTCAAACCATTCCCTATCAAAAAACTTAATCTAATACATATACACTTAATATATATTTCCTTACTAATTATACTATGCAAGATCCAGCTTTCTTACCTTTTGAAACATCTCTTGTAAAATGACATAACAGACTTCTGCAAAATTGAAAATCATTAGTCAAGATTAAAGACTGCTGTACATGTGTTTATGAATCGGTGATTATGTATTGTGAATTTAATAAATAATTTATGAATTGTGCTAATTTGACACGAAAATGATGAATGTTCAGTGACTTCAAAAAGTATTTCTTTCAATAATAATATTATGCATACATGTATCAATGCCATACCTGGGTTTTTAGCTCCGAAGCTCATGTTTAAAGCATCTTCGTACACATTCTTAAAGATGCCCAGCTTCTCTAGCTCACGAATGGTGACCATAATAACATCCAAAGACTATCAGAGCAATAAGACAGGACAATATAAGCCAGAAAGAAATGCCAAAAAAACAGTCATGAATCTGAGGTATCGCAAAGATGGCCAAAGTTCATCTGATGCCATTCAAAGATCATAAAGACTTCTGAAGAATTCAGAAGATTACATGCAGACTTCCGAAGATTACTGTCGATTACCCATTAAATATTTCCGAAGATTTTCCAACATACATACTATCAAAAGGTTTGTGAACACTTTCAGAAATTCTCCAAAGGTTCAGGTATTTGGAAAAGATACTGTAGTTTATGCTTGAGTGACCAATTAACTTTAAGCTGTCCTTCCCACTGAAAGTTTCTTTTCTCGTTTAAACCAGAATACTTGGCAATGAAATATGCAGCTGTTCCGGTGGGAAATGAAATGGAATGGTCCTTTCTTCTGGAAAGTTTTCAAATGGTACATGCACCTCCTAATTTCATTTGCTAGAAAATGAGAATTATACCAGGGCCCTAAAGCAGCCTGAAGTAATAAAAATAAACAGACGAACAGAGTCTGTGAAATATAATTCTTATGGTAAAATGGAAAGTCCTCTTTAAAGGTAACCACTAACCTGTCCAGAGAAGATGACATGTTTAAGCAAGGTAGTCTCACGTTTATAAGGCTGAACCTGATTTCTGTCTGCTTCTGGCATGTGTGCTAGCAACAGGAATGCAGTGTTGATCTCGCCGCGAGAAGCAACTGTCACCATAAGTTCTCTCAAACCTGTTTAACGAGTACACATACTTTAGAAAAATAGCTTATTACACAAATTTTTCATGGCATCAAATTTTCACATTCTTCACAAACTTTTGATGGCACAAGACAGGAAATAGGCTCATTAAAATTCTCCAAATTTGCAAAAAAAATTAAGTGTTGCAAAATATAGCTCTTTTTAAATGATGAATTTAAGTTGTGCAATACGCATGTAAGGTATTTAAAGTGCACCTAACACCAAAATTTTTTTTTCGCTAAAAAAAATTATCGCACTTAGTCGAGTTTTTTGGCGCAAAAATTTTTCGATTTGGTTAAATTCTCGATTTTCTATGCCCTGCCGAAGTCGGTTTTGTGTGGTTCGCGACTGCGCTAACGGAAGTCTGGGGAGAGTACGCTTGTGACGTCAAATCAAGAACGATGCTCGGTGAGCTCTTATCAATACTACCTTTTATATCTTGTCATTCTGAGTCTTCTGAGACTTTCTGCTACACAATTTTTATGCTTTGGGCACTGCAGTCACCTCCATTCTATTGAAACTGACAATGTCTTTCTCTTCATCTGATTTTTAGATGAGCTTTGACCGGGAGTACTAGGAAATTAATTTTATTACTGCCGCGAAAGCACAGCGATAGAAGCCGGACAGAATGCATTTGTGTTTATCGCATCGTAGCATTACAGTCGAAACCGAAGAAGCGTGAACACCAAAAATAATTTCTGGAATGTTTATTGTTCTACAACCAATCAGATTCGAGACGTTACCGCAACAGTAATTAGCAAAAAGGTTTCGATTCTTTTATCACGAAACGACTTTTTCGTCTACATTAAGTCTTGAGATCACCACCGATTAACAAACACTCTGGAATTATTACAGTCAAAATACTCAGCGCGTAGTATGTGCCGCTTAGAATTCCGGAAAAGTTTTGATTAACGGCGAACGGATGGCATTATTGGTTTCAAACATTCAAATTTAATTTGAATATTGTAGATCATCCAACCGTGAACACGTGAACACGTGAGCCTGTCAGAAATGAAGCAATTTGATTGGTTTATTTTTTACAGGTTCACGTGCTCACATGTTCACTGTTGGATGATCTACAATATTCAAATTTTAATTTGAATGTTTGAAACCAATAATGCAATCCGTTCGCCGTTAATCAAAACTTTTCCGGAATTCTAAGCGGCACACGCTGAGTATTTTGACTGTAATAATTCCAGAGTGTTTGTTAATCGGTGGTGATCTCAAGACTTAATGTAGACGAAAAAGTCGTTTCGTGATAAAAGAATCGAAACCTTTTTGCTAATTACTGTTGCGGTTTGTTGCGGTAACGTCTCGAATCTGATTGGTCGTAGAACAAAAAACATTCCAGAAATAATTTTTGGCGTTCACGCTTCTTCGGTTTTGACTGTAATATCTGTTTACCAATGGCCATGTTTTCAAAGCTACTGCTGAGTCTACTAAATAAGATTCTAGGCCGAGTCAAATCACCCAGTCTAGACAGTGGTTTTGCTGTTCCGAGATGTTTTATGGGCACGCGGTGAATAATTCTTCTATCGACCTGAAATCAGAGACAGTGCGTGGACTACAAATGATCCGAGCGGCTGATGTCATGCGGCTTTGATACACTTTCGCTGTGATAAATGCTTGAATTCACTATTTTAAATAATTGCTGCACTAAATCAAGTTAATTTATAGGAACAATCGCCAAGTGATTCTCTTTTGTGTTCTTACACATAAGTAAGTGGCGTTTATACAGCGGTCCGAATGTTTTGAAACTGAGCGCTTGTGTCATGTTGTGCATGAGTTGTTCCGGTTATACTAATTGCGGGACTCGAAATACTCGCAGACTACAACTCCTCTCTCACTTTTTTATGTCAAACACTTACACTGACTTAGCTTTCATTACTGGTTAGATATCCCAGCCGAAATACTACGTGAGGGAAAATTATTAGTCAGTGATTAGTTTTATGCATGACAGTCGCTTGTGTGTTGTATGCATAAGGCGGGCTACTTCAGCGACCTTCGCTGGCTATATAATAATAATTGTTTCCAATACATTAATCCATTAAATCCGCTTCGAATGGGGCTATTTATTCACTGTTTCCTAAACGTTGTATATGGGTACAATGCCTCCGACTTGACTCGATTAATCGATAAACATCTCAACATTTGAAGTGAGTCAAAGCTACACGCGGCGATCGCCAAAGCATTATTTTATTTGAAGACATCATAATCTGTGTTGTCTCGTTCCGATCACGTTGCTTAAGATACAAGTTTCTTTTCGACATTTACATACCATCATACAGCTTCATCGGCTTTTTGTAAAACTCAGCTAGAATAGTAGCACTGCCTGCGAGTTTCCGGAGTAATCACATAATGCGGCATCACTCGGGCACTCTGAAAACTTCGATAGCTTGCCAAGCAAATTTCGCTCGTTTCTTTGCTTTTTTCACGATTAAATTCCACAGAATGGTATCGTATGAAGCGTTATACCCTCTTGTAAGTTTCAAGAGCTGTCACAACCCTCTACAAGACATTTAGTGGGCATTTCTTTTCCATCTGATGCATGTACTTTCTGAAGGAAACAGGAGAATTACTGCGACGTGCAAATTTTGTGTTCTTGATTTGACGTCACACTCGCACTAGACCCAGACCCCTTCACACTCGGTAGTGAACCAAAATGGCGGCGTTTTTGCGTACTTTAACAGGGCACAGAAAATCGAGGATTAAACCAAATCAAAAAATTTTTGCGCAGAACTACTCACAAAAACACGGCAATTTCATTAAGCGAAAAAAAATTTTTGGTGTTAGGTGCACTTTAAAAATTTAACCCACACAATAGATGTTCACAATGAAAGCAATGAAAAATGAAAAGTGTAGAGGCCTAATTATTAAAACTAATGTTCACTTTTTGAACTTATCGCAGCTGCTAACTTTATATCTTGGTTGTGGCCTGAGTCTTTCAAACCCCTCATGTAAAGTGTGATTTGTGTCTGACAAATCTCGATTTCGGATTGAGTCTGTCAATCCTGTGAGCAAACGAGAGCTGCTCGCAACACGCTAACAAGAGAAATTTCTAGACCAATACGTACTATTCTTCTTTTTGATCATATCAATTGCGTAAGTTTCGGGTTTTAGACCTTGTGAAATCAATAAAGCTTGAAGGAAACTGCAGCAACCCAACTGCAATCAACGTTTGCAAGCGTCGTTTGTTGACTTGTTGTCATTTGTGCACGTGCTCATGCTTTGGGTTGTCATCATCACCCAATCATTATTTTACTTGCGTCATCATTGACCAATCACCATATAGGGAATTTTATCACACCTCCCGATACCCACTTGCAGGCATTCTGCACAACTCCCGATACTATTTGCGCACCCACTTTGGTCAAATCGAGATTTTTCCTGTGTATACTATATATATATGCTGTATATACACGCAGATTACAATGATGCCTCCTCGGGTTTTGGCCTCTGGGCCAAAACCCTGCAGGGGCAATTATTTGAAGACGGGTGGGAACAATTTGAAATGTTTGGCCTCAATTTTTCAAGAACTGTAATCCATTTCCATCCTAGCCATCCGCAGCCAAAGACACTTGTTAATAGTTTCTAATCAGTGCTTTAATATAGCATTAACAACTGCATCGCAAATGGAGGTTGGGTGCCTGAGACATCCAGGAGCTTCCACTATTGGCAGCCAGCTCCTAGATAGAGACCGCTCCCATGGCTGGCAAATCCTGGCAACCCAGCCATGAGCCCCCACATGAAGGGAGGACAGGCACCCGTCACACTGGTTAAACAGTGGAAAGAGAGGGAGGGTATGGGGGGGGACATCCTTGAAGACGTGCTCCCACACAAAAACGCTCACTGTAAACACTATCCCTGTATACGTAATGGCTGCCAACACCTCTCAGTCTGAGCACACGTGGAATCCTGCCGCATGTACATATCAACACCGCTGACTAGCAAGGGAATGCAGGCGCTCTTTGTTGTTAACTCCGTTAAATTGCATTTAACTGCATATATTGTTAATAAAACTGGACCATCATTTTTAGGTTTCCTACTACACTATATACTTTAGCTGTTCAAAGATTTGTTAAAATCCGTGACAAAGCCCCTGTAAAGGATTAACTCTCATAGGACGATTCATGTACTTACTTCCTTCTACAAGGGTCTTTATAATGGGTTTTTGAAGAAGCTGAAAAGAAATTAAAAACAAAAATTTAGTAATAACTCTTTTACGGTGCCTCTCGAAAACATGCAAACTTTGCCGGCTTCAGCAGATGACCAAGGAGACAAGTCTATTTATGAATACGTCAACCTGTAGGTTCATAACATCACATCTGCAGGCAATCATTCATGGTCAATTTTGATCTACAGTACCGCTCAAAAGTAAGTTACCACCTCTCATCTCGTTTCTCTCGAGACAAGACTCTCGTCTCGAGAGACGAGTGTCTCGTCTCAAGAGACGAGAGTCTCGTCTCGAGAGAATCATTGAAGCGGATATTTTGGAATAAATTAGGAGCAATTATGTTGCGAGAAAACGATTAATCTCTCGCGAGTGTTTTTCACTGGTTAGTCAACCTGAGTTCGAAGATTTTGTCAGAGCCAAAAGATCACTGTTTTGTTTGAAACGATCGGAACGAAGAAAGCTTTTGAATCGAAAGTTGTTGCCTCGCTACACTTTATCACTGCCATTACAAATGCAAAACGCATATGAAAGCAGTCTCAACAATTAAAAATCAAGACAACAGTGAAAGCACTTGCTTTAAACTGCAAGATCTTCATGGGTTGTTTTAACTTCGCACAGACAGCGCGTTGAATTTGCATATTTGTGTGCGTGCGAACGCAGTCAACTAACTCGAGAAAGCGTTTTCATATGCTGCCTGTTATAGGAGCGATGTTCTCTTTTTCTTTTCCTATTCCCCGTAATAGTGTAATAAGTCTTTTTAATATCACTTAACTTTACTCAAGCTTTTATTTTTTTATCCTGAATTATCGTAGGATTTTGCCCCTCTCGATTTTTTCTCCTATGTATGCTCCGAGGTTTTTGGCTCAGAGGTTTTTGGCTCTGGTAATGACTAACCGAACTAAACAGATTCCTGAGTTATTAAGCAAGTGTCTTTTTCCCGAGATATCTATTCGTTTTGTATTTCATCCTATTACTCCGAGATGTTTGTCTGGTTCTGAAAATAAAGGCTCATAGAAATCATTCACAGCACATTTCTCGTACTAGCGTAACTACGTAATAGCGTAACAACGTAATATTCGACAAAATTTATTTAGAGTGCAAACAATCCCGTAATAGCGTAACAACATAATATTCGACAAAATTTATTTAGAGTGCAAACAATCCCGTAATAGCGTAACAACGTAATATTCGACAAAATTTATTTAGAGCGCAAACAACCCGTAATACAATCCCGTAATAGCGCAAGACAAAAGTTATTCCGAGCGCAAACAATCCCGTATTAGCGTAACATCGTAATGTTCGACAAAATTTATTTAGGGTGCAAACAATCCCGTAATAGCGTAACAACGTAATATTCGACAAAATTTATTTAGAGCGCAAACAACCCGTAATACCCGTAATACAATCCCGTAATAGCGTAAGACAAAAGTTATTCCGAGCGCAAACAATCCCGTATTAGCGTAACAACGTAATATTCGACAAAGTTCATTCGGAGCGCAAACAATCCCGTCTTAGCGTAACATTGTAATATTTGACGAAGTTGCTGTCGCACAATGGTAACGCGAACTCTGGGGACGAGATTGAATAAGATAAAGCATGATCGAAAAACCCACACTACGTTTACGAGCATTTCGTGTTGCACGCAAAAATAGTGATTTGTCTGTATACCCAATAAAAATGAAAGAGAAGCGACAAATAAAGAACCATTTCACTTGCGAACGTTTCAGATCATTGATTGTTATTCCCTTGAAATTTACTAGTCTTTCACGGTATTAATCACGGCATTGTTGCCCTGTAAGCAGGATCAGGACAACAATGACAAATTAATATTCTGTGTTTATACTGATATGCCACTTAACTTTGTCAATGACAATTACCCTCGTCTCATTGTCTACTGTTTTGTTTTCCTGTTTTGTGGGACAACAATAACCTACACGCCTGAACTGAAACTTCTTTTAAAAGATGCAGCAAAAAGCAATGGATTTCAGTCACCAAAAACCAGTGTATATATTGGCTGGTTACTTTATGAACTGTCTCCGATCTTGAATAAAAATTTAGCACGTAACCAATTTTTTCTTCACTCGTGCAGTCTTCGTGCGCTTCCATTTTGCACCTGAGCCTAATTCTCCTGGGAGTTTTTATTTGATTGCACTTGTCAACGGTCGGTTGCAGCTCTCGTAAGGTCTCACATGAGTGGCTGAGAGAACAATAGAACAAACAACAAGAACAATGCCCCTAGGCCCCAAAACAATAGTAGCTGCATCACTAGAGGACCAGTAGAATTACAAGCTTACGAGAGCTGCGTCACTATTGTTGTCAACAGTGATAACAGGGGGTGACAGGCCTACACAACTCTTATCCACGTGTAATAGCCATTTTAGAGTTTGTCTCGAACGAGTGTATCTTTTAGGGATCTGCCCCTTTTGTACAAAACAATTGGGGGATCCTTGCATATCTCGTCAAGTCGTGGTTGTTGTTGGATTAAATGCCACTTTTGCATGAGT
This sequence comes from Meandrina meandrites, assembly GCA_963693305.1. Taxonomy (NCBI): domain Eukaryota; kingdom Metazoa; phylum Cnidaria; class Anthozoa; order Scleractinia; family Meandrinidae; genus Meandrina; species Meandrina meandrites. The sequence continues at coordinate 11,404,257 of OY855915.1, forward strand.
ATATGTTTCTACTTAGGCACCGTTGGACGGTATTGTGTAACGAAAGGCAGGATTCGCGTGTTTTCTTTGCATTTCTTTTGAAGGGCAAGTTTTCTGTCTTCATACTTTATCTCTGAGAGGATTGCCGAAAACAGAGTTTCTGGGTATCCTCTTTTCATAAGATGTGCTTTGAATTGTGAGATGTTAGCTTTAAATTCTGTTTTTGAGGAGTTTGTTCGGAGAAGTCTGATTGCTTCGCCTTTAATGAAGCCCTTTTATTGACCCCTGGTGGGTGGCAATTGGAGAAATGCGTGTACTGAAATGTTTCAGTAGGTTTGAAATGCGTTTTTATGTCTAATATAGACTCATTTGTGAATCGTTCGCCTTTGAAAACGTTTGTGTCTACACTGATAGCTCTTCGTCTGGCTCCATGTTAGAGTCGTGTTCTTTGGAAGTGGATGCTACTTTGAGCAGTCCGTCTTTTGTTAGCAGGCTCATGGCCGTTAAACTCAGGCAATACCGCGGTTTCGATCCTTCTGGATCTCTTCAGTTGCCGATGAAGGAGAGCGATAGGGACCAGTGTTCGATATCACTCAGGCAAATGGCATGTTTTTTATGTTTTTATACTCGATCGGCGGATCGAAAATTCTGAATTCTTATTGGTTGGTTTCTCACTAGTGAAAAGTGAGCATGTAGTTTTCGATCCTATTGTACACAGCTTGATGCTGTGTTTCTTCTTGTGGCTATAATGTTTAATTTTAAGCATGTATAGTTTTTTTCTTTAAGGATAATGAGTTAGGTGGAAGTGCGTCGTTATTTTACGACAGAACACCAAGTACGCGAGGTTGGCGTTCAGTATTTTAGAGCGCATTCCGTAAACATACAATTCTCTTAAGAACTTGAAAACACAATGGGCTGCTTTAACCTTTCTTTGACACCATGACCGGCTTGATGCGACACTGCAACACAGATAGATGTTCACAGGAAATACGGCCACTTTCTCGTTTTCTTCTCGAATCACTTGGCACAATTCAAACGTTCCGTGGTTTACTTAACGCGTTACTTCTACTTCCGCGAGTAATGGAAAATGAGAGGAAACTCGACAGGTTGATGCCGTCTATTGTTAAAATCTTAAGTGTAGCCACTCACTGGTCCATGCAAGTATTTTTTTACGTAACCGCTCTCGTAAGTTACGAGTAAACTTAACGTGCGCTCTCACGTAAGATATCACCAATCTTTACTTTACTTATGACGCACCCTATCCCTAATTTCATGTAAACAAACGATATTTGCAAGTAACTTTTCTTCTATTAGTTTAATTAAGCTGAAAAAATGAAAAGCAACAGGAGTGGTTTGCATAAAACGCTCTTTCCGGTTGTTCGATCATTTTGAAATGTTAGGAAGTTGTCTAAACAACATCAGCTTTATAGCAGGTGGTTGTATCTTCTTCGTTTCTGAGAATGCGAAATTTGGCTCCTACGCACTCATCGAACGATTTAGTTTTCTGCTCTGCCTTGTCACATTATTCCTCTTGTTCGTTTTTGACACCTTTTTCAAGCATTTAACAAAGGAAATGAACCTTAAAAGATGCGAAACCTATTTAAATCCCGTAAATTTTAGCTAATGATAAAAGGATAAACAGCGTTCTTCGAGCAACAAATGTTATTACGGCTGTGTTTTCTTTCTTCTGGTCAATAGTCGCTTGTTACGTTATTACGTTATTACGGCTGTGTTTTCTTTCTTCTGGTCAATAGTCGCTTGTTACGTTATTACGTTATTACGGCTGTGTTTTCTTTCTTCTAGTCAATAGTCGCTTGTTACGTTATTACGTTATTACGGCTGTGTTTTCTTGCTTCTAGTCAATAGTCGCCTGTTACGTTATTACGGCTGTGTTTTCTTTCTTCTAGTCAATAGTCGCTTGTTACGTTATTACGTTATTACGGCTGTGTTTTCTTGCCTCTAGTCAATAGTCGCTTGTTACGTTATTACGGCTGTGTTTTCTTGCTTCTGGTCAATAGTCGCTTGTTACGTTATTACGTTATTACGGCTGTGTTTTCTTGCTTCTAGTCAATAGTCGCTTGTTACGTTATTACGGCTGTGTTTTCTTGCTTCTAGTCAATAGTCGCTTGTTACGTTATTACGTTATTACGGCTGTGTTTTCTTTCTTCTAGCAGAAGTCCATAACTAGAAGTCTACATCTGGTATTGGGGCGCGTGCTATGTCTTTCGCGTGTAGGCTATTTTTAGAAACTGATGTCTCGCGAGAAAATGACGTAACCCACTATTTCTAAGTTGCGGCCGAATATTTTGGAAAGTGGCAGGTGAAATAAATCAAATCACATCAAAACACTTGACAGGCCATTCTCTTTAATTCTCACATTTCGACAGAAGTAGTATCGTAGATAGTGATTTCAAACGTCTGTTCAGTGGCATTTGAAGGCGAGTGAAAAAGCAACCCGTCGCCGGGTTTCCGTAGACAAACTCACAAAACAAACAGGTCGACTTTTTATAATTTACGAGAGAATTTATGAACAGAAGTTCCCCAAACTTTTAGTAGTTAAGTGTGTCTTTATTTTGTACAGCATATCCTCGTGTTAAAATACTGAACAACATACACAACACAATAGCTGCACACTGCGAAGTGCTCGAGAAGCACAACTTGAATTAAACTTTTGACGGATGTGAATGAAATCATCATTGTTCGATGAATTAAACTCGTATTTCTATTCATATTAAAACAAGTACATTACCTTAGTCAGTCTTTTGTTTTCATGCCGTCCTTATAATTCCAAAAACATGCGAAACTCGCCAAACTTGTCGCTTTCTCTGAATGTTGTTCTCAAACGAATCAAACTTCATTCTGTTCATTCCGCGCTCGATGTTGAGCGCTTCAGGGACCACGGTTTTGTTTTTCAAAATAGCAACGAACCTGTGCCAAAATGCACTTGCTTTCTTAATGCCTGTCTTCATCTTGAGAGTACCATTAATCTTTAGTGTCTTCGCATTTTGAATTTGACTCGGAATTAGTCTATCTTGCCCGCTGCCATTTCGTATTCCGACTCCAAAACACTGAGGTCCTCTCACTTATTTGGATGCTCCGAATTTTTACAACTTCGATGCTATCGTCATCGATGAAAGATGGCCTGATGATTCTTGTCCGGACGATTTAATCCTCACAAAACGGAAATTACGATGACCAACAAACAGAAATTTCGTAATGCCGTTCGCTCGAGTTCACTCGTCCTCTGCAGTTCTGCTTTTCTTCAAAAATTTGTTCAACCAATCAAAGGCGCGAATTAAAAAATACTTCAATGTGATTGGCTACTTGTTCGCGGCAAAGCTGTTTTAAACATAGCCTACACGCGAGGAACGCGAGGTACACGCGAAAGACATATCTCAAAGCCTATTACCAGAGATGTAGACTTCTAGTTATGGACTTCTGCTTCTAGTCAATAGTCGCTTGTTACGTTATTACGGCTGTGTTTTCTTTCTTCTGGTCAATAGTCGCTTGTTACGTTATTACGTTATTACGGCTGTGTTTTCTTTCTTCTGGTCAATAGTCGCTTGTTACGTTATTACGTTATTACGGCTGTGTTTTCTTTCTTCTAGTCAATAGTCGCTTGTTACGTTATTACGTTATTACGGCTGTGTTTTCTTGCTTCTAGTCAATAGTCGCCTGTTACGTTATTACGGCTGTGTTTTCTTTCTTCTAGTCAATAGTCGCTTGTTACGTTATTACGTTATTACGGCTGTGTTTTCTTGCCTCTAGTCAATAGTCGCTTGTTACGTTATTACGGCTGTGTTTTCTTGCTTCTGGTCAATAGTCGCTTGTTACGTTATTACGTTATTACGGCTGTGTTTTCTTGCTTCTAGTCAATAGTCGCTTGTTACGTTATTACGGCTGTGTTTTCTTGCTTCTAGTCAATAGTCGCCTGTTACGTTATTACGTTATTACGGCTGTGTTTTCTTTCTTCTAGTCAATAGTCGCTTGTTACGTTATTACGTTATTACGGCTGTGTTTTCTTGCTTGTAGCCCATGGTCGCTTGTTACGCTATTACGTTATTACGGCTGTGTTTTCTTGCTTGTAGCCCATGGTCGCTTGTTACGCTATTACGTTATTACGGCTGTGTTTTCTTTCTTCTAGTCAATAGTCGCTTGTTACGTTATTACGGCTGTGTTTTCTTGCTTCTAGTCAATAGTCGCCTGTTACGTTATTACGTTATTACGGCTGTGTTTTCTTTCTTCTAGTCAATAGTCGCTTGTTACGTTATTACGTTATTACGGCTGTGTTTTCTTGCTTGTAGCCCATGGTCGCTTGTTACGCTATTACGTTATTACGGCTGTGTTTTCTGACTTCTGGCATTAGGTCGCTAGTTACGTTATTAGGTTATCGCGTCTTTACGGCTGTGCAAGGCTGTGTTTACATCTCTAAATATTACGGTTCTCTTCTTTAGATCCCTACTACATTATGTAATCGGGAACTAAGAAAAACAAGACGCGTTTCACCATGTAATTCGCCATTTAGTCTGAAACCAGTAGTTAAAATACTTTGGTTTTCAATTTTTTTCAAATTACAAAAACAGTTACGTAAGTTCAAGGGTAATAACAAAAAAAAAATAAAAGTATTTCCTATTTCTGGCTTGGTATAAGCGTTTTGAATCGAATGTTGACGCCACGCTAGACTTTATCACTGCCATCACAAATGCAAAACGTAAATGAAACTACTCTCAAAAATTCAAAGTCAAGACATCACTTAACTTCACACAGACAGTGCATTGAATTGCATGTTGTGTGCGTGCGAGCGAACTCGGGAAAGCTCGATCTTGAATCGAAACTTGTCGCGTCGCTTGAATTTATTTATTGCATTACAAATGCAAAACGTGAATAACAGAAATCCCAAAAACCTAAGATTAAGACGCCAGTAAAAGCACTTGCGAAAAATTGCAATTTAATCCCGTATAATTTTTCCTCAACAGTCACACAGCAGACAGAACGCATTGAATTTGCATGTTGTGTGTGAGCGAACGGCCTTCAACTTTATACAGCTTTTGAAATGAAACTCGCCCCACTAGATTAATTACTTCCACTGCAAATGAAAACCTTGAATCAAAGTAATGTTAAAAATCGAATATGAAGACGTCTGAGAAAGGACTTGAGAAAACTGCACACTTTTTTTAGTGAATAATTTTTCATCACGACTGAGCGACATGAGAGTTCTTTGATTACACCGGGATTACATGACAACAAAACGTGACTAGTCACATGTCGTCACATGCACGCATAAAACAACGATATTTACAAAATTGGAAAGTATTTTATATGAACTTTTATCTTCAGTGAAAAGAAACGGGCCTGTTTATTCTTTCATGTTAGATTTTTAAGTCTGATAAGAAAAATACCACATCTTGCCGACCCTGAAATCAACAACACAATGAATTGTTTGCTTTTCATGAGCGGCGTGAGGCGCAGAGTCCGAGGTTGGTTTTTGAATGCTTTGAACACTTTCGAATGCAAATAAAGTCAACTTTGATACTGGATAAAAAGGTTTCAACAATAAGCAAGCGAAATAATTTTTGTTTGGCATAAAAAGTTGAATATTTGTGGACAACACGTCAAACACGCATGCAAATCTTGAACAAAATTTACCGAAGCGTGAAAGCTTCCATCGACCGACAAGTTCAACTTGCGTGTCTGAAACATCGAAAGCCGTGAAGCATTTGATTTCCAAACTTATCAAGAACATTTTCATGAATGCAAGTATTATTTAGGAATAAAATCCATTTCTTGAGGTTCAGAAGATTTACCAAGTTGCCGAATTGAAATTCCAGGGTTGAAATACTATGTATGCACGCGTAATTATAAGAGACAAATCGATCGAGTTCCGCAGAAGCTTATTTAGTCGAAGCGAATTTCGATCCAATCGATTTGAAACATCGTAGAGGCCAAAGCCGATCTTTTTTAAATCAAATAAAAAGCTTTCAAAGAGGTTTAAGACGAATTTAAGGCTAAGCGAGTGTACTTGTAATTCACAAGTTTCTAATGATCGGCTAAACAGTCGGGCAACTTGTCGCAAGAGTTCAAACGTGGTGCTCAATTCACTCGCGTATCATTTGCTATGTTTTACAATAGGCAATTAAAATCTCGCGAGAAGATCAAGCCATCGTACTTACAGTTTTTAAAGCTTCTCGCGAGATGAGAGTCTCGTCTCTCGAGACGAGAGTCTCGTCTCTCGAGTCGAGAGTCTCGTCTCTCGAGACGAGAGTCTCGTCTCTCGAGACGAGATTCTCGTCTCGCGAGAGGGTGGTAACTTACTTTTGAGCGGTACTGTACAGTGCTCTGTTTGTTTTTCATTATCTACTGATGATCATTGTAAATAACAAGTTATGATACTTTAACAGCAACGTAAAATGTAAAAGGTTTGTTACAATGTAGGTTTTAAACTTTAGCTGAGTTTGCATGTCGTTGAAAGGCACTGTAAAACGATACATAAAGAGTGCCAGTGAAAACGTATTAACCAGCCTCTACAACTTTAATTTGGAATGCATCATTTACAATAAATAAACATGCTTTACTCACGGACACCAGTTCAGTTTCAACCAGTTCACCTTTAAACTTGACTTAATGATAAATCCCATTCTTTTTACAGAGTAAACTTCTAAATGCAAAATATCTGTGCAAATTATAATTTCAGCAACAGTTTCCATTTTGCTGTAACAGGATATGATATCATACATGAGAGGCATCAGTACCTCTTTTATTAGTGAAGTATATCCACGTTTTGACATGGCATCCAGCAACGCCAAAAATACTTTCTTGTTGGGATACACATGCTTTTCTTGCATCTCATCAATTGTCTAAAAAAAGAAAGAAAATCAGTGCAATTGTAGTGATTCCTACTATATTGTTTTGATATCGATAGCATTAATTTATAATCTAAGAATTTTTTTCCCTTTTCTTGTTTATTCTATAATAACCCCTTACCTTACACCTGTACCTGTTATGGTTTAAATTTATCTTTAATTTAAAAATCTCAAGCAAGTTTGATTTATAATTTTTCATTATCTCATATTCATTATCACAATCTGAAACGAACGAAAATAAAAATCCAACTGGTTTGAAAAATTTTAAACCAATTAAAAGATAAATTTAAACCAGAACATACCCACAATCAACAAGTCTTTGATTATTTGCAACTATTTTTTTGGCCTAATATTGAAGTCTTGAAGTCTTGAATTTTTCACCAAATGACACTTTGTTAAAAATTACATGTAATAACAGATTCATATAATGACTTAGCAATGTACACTATAATTTATTTTAATTAAATTATTTTCTTATTCTATGTTGTGAACTCTAATATTTAAACTGCATGTAAATGTACATATTGTTACAACAATAACTAGAGGGTATATAATTATGTAACTTGTACAAAATTAATGTTTCAGTAGCATATTGCACTAAACAATGTTTGAATGCATACATTATTTTTGTTTTATATATTTTTTTACCACTAACTGTTCTTACTGTTTACCATTATTTGACCATTAACCAGATGAAGAAAATTTATTTCAATAATTAGCAATAATTTTATTAGAACCCAGCCATAATATTATTGAAAATCCATGAATCTGATTGGTTCTCCCATTGTTTTCTATTATTGCTGATAGAAAACAATTGCATGTGCATTACTCTTTAAAGAGACAATAATCATTTCTCTTGATTTTTCACTTAATAAAGTAAATAAAATTGTAGATTTTGGACTGCAACCAGTTTTAACTAGAACAATAATTATACTACTGACCCTCACTTTCTATGAGCAAAAGTCAATTTAGCTGCGAGTTGTTGACTATTCGGGCTCATAATAAACAAATTGTTAAACAATAAAATAATTATTAAATAATCATTATGATAATAAAGACCTTCATTATAGCATCCATGTTTCCAGCTTCACCATAAACAATTAACAGTGCGCCATAACTGTCTATGTCAGGTTCCAAACCACTTTCTCTGTAACAAATATACAAATATACATGATTGTATAATTATAGTCATTCATTGGTTGGATTTTGAACTTAATTAGAGTTTGCTTGATATTAAGAAGTGCGCTAATAACTATTACAAAGTGTTTGAGGATTCGTGCACATTGTGATTGGTCAGTTCGAGTTCATTATAGCTCCATAAAGCATGCTGCTTACGACACGCGCATGCTTTATTGAGTTATAATGCACGCGGCTTGCGTCGCGAGTTTGAGAGTGTTCTTACTTCCTTAGCATTTCTCGTTTTATAAAAGAAATAAAAAAACTTCATCCCTGTGCATTGTTGAGTTGCATGAGCACTTGGGGATTTTTAAGAACACTCAAGAAGTGCGTGAAGCTTCCTGCTTCTCTATGCACTTCTCTCGTGTTCTAAAAATCCTCAACAATGCACTTGGATGCATTTTTTAATAATTTTCTAGTTTATTAACCTTTAGGATTTATTAAGACCAATTGTCTTGATAGTTCGAGCAATGAGTGCAAAAATTAATTACTAAGCAAATATTTTGTACACTATTTATTATATAAACATCTCACTGTAATTCATTTCTCTAAATGAACCCACAATTGGATTCTAAAGCATTCTCCAGATTCGAGTTTACATGTATGTCAAACCTCTTAAAAATGCTTAAAACACCATGCCTGTTATTTTGTTTTAAATAATATGGATAACTTCAAATTAATTTTCTCTCACAGGGTCAGCTTGAGAGCAAAAGTTCTGATAAGTTCTTCTTCACTGTATTCAAAATGTTACCATGCTATGAGTTCTTTTTTGAAACTTTATTTTTGCCTTTATTGTTCGAATCTTCAGCAGAAACCATCATAAAATAACCAGACAGTACAGGTCTGGGTACGTGTAAATGTATTTTAAAGTTGATTGGACATACCTAATGAGATCAAACACACTTCTTGCACTCTCAGGATCTCTAAGGAGGGAAAAGTAACAACATCAGCATCAAAAGCATCCCTACAGAGCTTTCTTGTACTTCCTGTTCAAACGCCATGAAAAAATTATGATTTTTTTAAATGGTTGCTGGATTGTAGCCAGTTTTATATAGGAATTAATCCTCATAAAACAGCACCTCACATGCATGTTTTGGAGTTAGAAACGAACTGCACAACCACACACAGCTGGAACACACGATATGCGTAAGTCGGTAAAACCCTATATGTGACATCATGGCGCATCGTCTCCTGACCAGCATTGGCTTGACCTTAACTTACCCTAAATTGCTTTCAGCCACATTAAACTTTGTTGGTAAGTATGTTGTAACAGTGTGCAAAAAAAAAGCTTGTCCAAGCCCGAGGTTAGTAGATTTTCATGTAACGCTGGCAGATTTTAGTAGCATAATTGGACTTTTTATGTGGCAGATAATTAGAGTGAGGCCACTGAGAAAGACCTTCAGGTCAGCACAAAAAGGTTCCAACTTGCTCAAAGGGCAAACTGGAAAATTTATTTTCCTTGCATCCTGTGAAAATTTCTTTGTATAAAACAGACACAGGATTTCGCTTCCTGTGAGGTAGAATAAACAGTGATAGCCCCCCCCCCCCCCCCCCCTCCCTGTGAGTAACCCCTACTATGTGTGTAGCGATGGTTCTTATCAACAAATACATGATTGCACTTCTCAGAAGCATATGACTTCGCTACTGGATTTTAGCTATTTTGTGCCAACACCTAAAAAAATTCACACTGAGTGTAGCTTACATGTACATATGATAAATATACAAAAAGTACATTGAAATACTGTTAAAACAGACGGGGTTATCCCCGAAACGTCTGTTTTAACAGTATTTCAAGCACTCCAGAAACACTCTTTACTAGTTAACGTTACTTATTTGAGTGCTACGCAGCAAAATCCCCTTTTTGTGAACATACAAAAAGTACATACCCATTCACACCATATGCTGTGACAAGAGCCGCAAACACTTGTTCTGTTAGTGGCATCTGGGCAGCTTTTATGAACTCCAGAATTTTACTGTACAAATCAATCACAATACATGTGTATTACAATAATTTTTATTGTTACCTGACTGTAAAGATAGTAGTAGTCTCTTAATTATATGAAACAATTAGCATGGATCAAAATGGTGTTTAAAGGAGCTAGGTTACGGGGATTCCACATTTTTGGTCGAAACTGTCCTGAAATTAGTGGTGGGCAACTTAACCCATGAAAAATATTACCTCAGTTTGAACATCTAAAGGAAGATATAACCTTAATTTGCTGATAGAAATAAAACTAAGGCTATAAATATTGATTTTTTTAAAGATGCTCGGAAATGACTTGAATGTCAGTTTAGCCTTAACTTTTCAAGTTACAATCAATTTCCATCCAAGCCATGTGCAACCAAAGATGCTTGTTAACAGTTTCAGGACTCTAATAGCAATAAAATATTGCTAATAAAAATGGTCCATTATTTTAGGTTTCCTATGCCACAAATATAAATTTTGGCTGCTCAAACATCTGTTAAAAATCAATGACAAAGCCTGTTAAGACACCAGAGCTCTATTAATTAGTGCATTACCTCAGGAATTCAAGTAATATATAATATCAAACATGAGACACAGTGTTTCATTAGTATATCCAAGCACCAAGTAGAGAGAAATACAACACAAAGTGGAGTATTTTTGACGAAATTTGAGGCGTTTGGATAGCTGATGAAACACTGTCTCAAGTGTTGGATATATCTTCTCAATTGATTAGAAACTAAGGAGTAAACCGAGAAATAAAATCATAAAAACCTTTGTGAATGAATTCATACTGAAAATTGAAAGGCCATGGGCAACAACATCTCCTAGATTTTTTGGCCATTTTTGAAAGTGCTAAAAAGTACATGTAGCTCAATTTGGGAAACATTGCACTGAAGTTTTTTTTCGCCGGTTTGCATATCATTTTCGAGTAATATCATCTGCGAAAAAACTTCGAATTTTATACGGCTTTCTTTGCAATGGTTTGCTTGAAGTCCAAACAAAAGAATCATTTTGTTTCTTCAAATAATAACCAGCAAGATCATGCATATTGGTTCTGAAACAGTGATTTGCTGATTTACACCAAGAGCAACCTTGCATGTTGAGTTTATTTTTCCTTTTAAAATAGTCTTCACTAGGCGTACACCACAGCAGTGTTGACAGTAGTAGTATTCCACAAAATGTCTTTAAGTTGTTAATTATGTACATGTGTACAACATAATGTTAACATTTATTTGAAGAAAACTTACAAAGCCCCTGCAACATCTCCCTTTTGAGCATATCCCTGCATCAGAAGTAACAGTGTTGTCTGTTTGAAACAGAGACAATTAAGGATAAGGATTACAACTTCATGCACTAAACCACAGTCAAGCAATGGATGTCAACTTCAAAGTATAGTTATTTTTAACTGCATGTATTTCTGTAGTACAATTTCATGGCAGCAAGCAGATGAAACAAGTTACCATTTGAAAGCAGTTCTTTCTTGTGGCAATGTTTATGATAAGTGCAAGGTTTTTCTACATTGTAATTTTGACATACACATATATGTGAAGGAGACCAGAGCTAGTGTAATGTACTTGCCAATCTTACCCTGTTAGGTTCAACTTGCTTATTTTCCATTTGTTCCAGGACCTCGAGAGGATTAAAGTTGTGATTGTTTTGAATGTACACAGACAAAAGACCATTGTACAGCATTACATCTGGTTCAACACCTGCAAATGGAAATTAAATAAAATTGATATTAAAAATACACCATTAAATTTTAGCTAATTTACCAACTGTAGTAGGTAGTGCATAATAATAACAGTACATGTATATTTGGGTGCTAATTTTATTTAACCCTTGTCACCAGAGTTTATACCATTTTCTGTAATATACATACTGTATTTACTCAACTGAGCACTGTGGCAATGTAAATCATAAGAACAAAGTACTATTGAAGACAACTGCTTAAGCAAGTTAACCAATCACCTCTTCCTTCATGCGAAATATTATATACATGTATACTGCAGCATTATCAATGAAGAACCTCTGTCCATAAATGTATATCAAACAATAGTACAAAATAAAGCGGAGGTAGAAAAACAAATTTCAGTAAGTTCTTATTCACCTGAATGTTACTTTAATAAATGGAAACCCTTTATTGACAAACAATATTCATAAGATGATGTTACACCTGTATTTACATTACTAAATAGGATATAATTTATTATAATTGGGATGTAATTGCACTGTATGTTACTGTTGTCTTATTGTAACCATGTTTTCTTTTGTAAGTCATGTATACCGGTATATTGTAAATTGTAATGCAAGTGTTGTAAATGAAATAAAAAATTAAAAAACAAACAAAAAAAGAGAGCAATGAAGCATGTCCACTTCAAATTGAAAAAAAAAAAACAATTGTTCTCCAGGAAAATAAAATTTCTGTGGCTGGTTTAGATTGAGTTATAACATAGCTTGCAGCTTGCATGTATAGTGTGTATGATCTTCATATACGCACACGCACACCCTCTGTAAAGAGAGCCAGTATGTATCAAGTAGTACAAATTGCATACCTAAACCACAACAAGGACACAAGTTTGGGATCTGGCAGCCTTTATTACAATATAAACTAACATGTAACATAATACATAATTTCTAAAGATCTTAACGATCATAAATAATTAACTGATACAAACAATAGCCCATAGTTAACAATTCTTATCGATCATAAGTTTCAATAAACACTTACAAGGATAACAATACACTAAAAACTGAACAAGGCTGCCCTGGAAGTGGGTGGGCGGGTGAATTAAAACTTAAGCCTAAATGACTGATAGCTAATAAATTGCTAAATAAAGTTGCCGTAGGCTATATACTGCTTACTAAAGCTACATAGAATTGGAATACCCGGTAACCTTGCCTAATAATATATAATTGACACGGAGGCAAGCCCATGATATGATTGGCCTAAAGTTATCTTGTGACTCTCAGGAGCATACTTAAATACTTAGGTCATAGGCATGTGACCCTCATGCACAACATTGTGTAATAGCATGGTGTAGATTGACTAAAGGCCCACCAGATCCGTTGCCCTGTCGACAGATTGTAGTCTAGACTTATATTAATAACAAGTTATCAATATCCACAATTTATATGTACAGTAGCTGTTGGTAGTTACCTGACTCAACAATTCTGTCCCAAAAATAATGCGCCATTTCAATTCTTCTTTCTGGTCTTTCGTAAACCAACTCTGTACCGCAATTCCGTAGAGTTTGATAAGCTTGTAAAGATGTGAGCTGACCCTCTAAAAGTAAAAAAATTGTGTTGATAATTTACATGTAGTACACTGTGATAATCATCTCAGTGATCAATTATTTCAAGGGAATAACCCCCTGCACTTACTCACTCCCTTACTCCCTATACACCTGAAAAATAACCACTCTTTAATCCCTAGGATTGCCAAAGGACTACAGTTTTGATCAAAGCCCCAAATATATTATGTGCACTGTACTGTAGGTTAATGTGTTGTTCCACAAAATATCCATACCCCTCCCACGGAAGGCTTTTTGGTTTGAATCCCCCCACCCCTCTGGAAATTCCAGTAAAGCCCCATACTTTCCTTCAAACATTTTGGCTTTTGAGACCCCCCACCCCCTTGGAATTTCCAATGACCTTCCATGGGGTGGGTATGGATATTTTCTGGAACTGCACAATGTTATATTGTGTTGTTCAAGAAAATATCCATACCCCTCAAATGGAAGGTTTTTTGGTCTAATCCTCTCTTTCCCCACTCCCCCCTCCCCCCCCCCCCCCTCCATCACACCCTCTGGACATTCCAGTTAAGCTCCATACTTTCCTTTTCGAATTTTGGCTTTTGAGACCCTACACCCCCTAGGAATTTCCATAACCTTCCATGGGGTGGGTTATCAATATTTTCTGGAACTGCACATTCTCATGTAAGCATGATGCAATAGACTGACTTTGTTTCAGCAGAAAAAAAACATAGTTTCTTTTATGGAACATAATAATAGATTTTCAGTTCCTCAGGAAAAATGTGACCAGTTAATGTTACAATATGAGTCCAAAGATTAGCACTTGAATTCTCCTTACAGAGGCCACACAGTTCTTTTGATTGACACTGGGGGAAGTTACTTCTGGTTAAAAATACAATCAGATCTTTCTTCAGCATGCGTTATCTACTTGAATTTGGTATAACAATATAAAAAGAAGAGAGGATTTTAATGGATATTGCAAACTTAAAAGGTTTATAAATTTAGCACGTCAAATACAACATCATGCGTATAAGTTATGTAATAGGGTGCAAGTGAAGTATTTTGGAAAATTCTCTATTACATTTATACGCTTAAAAACAGCTGTAAGATTAACTTGAAATTTAAACAGAAATACTGATTACAAGTATAAGATAATAATTTCTCAAACAGCTACCTCAGGAGAAAGGACAAATAACACATATAGTGTGCAAATTGTAAGCTTACAAAGAACTGCCTTACCTCGTTGCAGAATCTCTTTAAATGTTCGATGCAGAACTTTTGATATAATAATCGTTCCTAACTGCCTTACATTTCTCTCGTAGTTAAACTCTCCGCCCATTCTGCTTTCCGATCTTTCGCGTACACCTCGGGAATTCTCTCGATCGATATCCGCAGTCGCGATCCCTTCTTCCGCAGTCTGATCTTCCGCGAGGACATCGTTTGCCGAAGTATCGTTAGTTAAAAACCGTGAGGCGTTAATACTGGGTAGGCATGCTTTCAAAATGTGCTCTTTGTAAAAAGATGGCGAGTTTCTTTGGTATATCGAAGGATTTCGTACCGTATATGCCGCCAAAAGTCTGCATGCTCTCGCAGCTCCGAAACGTAGAAGGGCCGCCATGATGTTAGCACATGTGGAGCTTGGTAACCTGGTTTGTTTCCCCCGGTTGAAAGAAATATTTCATTTATCTCTCTTCATTTTAATTATTTCTTCCTTTCTTTCCCTTTTTGCGCTCTTGGACGAAAAACTTTGCATTTTGATGCCGATTCTCACAAACATATACAAAAGAAATTAAATTATAAGAAATCAAAAAAGAAAAGGAATTTAGAATTTTGAGATTTCGCAATTGAATTTAGCATATAAGATAGATAGATAGATAGATAGATAAACTTTATTTAAACACGATAATAATTAAAGCTAAAAGCTTGTGGGGTCGTGTATTTAAAATTTAACTTTGCTAAAAATTAAAATTACGATTAAAATGTTTAAATTACAATCCTAGATTTACAATAAAAATTAATTATTTAATTAATTACTAACTAGAACTATTACTAAGTTAATTACAATAAACTAACTAAAACTAATTGTATATTAAGTCATTATGTCTGTGGCGGGTTGTTGAAGCCGACAGGGCGTTAAAGTTAAAATCGTTAATATGTTAAAATATGTAATATGTTAAAATCTTTAATAAGTTAAAATCTTTAATCTACTATATGATTACAATAAACCAACTAAATCTAATTGTATATAAAGTCACTATGCCTGTGACGGGTTGTTGAAGCCGACAGGGCGTTAAAGTTAAAATCTTTAAAATAGTCTCTATTTACCACATGCTTTCTAAGGTCGAAAAAGCTTGAAAAACTTTTATGCTGTTCGTGGTATAAAACGATGTTCCAAAGGACAGATCCCTTATATCGAAGTGAGTCTTTTATAAATCTCGAGTTAAATCGTGGTATGGAAGAAAGTTCTTTCCCTCTGAGCGAATAGCCGTGGCTGGAGTTTTCAAGTAACGATTTCATCAGGGGCTCGGGCAGGCTGTCGTTGTTTGCCTTATAAAATAGTCTTAGGATGTCGAGCTTATAATACAGGGAAAAGGTAGACCACTGATCATAGTTGAGCACCTCATTTGTCGACATGTCCTTGGGTAAGTTAAAAATGATTCTTGCCGCCCTACAATGTAATTCTATTGAATCAAGTATGTCGGAATTACGACACGATCCCCACAAAACTAAACCGTATTTTACAGAGGGTAGTATTACTTTAAAATAAAAATCCTTTAGCACGCCCTTTGGAAGAAATCTGGATCGTTTCAGTAAGTTCAGCTTATTAGCAAAACTTTTCTTGGTCTCAAGTGCCTGAGGTACCCAGCTTAGATTTCGATCGACAGTCATGCCTAGCAGGCGCGTTTTTGTAACGCATCTAAGAATTGAGGATCCTAGTTGAATTGGTGCATGTGGTCCCATCGGGGCTCCTTTACTAAGTAGCATCACTTCACTCTTTCCTGGGTGAGGTGTTAAACGATTTGTTAGACACCACGTGTATACTTCCTTCAGGGCCTTGTTTAACTGGGCAATAGCGATGTCTATAGTTTCTCCTATACAATAAGCCGTTGTGTCATCTGCGTACATGTACAGGGACCCCGAGCTGACTGAAGCAGGAAGGTCGTTTGTGAATAGCGTGAATAAAGTCGGTCCCAGCACCGAACCCTGGGGAATGCCGAAAGACACCCTTGACCGTTCCGACTTGACTCCGTTTAATACTGTAAATTGTTGTCTTCCGTGTAAATAGCTCTTTAGCCAGTCAAGAAGCGTGCCGGTGATTCCGAAATGTCGGTTTAACTTCGTCTCCAGTATGTCGTGAGAAACACTGTCAAACGTTTTCTTAAAGTCAATAAAGGCCACGGCCACCGCCTTTCCTGAGTCTATAGCTGTTCTCCACGTTTCTGTTAAGTGCGTCAAAAGTAATTCTGTTGAGTAACCGGTGCAGTATGCCCACTGCTTATTTGAAACCAAGTTGTTATCCTTAAAAACGTGTCGCACTAAGGTATCGTTAACTTCCGATTCCATAATTTTACTTGGCACACTGAGTAGAGAAACAGGACGATAGTTCCCACAGTCTGTTTCGTCATCCTTTTTGTAGATAGGTGTTAGTCTTGCTATTTTCCAATCGGAGAAGACAGCTCTACATTTAATGCTTTCATGATAGAGGTTGACTAACGATGGGACTATTGCATTTCCCGCAAGTTTTAAGAGCTTTGGAGAGATGCTGTCGGGGCCTGGGGACTTGTTAGTGCTGAGTGAGTTGACTTTTTCGCCTACCGACTGCGATGAAATTGTTATCTCCAAGACGTTTTGGCTTCTTCAAATCTTCGAATTTTTTGTGAGTAACAATTTCCCAAGAAAACCTTATCAGTTAGTAGCTAAGAACCAAATAGATTCAATAATTTTGTTGAGAATAATTATCTTCATACCAAACAACCCAAGAAATGAAGGCATCTTATATTGAATAGGGGTTTAGTTAGATCCACTCTTTGTATGCTAATCAGTTCTTTAGATCGAACCTCAACTTCTTACTTTGCTATAGCGTTGCGAGACGGGCTTTGTCGCGTCTTGTGTTCAAGAAACTTTATAGTAAATGATGGAAAAAGACTCGACGAGAACGTAAAGCGTTATTTCTTCGCACACTTTGCGTGAGAGGCTGTGCAATCTGCACCTGAAGAAATCAATAAGAAAGGTGAGATTTCCTTAGTTCTGAAAAAATATCATTTTTAATCTGTAAGTAATAAACACGTATCGATTAAAACTGAAGGTAAGAAACAAACACTTGAAATTCATTTTCCTCACAAAAAGTCTTCACAACATCTTCCTATAGAGCTCGCAGTTACTTGAAATTACTTCATTTTTGAGGTAATTAGCCACAAGGAAAGAGTGCCTTAATTATTCTTTATCTACTCAACATATACTTCAAGTCCAATAAGTTGTTAAAAATTTCCACCTTTGTTTGCACTTCTTTTTTCTTCTAATTATAAATATTCACGAATCGTATTCTTTTTTTTGTCCTAAATCGCATCTTTTATTGTTTACTGGATCAATAAAATATTGGTACTGACTGAAAGCAAATATTTGGGTGATTTTAAAATTGTGCGATTTCAAAATGGACGTAAAAAATTAAAGTGGCAATTGCATGAACTTCGTGCCGTGCAAATTTGGTCTGAAATTATACTTCACTCGCATGATTTCACTTCATTTTTCATTTCTCTTTGCCTAAGTAAACGCTCGAGGCGAAATATTCGACTCGCTCCCTTTAATAATTTTCTTTCTTCGGAATTTTGTAGAATGCATAAAGCTAAGCTTCCTAGTGGACTCAATTTTGAACAAGGTCGAAAAAAAAAAGAATTCATTTCTGCTCGGGACGGGCTTGTTGTAGCGAGCCCAGGTAGAAAATTATTGTCTAAAAAAAAATCTGTAAAAGCGACCGAATATCTTTCGGGCGAGGAACTAACATTCAACGAGCAGGTTTGGAAATTGGCCAATATTATTGGCTTATGCGCATACTCCAAAGTGGAATATTGTGCATTTTTACATAGAATCTCTGTCAAAATGTTTCTACAGTGTGAAAAAGTGCTTTTTTAGCAAAGTTTAGGGGAATTCAGGATCTTAACACCAAAAATTCAGTTAAACGGTTGAAAAATAGCCTGTGTACAGTCGTCCCGCTCGTTGAAAAAACGCGTTTTTTCGCGAAGTTTTGCACGTGAAAGGGTTAATGATATTCCCCCGCATTAGCCTCCATTGCAAGCTAGTCCCAGTCGATACCGAAAATAAGAATATGGCCTATTAGACTTCAGTTCTTTAACCGCTTTCAAAAAGGCTTTAGACATCGATGTTGCGATAAAGAATTTCATTTACATGTAAGATATTTATTTTTCACATTTAGCCACCTACTGCCGCCCCTTCTCCCACTGATCAATGTTTTCCGAATTTCAGGATTATATTCAAACTTTAAGCAACAACTTTGAAATGGGTAGGAGGATTTAGAATAAAAAGACATTGGTTTATTATTCGAGCGAAGGCATGTTTTGTCAGAAAAATTCGATTTTTGGGTGAGTGCTTCCTGAAACTTGAAATTGCTTGTCTCAGTATGTTTTAACCCTTTACAGCTGTTGCTTTGACTTCATGACACGAACGAAATTTGCAATACTTTATCTTTTCAAAGCGACCTTTTCAAAAGGCAGTATTTCATTTTTCTTAGTTTGCGCCCTTTAAAATGGTAATTAAAAGTAGAAAAGTGAGCTTTTTGTACTTTTGTTCTAGACATACTTTGACCTAAACATGTTCGGAAAGGGGTGCGTGTTCAACAATACAAGTAAGATACTCGACAATGCAATGAAGAGTGCGTTATGTGTTTTGATCTCCTCGTGGTGATGCTCAGCCATAACACCCATAAGCATTTATCGCTCGGATCAGATGATTCCAGCACAGCACTGGAGGTAAGAATCGCGCAAAGCACAATTCGGAGAGTCCAGCCATCATCTCTCTTTTTCTGGGCCATTCAAGGAAAAGTAAATAAATGAATAAATAAATAAATAAATAAATAAATAAATAAATAAATAAATAAACAGAACAAGAATAATATTCAATTTCTTCTTTCGCTTAATTTGGGAGTGTAACAGGCTCACAACTGACCTGACCTCTCTTTCTCGCCGACATGGTTTCCTCGTGTCTACACCATCAAAATATATACAATCGAACCCCTATTAAGCGGCCACCCCCTATTAAGCGGCCAGTTACTAAAGTCCCGAAACCATTGTCAGTATAATACTGTAAATAAAACCCCTTTTAAGCGGCCACCTCTATTTTAAAAGCGACCAGTTACTAAAGTCCCGAAACCATTGTCAGTATAATACTGCATGTAAATAAAACCCCTTTTAAGCGGCCACCTCTATTAAGCGGCCAGTTACTAAAGTCCCGAAACCATTGTCAGTGTAATACCGTAAATAAAACCCCTTTTAAGCGGCCACCTCTATTAAGCGACCGCGGCTACCTTTCTGCCGTCCCGATGAGCGTTCGGATAGCCGCTTAATAGGGGTTCTATTGTATTATGGGAACTACGGCTAAAATCAACCAAGACGCAAATACTCAAGATTTAACTAAACTTAGTTACTTTTTATTTGTGACTCATTGACTGCAAGAGATATGTTACAAAAAAGGGCACAGATAGATAACAATAATAAAGCAATTTGTTAATAGGAGGAATATGTGTCAAAAATCACAAGCAAGTAGCATGCAAAAGCAAAGAACTGAAGAATAGTGATTTTGATACTCTTTATACACACAGTGTACATGTCTGCTTTTCAGTAGGTTTAATAGGCCGTTTCCAAGTAGCCTTTGGCGTCTGTTTCAAAACGAGTCTTCGTGCAACTGTTTTCATATGAAAATGAGTTGGATGTGCATGAAAATTAACATCGCGGGGAAAATTATTTTTCACATAAATGGTTTCCTGCGAAGAATCGTTTTGACACAGACGATCAAAATTCTCCTTACTGCCTTTTCGTATATTCTCTATTCATCACCTTAAAATTGTTTTTAACCATTTTTTCTCCCAAAATTCCTAAAGTCTACTGTAGTCTAGTTAGCTATTAATACCCCATTCACACCGGCAAAACATGTTTAATTAAACCAGGTGTGACAAAATGAAAATCAGCAACAGAAATCCGAAACACTGAATTTTACATAGGGTTCAAGTAAGGTCTTACTTGCGTTTTTAATGCTATAAATTTCAGGTTGACAAGTATCAGTTAACAACTTCTATGAAGAAAACAATTTTAAACCATTTTTAACTAAACAGCTTTTGAACATACTTTAGCATTTGGTGTGAATCGGGTATAAGTTGACGTACTACTCTGCAAGTCAAAGGGTGAAGTTTAACATCAACATTCGGTGTCGGGTTTACCGTGACCCGCTGTCGGTTCATTGGCCTGACTGGACCGTGGATCAAAATAAGGGTTGTCAAGTTCCTTTGTAAGTATAACTGATGAAGCATATTCTCCGCACGGCTGCTTCTTGTAACTCATCAGCAATCGCTTTCTTTCTTTTTCGTGTCTCGTTGCCATATTCTCTTTAATTGCACGAATGTTCCCATTAAATTTTTCTACCATTGCCTTCATCTCGTCGACAAGCTCCTTCCGCAAATCTAATAGATACAACGGAAAAAAGGTGATTAAAAAATAAATCTGTATCAACGTTTTGGTCAACATTTGTTGATAACGGTATTGCAACTTTTGCAAACAACCTTAGAACAAAGTTAACGGTTGATCGAATTAAAACCTGGGCATTTTATTTCTGATCTATTTTTTGCTTGCTTTCATTGTTTCCGCGCGCCACCATATTTGTTTTTTCATTAACTGATGGGGGATTGTGACGTCATTGCGTGGTCGTGTGTGTTTTCAAAAGGTGGCATAACGTGAATTTAGAGATACATACACTGTTATCTTAGTATGTTAGGGATGTTTACGAATCATGACCAAACGTAACCGAAATAGTAAAACAAAACTTACTATGCGGTTTTATCTCTGCTCTTTCTCTTGTGCATCGTATTATTTCCCAAAGAATGCCACACAGTATTAACGATATTAACAGTGTACTGCTGACGAGCAAGGTCTTTTTAAATATAGTGCTTTGGCTGTCAAACAGTCCTGTCGACCTTTCTACTGGCAGCGGTTCAGCAGGTTCCTACAAAAAGAATATCATCAAATTATTACAGTTTAATTAACATGTTAGACGATCCTTTTGTATGACAATTTGTCATCGCATCTGCCCAATTCTTATTGTACTTTGAAAACCAGTAACAAGAACCTTGGAAATATTCCCATCCCAAAGGGCAGCGGGCTGGTGGAGCAGGAATCAATCAATCAATCAATCAATCAATCAATCAATCAATCAATCAATCAATCAATCAATCAATCAATCAATCAATCAATCAATCAATCAATCAATCAATCAATCAATCAATCAATCAATCAATCAATCAATCAATCAATCAATCAATCAATCAATCAATCAATCAATCAGAACGCATTTGTCCGTTTTTCGGTGGGTCTGAACGATAACCGATCATTTAAGAAACTTAATTTCACATTTAAACAGTCACCTACAAATATTTAGCCACATTCACCTTCATCTGTTCTGTATTCTGCTGAATATGATTTGTGATCTCATTAGCAAAGACCTTTTCAGTATATTCTTGGAAACACCTCCGGAGTTTTCTGGCCTCTTTCCCCATTACTACTCCATAAGTAGCAGAGTAATCCAGGATCTTATTCACTCTCAGATGTCCTTTTTCAAACTTTTCCTTACTGCTTCCAGCACTGTATGTATCAATCAAGGCCCCAATTACTTGTCTTTCGTTAAGAGCCGTGTAAATTTCTTCAAACGTGTGGTATTCGCGACCTTGGAAGGTAATAAATCTAAATATCATTTCAAGTGAAATCAAGTTATTTATTTACTCATCATGCATTCTATGCTGAGTTCACAGATGTTGCGAGAGGTACGTCTGAGATTCAAGCCGAGAAATTGCACAATTATAACGTGCATTTCAGAAATTTAGTGTCGTTGATTGGTTCTTTCCAGGTCATGGAATTTTTTCGAACGAAAATGACGTAAGTGCCTCGATCCAGTAATATATTGCTATCGGCTTATTGCTGTAGCTTGCAGCTCGCAGTGCATAGTTTACATGTATGTTAAGGAACGAATTTAGAAGTTTTTTACTGTTTATTGCTTTAGCTGGTATTTCAACCTATTTTGAGGCCACCAATTGAAGGCATGATCTTTCATGTGGCAATCTTAGGTGGTCTATTAAAAGTAGTGAAACATTTGTATTCTAATGTGCAATATATACATCGAGGTGATGTTAAGAAACTTTGGGTTTTTCTGGTAGTTGTCGGAACTCGAACAATAGTAAAAATAATAATCATCATCATCATCATCATCATCATCATCAACAACAACAACAGCAGCAGCAGCAGCAGCCACAGAAGCAGGATACAGTTTATACCTTGTTCCATTTGTGCATTTTTCCGTATTCCCATTCGATATTCAGGCGTTCCCTCGATTGCTGCTACCTACAAAAAAGTGAGGGAAAATGGAATGCGGAAACAGACCCAGGACAAAAGTCAAGTTTTTCCTCTCTATAGCAATCCAAAGTCGTGCATTCAACCTGAATAGAACGACTGAAAAGAGAAAATTTTCTTCCCTGCTTATTTATACTATACGAAATTTAAGGATTCCACGCATTTTAGTTTCCGCCCCTCGTTTCTAGTATCTCTTGCTCGTTTCATGAAAAACGATGCGTTTAACTAAAACAAATGAATGCTGAGTTACGATAGTCAATGCAAACCAACACTTTAGTTTTGATAATAAATTTCTAGCTCTAAGTATTGATAAGGGGGAATTACTAAATGCACTGTTTCAAGAGAGATTGAAGTCAATGGGACAAATTTAGTTTACGGCAAATATTCGTATAAACCTGCGTATTGTTTCCGATTGGTTCTGTCCAATCAAACTAAAGATGGAGCAGAGCTAAGTTACTCAGATAGTTGCAGTCAATACCACTCGTCGTGTTTCTTAGCAACAGTTCTTACCAAAATCACTGGTCCAGTCAAACCCCTCCCCCCCCCCCCCCCCCCTAACTAAGGAAGGATTATGACAGGTAAAATTATCTACCTTTCGCCATTTCTCTCCGTCACACTATATTGACCTACCTTGGCTCCGTAGATTTTGTAGTCTGTTTCCATGGCGACACTTGTAATAGATGTGGCCATGTAGCCGTTCACAATTCCAAAGATCACCAGGCCAGACAAAATCACAACAATAGCAAGAATCCTTCCTATAATGGATATCGGTGCACGATCGCCGTATCTATGAGAAAGATTATTTGTAGTCCAGATTCAGACCAGGTTTTTGTTGTTGCGGTGGGAATAGTGTTTAATTTATCCCCAGCCCAAGTTCGTTTTACTTTCACGAGCGAAGAAGTCGTAATCGGAAGTAATCGGAGTCGTTAGCAGAGTCGGAAGAATCAGGCCGAGTTGTTCAAAGGGGGGATAACTCTATCCACCGGATAAATCGCTATTCGGTGGATAAATGTTGGCAGAACAAACTACACTATCCACTGGAAAGTGATATATCCGGTGGATAGCATTATCCACCCTTTGAGCAACTGGCATGGGACCATAGACTTTCAATAAGGTCCTTCGTCTTTATTATGGCGACCTCAGTTCGCTTCGCTCGCTTATTTATCTCGTGATGTGGACTTCTAGCAAGTCTACTGGGAACAAAACGTTTTCTTATTCTTTCAATTCCGCTTAGGACTTTGCCTCTTACGATCCAGTGAAAATTAGATTTGCGGAATCGCAAGCTGAAGCGGAAGAGAAAACAATTACAATGCTAGCTAGCTCTGAGATTCTCCGAGTGTTTCCTTTCTCCCTGCGACTCCGATAATCGTGTTTTCACTGAATCATAAACGACGGAGTCATAAGCGGAATCGGAAACACTTCTCACGACTCCTTCGGTTTGATTTTCACTAGATCGTAACGCTTTGCTCTTCGATCCAATAACGACTCCGACCCCGACTCCACCTAGCCTGCAGGCGTATTTTGACGAGTGAGCGCATTTTGATCGGGCGAGCGCCATCTTGGATTCAAAACTCGGGAGTGGCTTGAGTAGAGTGGAAAAAGCATCCCAAGGAGTAGGAGTGAGGATGGATAAAGTCTCTTCTGCTGCGTTCTTTCGTTTCCAGCCCTCTTTCCGCTTACTTTTCCTAATATAATCCAACATACCGGCTACATACCGGCGAATTTACTCGATCGCGAGCAAATTCTGATACTCGCACGCCCACGGAAAACGCCTGCACTGCAGACTAACTCCGTCGCTAGTGGGGACCAGCCTAAACGGGAATTAGGATGCATGTTGAAAAATAAGAGCCATAATTAACTTAAACTTCTTTCTTTCTTTCTTTTTTCCTTTCTTTCTTCAAGAGGGAGAACGAGAACTAGAAATAGTGTGATTTAAAACAGTTCTTTCATTTTCCACAACTGAATATTTTACCCTTACGAGTTCTGTTTGGTTCTGTTTTGGTTTACACTTACCCAACTGTTGTCATTGAAACAAAAGACCAATAAAAAGCCTCAGATCCTCCCTTAATAAATGATGGAGGAAAGTCTTCTGGATTGCAATTCGATTCCTAGACGTATAAGAAATAAAAGCAAACGAGTGTGTAATGTCATCATTTGTTAGAGATTCAGCATATTTCGGCGGCATGCTTCTGTTGTAATATGCAGTCACTGTCCGTTTTCTTTTAACATGTGAGCCGCCACTGATCAGATTTCAGTGCGCCTTTTTATTCACAATTCGAAATGAGAATGGCCAGAACGTGAAATGCGCGCGTTCTTTTATTCCGGATTCCTATTCCGGAATGGACAGAAGGCCATTCCGCCATTCTGCTCCCAGGGGCAGGTTGAACAGAATGTTGCGATCCAAGATGGCGGACGGTGATATTAGTGCTGCGGGATTCAAATACGTCCGTAACAGAGAAAAAATCAGGTTGCACTTTTGGACACAATCAAACATTTTTAATTTCATTGTACCAAAAGTAGGAGGCTGCAATGGCTGCAATGGCTCCGATGGCAGCCTCTTCATCAGCCGCCATATTTGTTTAGCCACAATGTTTAATCGTGCCATAAGGCGTATCTCGACGGGTACTTTTTTAATGCAGGCAATCTGAATTATTCCTAGCATTCTGTACCAACCATTCTAATTCCAGAATTGTGGGTAAAAAACGCGCCCTTAGTGATCGGAGGGAATTTCAAATGACGCACTCGCTTAAATAATCTCATGAACTACTGCAAGATGCCGTACATTCTGGAGCCAGTCTGTATCTCATTTAGAGTACGCTTGACGATTAGATAGGATGTTGGAGGCAATTCAGTGTTTTGAAGTGAAATTCTCCTTTTTTTAAAATGGGAAGAATATTGCTCTGTGCGTAGTTAGTGAGAGGAAAGAGGTACTTGAGAGGAACGTATGTTGCCCAAGAACACAACAGTAGGACTCCACTATACTACTGATGCCTGTCATCGCTGTTTTTATGGGTACATCAAGTTTAACTTACCACTGCCCACACTACTATTCCTGCCAAATACGTGATGACCAAAGCGAGGGCAATCGCTGGCCAACAGGCAGTAATGTTTGTCATGATAGTGTTGGGCATATCATCATTGGAGTTTGTATTCACAATGTACGCCATACCAGGTGATTCTACGATTCCTTGATAGCCAAACTGTTTAGCAAAATGCGTCTGTTCTTTAAAGCCATACACGGGGAAGAAAAAGTCTGTGGGATTAGCGATACTCTCCTTGAGTGCACGCAGATTAGGAAGCTCGGCCGAGTGATTAAAGCCATTTGAATTCAATTCCACGTAAGAAGTACCATGCGATTGGCAGGTTTCACAACACGCGACTGCAAGCTTGCTGAGGATTGGTGGAATAAGCCCGTCAGGGAGGTCATTTTCAGACACTTCGACATATGGTCGAAACTCGTACCAACTCGTTGTAAGACGTTTATAACAGCGACAGGTCTCTGCAGTAAATAACAGAATAAAGTACTCATCGTATTTTCAACAGTAGTATAGTTGGGATGTTTTCGTCCTTTTTTGGGGGACAAATCTTGGTTATACCAATCAAGATAAAAATGGAACATGACATCATTGACAGATCAATTAAATCTACCTCCCCCCCCCCCCCCCCCCCCCCTCAAAAAAGTGGCCTTATCGGTCCCTACTATACTACTTTCAGCTTTAATTCAAGTTAAATTTTATGAGACAGTACTTTCTGCAATTTGGAGAGTGTTCAGGTCTTAAAATAAACATTTCTAAAACAGAAGGAATGTGGCTTGGTAGCCTTATACAAAACAAAGGCAAGCGATCCCCCTTTAACATCTCGTGGCCTGAGAAATACGTAATTGCGCTAGGCGTTGCGTTCGCTTACGACCCTGCCGTTAGCTGCAGAATCAATTTCGAAGAAAAACTTGTATCTCTGAAGAAGACTTTAAACCGGTGGTTTGCGAGAAACTTGACCCTTATAGGAAGGATATGCATTGTCAAGACTCTTGCCATCTCCAAACTAGTCTATAACACATCTGTTCTCTCAACTTCACCCAGCATATGCAAACAAGTCAACGATATCTGCTTCAGATTTGTTTGGAAAGTGAAGCCGGATAAAATTAAACGGCACACTCTTATTGGTCCCCGTGATAAAGGTGGTCTTAATATGATCGACTTTGTTATGATGGACAAATCTCTTAAAGCAGCGTGGGCAAAGCGATTATGTGATGCTGGAGATAGTAAATGGTGCGCTGCCTTCTCCTCGGCCACAACCCACCTCGGCGGCACTTTTCTTTTTGAATGTAACTTTGATATACATGACTTAAATCTGACTTCAGAATTGCCCTCCTTCTACAAAGAAATACTTTCGGCCTGGCAAGAGATACACTCTACAGACCCCTCATCTGCCGACGAATACGGAAATGAAATCATTTGGAACAACCGTTTTATTAGAATAGATGGAAAACCGATCTTTTTTCTGTCATGGTATCAAAAAGGTGTGATTAAAATACGCGACCTTCTGAACGATGGTAGGTTCTTGTCCAGAGCCGAATTTCAAGAGAAATATGGTCTAAAAGTAAATTTCTTAAAATATTTCGGTCTCCTCTCTGCAATCCCTAGTGGGTGGAAAAACTCCCTTTTAAACTCTCCACATATACCCTCCAATAAGGCTGTCAAAGATAACCTATCACCCTCAAATGTCACTGCCAAAATGGCTCGCGAATATTTTGTTTTGAAAGTTCTTAAATCTCCAAATATAGAACTAGAACTAGTTGGAAAAAACTTATCCCCAAAAGCCATATACCAACTGCCTTTTAAAGTCACAATAGAAAACAAACTAAGATGTTTCCAATACAAAATCTTTCATGGCATCCTTCCCACAAACAAACGTCTTTTTAAGGTTACACAATACCTTCGAGGGTGTCCTTCGGAAAAAAATTCGTACGCGCGTTGTTTTAAAGTAAACTACCACAAACTATACATCAATAGAAAGGTAAAGAACTGCAGAATTCGAAAAAAAATATGCGCTGTTTGGGAGAGCCATTATTGAGAAGAAAGAAGCCGATAAACAGAAAATGACCGAGTGTCATTCCGCCGAATTAATCGGGTATCAAACACAACAACTACTGCAAAAGCACTGCACAATGTTAATCAGCAAGTATCAATCTCTCAAAGGGTGTCAGGCTTTTTCTTTATTCTTATTGGTTATCTTTCTATAGACCCGTAAAGTTTTAGTAGCGAATAATTTGCCGACCCCGTTGCGTTCGCGGCCGTAAAATGAGAAATATCTAAATTAAAGCTCATCCCCGACACCCTTTTGTTCCTCGATGCTTAATGAATGCTCAGGCCAAATTTCGTTTGAATCCGTCAACTCTACATACCCTATTAATTCATTCAAAGAGATGTTATTCTCGCGAGAAACGATTGCGAGTTTTCGCCATTTGAAGATTTGTAAACACGTTACGATCTTCTGTCAACAGGATATGCCGCCGGCCAATGAAATCATGGCACCCCTACCGTTCACAGCGAGCGAAACGATGTTCGCGGGAATTCAAAGGCAGTAATAGTGTGACCTGAGTCACGTACATTCTCCTTGTTGAACTTCAGCGTGCGAGAGATTTGGAAAACAGAAAAATATACGGGGTAGAGAACAGAAAATGAAGTACCAATGAGAAGTTCGATTTGTTCGAAGGATCACTTGTCACTATCGGCCAAGTTTTCCTTCTTGCTTTCGGCAAATTCTACTTTTGTCTTCTTCCTAGGTCCTGGCTACGATGTTTTCGCTGTCCAAGAACTTTTCTCCATTTTTTTCAACTCGTTTCACGACCTCAACAAGGCCAATATTCGAGAAACGAAACTGAGCGATATCGAAGAGCGTTATCGGGAATGGAAGAGAAGCAAAATCACATGTAAACAAAAAATGGTAATTAGGTCCTCGTAATAAGAGCTCGCGGATGAGGCCGTTTCGCGCAAAAACATCGCCGGGGAATCAACGCGCTATGAGGATTATGACACCAAAGTGTTTTATTAACTCTTATTAAAAAACCTTCTTTTCGAAATAACTCGCGCACGTTTTAAGATTTTACTTTCATTTTTGGGGAAATGTTAGATTTATAGCAAACTTTTATTTTAGTCCAAAAAAATTTTTTTCGACAAAAGTAGCCCTCTGAAGGTATTGTGTAACCTTAAAATGGGACTGAAAACGTCACCTCGCTGTGATCGCTGCAACTTTTCCAACGAAACTTTGGTTCATCTTTTGTATGAATGCCCCATTACGCAAAGTTTTTGGCGTGAAATTATAAAGTGGTGGAACGAGAAACGATCGGAGAATTGTACCTTAAACGCGACAGATATTCTGTACGGCTATAAACCAGACTGTACTAAGTTTTTTACGCTTTAAACCATGTTCTAATCATCGCGAAATATCACATTTTCCAAGCTTGGTTGGATAACAGCTCCCCAAGTTTCGAAATTTTTTATCTCGTTCTCAAAGACAAGATCCTTTGTGAAAGCAGAATTGCTTTTAAAAACAACACCTTGCCGAAATTTAGATCAAAATGGACTACATTATGCGCTTTAGCCACTCAAAATGTTTCCCTTTAGAATGTGCCATCCGCCTTTTTTCCATACGTCTTTTGTTTTTTTCTTTCTTTTTTCTTTTTTCGCTAAAAAATTGTAAAATTAAACAATCTATTGTAAACAAACTTTGTAATTAATTACGTATACGTAGTGATATGGGTAATTGTTTTCTCTGTATTAATAATATTGTACGTCTTCTTTCAATACTGTAAAACCTTATTCTCTTCAATTAAAAAAATATATATATATAAAAAAAAAAAAAAATTAAAAAAAAACTTTCTGCACTGCTGATTAAAACTGTTAGTTCTGGTTCATCGTTTTGAGGTTTTCTTGTAATTCAAGTTAACTTTCGTATAACTTGAAACAATAACTTATTATATGTACACATATAAGAAACTAAAGTGATGGAATAAGATGTTCTGTGAGAAGACGTCATTTCTTGATCATTTCAAGGAATTGGACAAACCTGCATAATCCGTGGCCGGTGGACCGTTGCCCATGATCGTGTATCCCAGCACATCAATACGATACAAAGTAAATATTTCAAGATTTTTCAACACAAGAGACAAAGTAGATGGGTTAACTATCTGCTCTCTGATTGGCTGGTCTTCAACTTGCTCTTCACCAATTGCAACGGCTTGGTACCTGACCTTGTAACCAAGTAAAATGCCGTGGATATGATTTGGAGCTATTGGTTGCCAGGCAACGGGAATGGTTGTCAAGGTTACGTGGTTTTCAGCAATGATGCTCTCTGGTGGTTGGCTAGGAACTTGTGAAAAGAAAACAAATTTGTTTTGCACTAGAAGTATTCACCCAAAACAGATTTTTTTCATATCATATTTTAGTAATGGGCTCTTTGCAGCTTACGGTTATTGGAGACCAAGCTACGCACTGCGACATCTAAAACAAAGAAATTCAAGCTTGCCTTGTGGAAGTGGCTTTGTTTTGGATGTCCCAGCAAATATCTGGCAATCCAGCAGGGCGGATATTGTACCATGCGATCACTGGGTGCAAAGAGCCAATTAGATCCTTCTTTTGTAAAATAATTTGTTTGTAGTTGTGTTCATTCTTGCTATGATACGAATAAGATGCTGCTGTTGTTGTTGAACTTTGTCACGTACTAGGAAGAGAATTTCTGTACCCAAGCAACCTCCTAAACGTAACTTTTTGTTTTTCAAAACAAAAGCATTTAGAAATAAATTTGGATATAATGTGCAATTGGTGTACACACGATTTCAAGAAGAGGGTTTAAACATTTCATTATGCCATAAACCACTGGAGACTGCTATTAGGATTTTACCAAGAAGACTTTTTTTATTTCCATTCGAAAGGCGCCATACTGTAAAAGGCTTTCCTTTTCTCTTGGAAAACGCATATATTATATGTAGGTCCCCTACCATCTTGGGCTGTCAGAGCGGTTATGTTGTTCCCTGGTCCATATCCTTCAGTAGTGAAGGCGCGAACTTGAATAGGATAAATTGTAAACTTCTTTAAACCATCAAGTATAACCCAGTAGAGGAGTGGACCTCGCTCTCTAATCTCCAACGTGCCATTGGATTGGATCTGAACTTCGAACCCTCTTATGATGCCATTTTTGAACTGCGGAGGGATTGAACCCCATTCAACAAGAAGGCTGGTGGAGCTTGGTGCAGAGTATTTGATGTACAATGGAGGACGTTCCGGAACTGGGGAAAGCAAGATCAAGTTAATAATCGACAACGAATTTACACATAACTATACAGGGAACAACTGGTGGTTTTAATCTGACACAACCACCAAGAATTCTAAAATCTGAAGTGCTAATCCTTCAAAGCAATTTTTTCGTAGACATTATTCGCTCTGTCGATTCAGTTCTCTCCTTTCGAAACAAGCAGTTTGAAATTAAAAGATGTCCCACAATTTATGCGTCACAAAAACCGTTATTTTGTTATTTTTTAATTTAATCATTTTTATTGAAGGCGAATGATGTCTGAATCTACTCTATTGTACAATTTTACGACACCATATTGGTGCCCCAAAGAAGGAAAAACAACACGGCAGCTGCATACTACACCCACGGAAGTCGAAGCACCCAGGGATCTCACAGTTCCCATCTCCGCTGAAGTGCCTCATCATCGTGAAGGGGTGTACCCGGGTAGAGATAGGCGCACGCGAAGCTAATAGACGCACGCGAGGCTAATAGACGCACGCGAAACTACTCGGACCAACCACCCGTTAAGTGGATAAAGATGGCTACAGAAACTAACACTAAAGCTATACCTGCCCCAGTTACGGGCTCGTTTCGGGCTCGTTTCGGGCCAGCTACTCCCAGGGGGAGTAACTTTATCCATCCCAATTACCATCCCAACTATGACGCCCCCAAGACCGAAACTATTGTCCCCCAAGTACCGTACATTCGGGACACGGGATTGTACGAGGCTGTATACTACATTTTTCTAAAGATACGTTCCCTTTTAATTTGGCTGTGAAAGGCCTACAAAACTACAATTTCGGCAAAAAGATTATTTCTGACTGCTCTATAAACAGTCCGTTTCCTGATGTTTCTCATGGAAATAAACCAACTCTCAACGGTTTATTTCTGTTAAAAGAAAATAAATAACAACGGCAACACGTGCCATTAAGTGAAACAAAGAGGAAATAAATTAACTTACTGTCCTCATGTGTCCGTATAAATAGGGAGTTGCTCAACATTCCGTCTCTAGTAGTGAACGCCGTTACCCAAATATGGTACTCGGTAAACTTGTGCAAGTTAACAAGCTCAGCTTCAGTCACAGATATATGGACTGACACGTTTCTTAACACGCTTGGATGGACGGAGCTTGGTGCCTCTTTATAGTAAACCGTGTATCCTCGGAGAATTCCGCGAATATTGGGTAAAACAACTGCGTTCCACTGAACGAAGATCGAGGTCGAGTTTGTGGCTTCTCCTGTTAAATTTCCTGGAGCTTGGGAAGGAGCTGCGGATGAAACACAAATATCAATGAACAGTTTTAGAACATGAATCATTTTGCTTTTTCTTACCAAGTACTTTATTACAATGGCGTAGCCTTGTCAACCCTGAGATATTTTAGAATTATTAAATTACGAAGATATAACAAGCTTTTGGAATTGGCTTGAAACTGTGTTAAAATACACAAAAAATCATAGGCTGACAGCCATTTATTATACTCTCATAAAAGCACGATGAAAATGTCAGAACGGAAAGAGTTCTCAAACAACCGGGAGTGTTTTCTGGAAGTATATATGTGGCTTTGGCTTATTGTTATGCTCTATGTATGGATTAAAAATTTTACATTTTAACCAATCAGAGCGCGTACATGCGCAGAAGAATCCAAAATACATGAAAATGCAAAAAAATGTCTACAATCTTTGATATCGGAGATAACCTCTTGGGATCCTTAAAGACGAACATATTCTGAGGAAATGATTAATGCTAAGCAAGATAGCTTCATGTCAGATCAAGAATCGTAAATTCCATAACTTTCTTATAATTGGGTGGCTTGGCTCAGATTACATCCACATTTGAATCTTAAAAGGCAAACACTAATGAGAAGGAGAATGGGATGCCTGTGGCTTACCCTCCTCGTCTGTATCCTCAAGTATTAAGTGACTCCATGGACCATCTCCTACAACGGTAAAAGCGACCATCTTGACGCTGTAATTCGTCCATATCTCCAAACCGGTGATTTCCAAAGACAAAACAGAACCATTCAAGGTGTAATTTCTAATGCTGTCCCCAGCGATGTTAAATAAAGCGAGCTTGTAACCGATTCCAATGCCGTTTATTGTTTCGTAGGGCACAGGAGACCAATGAGCTTTTATAACTGTTGGTTCAATTCCTTTGGCTGCGATATTGACTGGCGGTTCATCAGGAACTGAGGTAAAGAGACGAACAAACCTTTTTGGAGGACAACGCTTCCCTTTTTTAAGTCAATATTTATTAAAATAAATACAGCACAACACTAGCATTGGTTGCTTAAAGAATATGATAATAGAGTTTGCGAGAGGAACTATTTGTAGACTTAACTTTAAGATACCAAGACAGCACTTGTTGTGTTTACACTGATACTTCAAAACTGGAAGTTGCATGCACAACAACACAACACACACTACTACTTACCGTCTTGTTCAGTACGAACTAACACAGGTTCAGAAAAATTCCCCAAACCAACTACTGTCGATCCAGCTACTTGAATGGAATATTCCTTGTACTTTCCTAATCCTTCCAGTTCTGCATGCAGATTAGTGCTGTTCACCGTTACCATGGAAATGTTGTCGTTTACTTTATCATGTCTCCAGTATTTCACGTGGTACCCAAGTAGAATTCCATTCAAGTGATCTGGAGGGATAGGCTGCCACGTGACATTAATACTTGTTGAGCTGGTGTTGAACGCGGTTACGTTTGTTGGCGGGCGATCTGGTACTAGAGATACGTAGAGGAAAAAAGTCAGTTATTATAGAAAGTAACAATAATTACAAAATACTAGTTATTTCCTGTGTAACACGCACATAGCTTCATTGTAAGCTGCTTCAAAGTAAAGAAAAGGCCAAATGATCGCGGAAGCAAACGCCATCAGGGTTGAAATTAAAGTGTTCACTTTTTCATTATAAATGTTCATAAACCCCAAGGTTGCTGGATATTTTTAGATACAGAAGTCGCACCCTTAACTTTGTAAGAAAGACAACTCTTTCAACGTTTTTATTACGTTATGATAGCAAGAGTGACATAATGGACCATTTTCGGAGAGGTGGGGAAAAATTCCTTTCAAATACCTTGGCAGACAATGTTTCGGAGGGCTTCTTTCAACAGCCTTAGCGTGTGAGCAAGTTCTCCTCCTAGCCTTAACGAGATAGCTTGCTCACAGTCTAAAAATTCTCCCAAATGTCCGCTAGTGGTAGCTGACTGCATGCAACATGGTATAAAGTACAGACCTCAATAATCACATGAATATATCAACGTTTTATAGGGAGTAAGAACGCACGTATTATATCTGTAAGTCTATAAAATGTTATGTGTCATACCGTCTTCTGCCGTGGTGAAGTTTGCCGCCAATGTGGGAACGCCATCTTTAACAGTAAATGCCAACACCATGACTGTATACGTGGTGTATGGCTTTAGATCCTCAAGGTTAAAGCTAAATATTTCGTTCTCAATGCTTCTTTTTCTGCGCTTCGCTTGAGTAACATTAAAAACAGATGTCTTCCAAGTGTCATCTGGAGTTTTACTTTCACCGTATATGACTTTATACCCTTGCAGCACGCCGTTGATATGATACTTATCAACTGGATTCAGTTGGAAGGTTAACTCTGAGGCAGTGGTTTGTTGAACACTAAGGTTTCTTGGAGGTTTACTGGGAGCTGAGGAGTTAAAAATAAATAGAAATATGATTGTAACAATTTTCGAAAAGCGTAGGCGGGCTTTGCTTTCGGGTAAAGTTCGGATAAAGAATGACCACGATATCCTTCCTAAGACACGACTGCCTGGAAGCATCCAAACTTTTTAGCAGCACTGGCACAGTATTTTTACTTGTCATTTTGGTGAGGCACAGAATTACTTTCGTATATGCCTCTTGCGGCAGTAGGAAGTAAGACCTATCACACATTTTCTGTTGTTTGAAATTAATTTACAAACCTGAAATATTGGCTGGCAGCAGAAGAACAACAGCAAAAAAAACAAAACAAAACAAAACAAAACAAAACAAAAGAAACGGATAACCAGTGCTATGAATTAAAAAAAAAAAAATACAGCTCACATAATAAAGAAGAATGGCGTTTCCGTTTTTGAAATATCTTCTTTCGCGTTAGAGATATTTAGGATTTTGTATTATGCAAATAAGTAAAATGATAACGTCATTAATGGTTCCACAAAAAAGATAAATCACTGAATCAAGCATATCTCTTAGAATGTTAAAGCGGTGTTCCTCAAACTTGGCATCATAAATGTTCATCATAAAAGGCACAAGATGACACCATTGTTTTAAAGCTTTCCAATGTAGGTCTTCTTATTTGCAGTAATCGCAGCCTCACACATTCTCTTTTCCAGCAGGAATGAAATGGGTGTCGCCCCCTGGTGAATTCGCTTCATGAGAGATTGGCCGTAGTGGTTGATTACTGCCTTTAAAGCCTTGCAGTCCTCCAATGCATCATGTGCGTTGAATTTCTCTTTCATACATTCTTCATATACATCGACCAATTTGATCTGATTCTTCCTATTTAGGACCTTGCGTAAGGATGGCAGAGAATCGCCAAAGTAAACGTTGTCGAAGCTTGATGTTGCATCACATGCAGCAATCTTGCCTACAAGACGTGGCGCGTCGAAACTGTTCCCATTGTGCGCTATAAGCAAGCATGGTTGGCGACCTGAACTTGACTTTAGATAATCACTAAAATTTGCCAGCACAGTCGTTAGATTCTCCGCTCTTACTGCCTTCCCATCTTTACATAAGGTTCGAACACCACCAGAATAACCAATTGTTAGGCCAGTAACCTTCGTGCACTTCGCTCAATTGAGCAAGTTGGAAGCACATAGCTTGAGAACATGTGCTCTCCCGTGATGTTCACACAAGCAAGTTGAATAATCTCTGCCTCCTTACTTAGACCAGTAGTTTCGATGTCGTAAACAAAGGACGAAAGGCCATGCTGTTCAGGTACCTGGGACTTAGGAGTGGGTTTCACAGGGGCAGTTCTCTTTTCTTTTAGGAATTCGTCTACCACAGATTGTTTTCCACTGAGTGCAAAAGAAGCAATTTCTTCGTCTGTCACAAACTGTAGGCCAATCCCTGAGGAGTACATTGTTCCTTCACTTTTTTCTGCTCTTGCTTGTCGGACGTTTCTCTTCATTTTTTGCTCCTTTCTTTTTCTCTTCGTTGACATCGTGCGCTTCCTTGTCGCACTCCTCTGGCGCTTTCTTTGCATACTTTCTACGTAATTAGACAAATTCTCACCAGCTGTCGTACTAATCTTGCTTTCCACCTGAGATAAATATTCATATCCTTCGTTGAATTGCGCTACTGCGGCAGCAGTTCGAAAGTCACTACTTTCTGAGCCTCCGTAGAAACGTTTCTTCGGGTTTTTGGTCCCTACCAAGCTGTTCAAACATTCATTGCGTTGTGTTGATCCAACGGGTGCTAGTTTTCTTGCAATCTCCTCCTTTGCAAAGGGCGATAACACATCTGTGAGGAACTGCCTCAAACCTTCTCCATTCAGATCTCTTCCTCCTGGTAAAGTGGAGTGCCGGTAGCCTTCCGGGTCCACGCGGTACCTACACCACACGCCGCACCGGGCATGATCTCCAAAACTGTGCGGGACAATAGCTTTAATCGCACTTGACAAACCAGCAGGGCTGTTGCGATTTTGATGCACCGCGTAACTGAAGCACGTTTTCACATGCTCTATACACTTTCCTGTTTCAAAACCAACTAATGTTCCCTGTCCAGTTCTTGAGTTGTGAGCACGCCCCTGCTTTTGCCATCCTTGGTCAAAAGACACTTTCACCCCTCCAGCGGTACTCAAACGCTTTTCCTCCTCACGCCACATATCACAGCTTTCACGGGTGGTCTCTTCGATAACTCTTCCAACTTCCCTCTCCGCGCGTTTGAACGTACTAGCTGCAACAGGCTTTACATTCATGGCCGACATAAGGCCCTCGTAGTGGGAGTGGCCCAGTCCCTGGTGGAGGCAGCCAAGAACAGCTCTTCTCGCTAGGGGATTTTTCTTTCTGCCGCGGTTTTCGTACTTTTCATAAGCCAGACCCTGATTTGAAAATAGGTTTATGGAATTAACGCGCTCAAAATTTTTGCAAATGACTTTAAGATACATCGGATCATTTTGTTCGGCAACTTTAGAAAAATCCAGGGGTCCTTCGTTACATTCCTCGCAATCCCGTAATGCAAGGGAACCAACATCAGCCAGGACAATCTTACTCTCGCCAAGATGGCTCTGTGATCTGGTCCGTGGACGTGTCGGTTCATCAGGAGTTGCTGATTGCTGACCTTCTGTTGAAACCCGTGCCTTCTTTGTACACTGAAGATTTCTTAGCATTGCCTTCCTCTTTTGGCCCCTGACCTCTCTGCTTTTTTCGCTTAACTCTCGAAAATGACATGATAACTGGTCGTCACTTTCTACCGTACAATTCTTGTTTTGTACATTAAATTTCCCTCCTTTATCCCTACAAGAATATCGCTTCGCTTTGGTCGACATCTCCCAAACCAACGGAAAATCAAGTCACATAATTCTTACTTTATGCATTTTAACCACAGCGTTTTGTTTATTTTGAACCAGATAAAACCGCAGCTATTTGAATCACAATAAACGGGCAGACGAAGAGTTATTTCCAACTTTGGTAACACATCATTCAAATTTCACGTGGCATAAAATTATGGACACCTCAGAGATTAGAACATGTACCGACTGAGCACTGTCAATGCACCCCCCTAGCCCACGTGTAAATTCTTTAAATTCTCATCAAATCCAAAAATTTGCATAGCGTCAGCTGTAGAATCTAAATAACAACAAGGCCGTGTTCACAAGAGAGCTGAAGCAGTGCTTCACTTTAAAAATATATTTCATCCAAATCAAGGCAGCTCCGGAAATGTAAAATAGCGCAAAGTGTATGTAAGATGTTCATTTTACTGTTCCGGTAGTTTTATTCGATTCGTCCGGTTAGTTTTCATATAATTCTGAAAAACGTAAATTTGGCGACTTCACTACATTTTGACGCAAAAGGTGATTTTATAATATTAGCTCAAATTTTTTCATCGTTGCAAATAGCCGAATGTGATTTGGAGCTAACAAAACTGATACATTGAACCTACTTTTGCTTTGATTATTGTGCTTTTAGGTGAAATCTGGAAACGCCGGAGCGTTCCAAGCCTCGAAGTTCGCTCGAAGTTAATATTTTGATGTCCAGAATGTACCGGGGTTTCTGTTCCGACGATTTTGCGAAAACTTGAACAGTCATGCCAAGATGTTACAACGAGCTAATTGCAGAAATTGAAACGAAATCTTAGCGCTCAGTTATCTGTAAATGACAATTTTATCCAAAAAGTACTGCTCAATAATAAAAGTAACATCACGCAAAACTATCGAATATTACATCAACATATTGACATCCATATTATTCCTCGATAAATGTTGTGTAAAATGCGAAAGTTTCAAGGAAATCGAGTCAAAAATGGTGAAGTTATTAGAGTTTTTAGACAGGCATACAGCGCGTAATTTATTTTGATAGAGTCACCTTAATACTCATCACTTTCCTCATTTGCATAATGCAAAAACCTAAATACCTCTAAAACGAAAGGAGATATTTCAAAAAGGAAAACGCCATTCTTCTTTATTTTGAAAAGCCTTAAAAGTAGCAGCAATTATTTCTTACTTCATAGGCACTTTAAGAAAACGAACCACTTCAATAACCTACCGTCTTCTTCTGTTTTCAGTCCTATTGCATCAGTGATATTTCCCTCCCACGAGCTCGTAATTCCAAACACTTTAAATTCATAAGGAGTAAACGGTTTCAAAATGTCCAGGTCGACATCTGTCATGGACGAATTGACCGTGTAATTAAAGCGCTCTCCCCTCAGTAAATCAAAGATTTCCACACGGTATTCTAGCACGGGTTCGCCTAACTTGTACGAGTCCAGTGGCTTCCATTTGAGACCGACTCCTGTTGCGCTTGGAACATAGGACGTGATATTAACTGGGTCAATCGTAAAATCTAGAAAAATGAAAAAGCATTGATTTTCATAATATTAACGGGGGTGACTCTAAACTACCAATTTGTTGTTGAAGAAGGTTTCTAACTGCCATATTATGAAATCCAGACCTCATACGGAATAAGCTTCTATTGAAGATTCCTCCAAGAGTTTCAAGTTACAGCCATATTTGACAAGTCACATGACCAGAACAGAAAAAAACCCTAAAACTCCGGATTTCAAAATCCTTATCCGGATTTTCCAAACGAATGCACCCTAAATTGTTTCAGGAAAACCGCGCGAGCGCACCGATGTCCTTCCGGCCGGCCTGTATCCAATCAGTTTGCGAGTTTGCCCATTGTTAACCGCTAAGTCATGCTTAAAGGTGGGAATTATATGGCTACTACGTGTCAAACGTACTCCATTAATTTGTGGTTTCTGCTAGCAATATACTTTTTTACGATTACCGTATTCACAGGTGTAGAACTCCGCTCTCATAGATACGTGGACTTCCCATGACCTTGGTAGTATCCGAATGTAGCGTGACTTGATTGGTGGAATGATTGTATTGTAAACGACAGTGTCGCTATCCCAGTTACCTTGAAATATCTGCGAAAAATTAGAGCTTTATGAATAGATGATTGCGGAAGTGTTTTTACCTCAATGAATAAGGCGAAACGAAATGTGTTTTTTAGTTACGTGGTACCTTATGCACATATTAACGTTTATTAGAATCTTGTGCAGGCATCTTGACTGGGGAGGGGTGAGGAGGCAAGTCTAATGAGATAATAATAATTCAACTCCTCTTCGAAAAACAAAATAAAACGGTGGGTAATAAATCTATTATAAGACATGCACTTTAGTGTGTAGTATTACCGCACACTTTCGAGCGACAGCATCAGACAAGCAAATAAACGTAAAAATAAACAGGAATTAGGAAACACATTACATAAAGCATATTTTTTGTTAGCATTATTTATGACTATTTCCCAGTGGGATATTAAATTGACTGTAAAGAAACAAACATTAAATGTAAAAGACAAAACTAAACACATAGAAAAAATAAACACAACAAACAGTTAAATAGGTAAACATCGTTTGGACAATCTGCGCATTTCGGTTTGTGCATGTCAGCTCGAAAAAGATCAAAACTCACCTTCACGTTTCCGAACTGTTGATAAGCTTCAAAATCAACGCCATTGTGACTGTAACTCAGCGAGTAAGTCTTAACCCACTGATAGTGATTATGTATATAATGAATTCCATCGAAATATCTGCCCTGAGTCGCTACCTTAATCACGGTAACTTTTTCTTGGAAGTCAACTTGTAGCCAAGGCTGGTTGAGGTCATTTCCGTGAGCGCTCCAACATCCCGCCGAGAAAATATTGCCCGGACTAAAATTAAGTCGGGCGTTGCTGGCCACATGAAAAGAGTCATGCGCGGAGGATGCAGTGATTTGTGAGTTGGAAATACTGTGGTCTTCCATACCAAGAGCTTGACAACCTGGGAGGAATTAAATAATCCAAATTATAAATGCAACGTCATAGATCATATGGTTCCTTTATTGCTATAAGACTTGTGGTTATGCGTCGTATCCTTGGAGAGGAAAGCCTATCCCAAGGTCCTCACCTGGAATAAGGTTCTGTTCATCACGGAAAGATTAATTGAAAAGACCATTCACCTACATTAAAATCCTCACTAGCAAGCACCCGATTTAAAACCCGTTTTAAGAGAAAACAAATACATAAGAAACACTAATAAACTTGGCGTTTGCTGGTAAACTAACTTATTTTCTTGGATAGAAGAAATTTAAATTGCGACTTTTGGCGTGTTTGAACTACCAAATATAAAGACAATAAACTGCAAGGCTGACACTACGTAGAAATGAAAAACCTTAACGGACAACGACATGATAGAGTCCAAACTGAAAGTCAAAAATGCAAATTTTTGACTTTCATTTTGGACTCTATCATGTCGTTGTCCCGTTAAAGTTTTTCATTTCTACGTAGTGTCAGCCTTGCAGTTTATTGTCTTTGTATTTTATTTTTGGCTGATCAGAGCTGTCAGCAGCTCCTACGTACACCAGCAGCATTTTCGTCCGCGGTCCCTTGCTTTCAGTTGTCATTATCAAATATACTCTGCTGCGATTGCTTTATATGAAATGGAACAACAATCGAGGCGCTATGAACGCCGTGTTATTGTGGAAAACTGTTCGTGTGAGAAGGGTTTGAAGGCTAGTGAATTAAAGCCTTGATAATCTTAAAAAATTTCTAATATGCATAGGTTTAACGTGTTGGTAAACCATTAATATGTTTGGGCTTATACGTGTATGAAATGACTAAAAATTCCTAGTACATACAGGATTGATCACTGTTTACCAATCAGAGCGCTGTTAGTATCTCAGTTATTTTATAATGACCAGTCATCAGTGATATACCAGTCAGTGATATATATTGGAAGCGCAACGTTATGGTGTACGTCGGTGTACGTACTATGTAAGGACACCAAATCAAATACGTCTAACATATAATAAAATAAAAAGATAAGGGGCTTATCTGACCTACCATCTAAATTTGTGAGCACTAGGACATCTTCACTGAAGTTCCCCCGCCCTTTTGAAGTAACACCAGCCACCTTTATTTTATAATCCATGGATTTCTCCAGCTCTTGGATCTCCCAAGTTAAACTGCCGTTGCAGACGTAAATCGTTTCATCGCTATCAAG
This sequence comes from Meandrina meandrites, assembly GCA_963693305.1. Classification (NCBI taxonomy): domain Eukaryota; kingdom Metazoa; phylum Cnidaria; class Anthozoa; order Scleractinia; family Meandrinidae; genus Meandrina; species Meandrina meandrites. The sequence goes on from OY855915.1 coordinate 11,446,127, forward strand.
GACCTTCACGGCATAAGCCTTTATTATTCCATTAGAATGGTCTTCTGGAATGGCTTGCCACGTGACCATAACACTCGAATAACTTGCGCTGTGTGCAACTACTACTGGGGGCGCGAGACTGGGAACTAAAGTAATGAAAAGTAACAAGGAACTATGAATGTGGAGAAAAAAGGCAAAGACCGATTAAGGAGGATATCTTGAAAGGAAGTGCAAGTTCAGGTTAATTTATCAATCAGTTACGAATGAAACAGTTAGTCTCTTTAATATATTAAAAAAAAGAAAACGCGTCCGAGTGCATTGTTGAGTTATATAAGCCGCGGGTATTTTTAACAACACGAGAGAAGTGCAGCCGAGTGCTTCTCGCACTTCTTGAGTGTTCTTAAAAATTCCCAAAAATGCTACGAAACTGTGCGCGTACACACTCGTGACGTATGCCGCGTGCATTGCAACTCAACAAAACACACGCGAGGCGTAGACCACGTAGACCGAAACTAACCAATCATAGCGCGTGCAATTGTTCATACATTTAATAATGTGAGATAAATACAGTTTGCCACATTTTATTATTGTGACGTGCTCCAATTGACATCACACACACGTCGAGAGCTTTTATCTTACTTAACGACCCTTTTAAACAAAAGTTTGCTAGGTGCAGTAGCTCGTTTTTTTTCCAGGCGTCCCTTCGTAGGGCGCGGTGCGCGTCAGCAGGGTTCCTACTCTTTTGGGCTTTTGACATTCCATGACTTTTCATGACCTTTTCCATGGCTTCTCCAAGTTTCCCACAACCTAAATTGGACCATTTTCTTGGAAATCATCTTCATTTTAGGACGTTTTTGCCATTTTCTCTCGCGAAAAAACCTTATTAATCAATCAACATCATTTTCTATGACTTTCCATGTCCCACACCTAAATTTCATGACTTTCTAGCCTGTAAAAAGGAAATTCTAAAATTCCATGACTTTCGACATTTTCCATGACCCATACAAACCCTGGCGTGGGGTTGTGGACCTGTTGCACTCGGAAATTTGGAAAACAGACTCCGTGTTTCGCGGTGTAAACATCAAACCCCTTACACCCTGTTGAACTTCCTTCACAGACGAAATACAACGGCGCCCGGGAACGAGGCGGACTTAGCAATGCATCGTGGTTTCTCTTGGTTTATTAATTGTGATTTGTCTTACCTCCTTCTGGTGATCTAACCACGATAGGGTGACTTGGTGGTCCTTCTCCAACGACAGTAAAAGCCGTAACTTGTATGGCGTACAACTTGTATTTCTCTAGGTTTTGCAATTCTGCTGTTAAATTGTTGGCATTTACGTTTATTTGCTGTAGTTGGCCATTTGGTGCTCCGTACATCACGCGGTAACCTCGAATGATACCATGGCGGTGCTCGGCGGGGACTAGTTCCCAGGTGACGATGATCTTCTCAGCGCTATTGAGGAAGCCATTGACGTTTAACGGAGGAGACGTTGGAACTAAAAATAAGCAAAAATATTCAAATTTAGCCTAAATTAAGCCTTCCAAATTCATCATTCATAGTCGGTCTCATTGCTAACTATCCTTTCGAATTCTCCTTTTTGTTCTGACCCCTTTGGCGTTTCTTAACTAACTATTTATCTGCGGCCTCCTTCAACCTCAAAGCAATATTTTACATGACACGTCGTAAGAAAAGTGACTGTTTTCAATTTTCCGAAAATTCCATCTAATTAATCTAAAATTTGATTCATTGACTAATGACTCATAACTCTTGACTCATTGGACTCATGAAAACTTTAGTCTCCTTGATCCTTACAAGGTATCCATTGTAAGAAAAATACGAACACCCCGTGAATGCATTACAGTGTGCACAAAACTTGAAAACGTGAAGGGTGCGTTTCTAAGTCCGAAGAGGTTTCACCTTATAAGGTATCCTCTAGTCAGAGTTGGTAAATTTTAATTTCATAAATTACGGGGAAATTTTGGGAATTTTTTTCAACCAGAAAAATTCCACGCAGATGACGTAACACTTCATCCGTGTGTTGTCTCTGAGTGGTTCTTGTTCCATTATAATTAAATTTGCATGTGCGAGAAACAACCAATAAGAGACAATGGATCTCCGAGGAGCTACGCCATCGTGTGGAGTTTTCTGGTCGAATATCGAGCAAGTGAAGATTAAAGCTTGCGAAGAGAATAGCATGTTAAGTCAGGCTACGCGACTTCTTTCTTTCTTTACAATTCAATAATAACTTATTGAATTGTCTGAGTTTGCGTTAGAGCCCAGTTGCCCAGCAGGCCGGCCTTTATCCCCGGTTTCCGTAGCAAAAACCGACTAGAAGTATTTTTACTTCCCTCTGGACGCGATGCTAATCTGTTGCATGGTTACTGGCCTAGTATTGAAGTTGCCAGTACCCATTTGCATGGATGAAGAATGGCGCTACGAGAGTTAAGCGTCTTGCCCAACAATACAACGCAGGGACCCCGGCCATAGCTACAACCCAAACCGCTCGATCTGGAGTCCAGCGCACTAACCATTTTGCCACCTCGCCTCCCACCGAATAGTTGATTACGGTTTTAACACTCACCATCCTCTGCTGTTCTCGCCAGGACTTCGTCGCTTTCCTTTCCTTCTCCCTCAAGTGTAACAGGTCTGACACTAACAGCGTACAAGGTGTATGGCGTTAGGTTTATTAACTCGTGTCCTGGTACCCTTGAATCAACACTGACGATGAGCTTCTGTGATGAATCACTCATGCGGTATAAAATCTGAACCCCGCAGAAAATTCCATGAGTTAATTCTTCGGGCTCATTCCATGACACTGCCAGACTTGTCGAGCTTGTGTTGTATGCGGTGACCTGAAGTGGCTTCATGTAAACTGTAACAAAGTGGTTTTAAAACAGCATTCAGATATGTGAGTAACATGGTTGACTAAAATAGATAATTGATCGCAACGAAGAAGATAGATAGATAGATAGATTTATTAGCAAATTCCTTGCAGCCGCCGAAGCGGCTGAATTACGAAATACTTTACAATAAAATTTATATTATACAAGATAAAATATTACAACCTAATTACAATTAAAACTATGGTTCATAATGAAAGTTTTCCTAAACCTATGTGTCTTACAGATCGGTAGCTCAAAGTATCCCCGGGATCGTGTGCAGTAAGTGGACTCGGTACGTGGCGGCAGTAGATCATGTAGCTTATGGCTTGGGTTTTCCATAATTTGATCGAATAAAGTTTCACTCAGCACCTGTCTTCTCTCATACAGTGAAGTGATGCCTGCAGCTACTAGAGCTTCAACTTAAGATAGGTCAGGATATAGTATCCGCAATGCGCGCTTTTGCAGTCTTTCCAAGTTATTAGATAGGTACTGCGGCAACGCATTATGAAAAACCGGGCACGCATACTCTAAGACGGGACGAATGCATGTTGTATAGAACAGTAACATATCCTTCGGATTGACCTTTGCGCGTTTTAGCTGCTTTAGGAAATACAGGCGTGTTGCGGTCTTTTTGCAAATATGATTAACATGTACATTCCACTTGAGGTCGTCTGAAACTAAAACTCCTAATAGCTTTGCGGACGAAACAACTTCGATTTGCTTATCGTTAATAGTGTTAGGGTCTACAGTACTAGGTGAACTAGAAAAGGACATTCTCAGCTCTCTACACTTAGACTTGTTTAGCTGAAAACCATCAGCTTCAGACTGCCGAACTAGTTCATCAACGCATGACTGCATGCAACTGGTTTCGTTCTTGGATACTGACTCGGCGAGAGTGGTATCATCAACATATTTCCAGGGAGTTGTGTCAGCTACAGAGAGATCGTTTATCATTACAAGAAATAGCCATGGCCCAGTTTGGTCCCCTGTGGGACCCCCGCAGGAACAGCCTCCCACTCCGAGACACAATCGCAGCTGAGCTTCACCCTTTGCTTTCGATCCATAAGAAAGTCTATAATCCATCACATAAGTGGTCTTGGGATGTCATACGAGGAAAGCTTTCGCGCCAGAACATGATGGTCGATCAGATCGAATGCTTTGCGAAAGTCAAAGAGCATAACCCTCATAGTCGATCCATTACCATCTGTTGATTTCGCCCGAACAAATTGCTTTCCGTCGCATATTTTGGATTTAAGAAGAGATGAATGTGTGTTTACACAGTGTAAGCTCTTTGGTTAGCAAGACTGAACCACAAAGGTACAGCGAGGAAGCAACATTTTTCCACCAAATTTTTCTGGCATTGGCAGGATTTCATATAGAGTATAGTAAATCACAACTGATGCAATTCCTGGATAACTTTCAACGAAAACCCTCTCAAGTGTCCGTACAATTTACTGGAACATTTTAAAATTCATGACTACTAACTTACCATCATTGGCTTCCATGGCAACGAATTTAACAGGCGTACTACCCAGCATGCCTCTTGATGCGATGCTTGTTTCAAGTGGTTCTATTTCCTTGTACCCAGTCCTTTTGAATCGCACAGTAAAGTTCACCGCCAGTTGAGTGAGATTAACCCTGAAAGGATCAGAAAGTAACAAGGATTGTTTCATCTTTTAATAAGTTTAAATGGCTTTTGAAACTTAGGCTGAATCTGATCAATAATCATCTGAAATATTTAGCATAGTACGTAAAACTTTTACTTTACTTTTTCATAAAAAATTCAGTTCCGATTGATCGCCTGAACAGCAGAGGCTTGCCATTCCAAAAGACTTGCCGAAATCCCCCAAAAAGAGAAGGATTGACAGAGTTTTTAAAGGACTTTTGAAACAGGAAAGGAAAAGCAGAAGAAGATACAGGAGTTAACTAGAAAAACCGGCTTTAAATTAGATTACAACGACATGAACTTCATATCAAATGGGTTAAATTTTGAATGAAACGGAACCAATCAGTTAAATACATAGTTATGAGTTAAATATATTTGATCTCACCAGAATAGGAAGTTGTCCACTTTTAAGATAGAATTTTCTTCATAGAGACTTTTGACCTGCAACAAAGAACAATAGACAAAACAAGACTTAACCTCTTTGTACCAAATGCAGCATTCACGTTATCCTCTTGCGTGAATTCAGTGGTCCTTAAAGCCGGAAGAGATGGGTTGAAATGAAGATGGCTCAAATTTGGTCCACAAAAGGGAGGAGTTAAACGGGTGAATATTGAACCCACTTTGTACTGCCTTTCTTTTCCAACAAGGAAGGGGCAGGCAAAACTCTCTGACTCTTCGAGCGTAATATTTTTCAGCGAAAAAGGACACCATTGATGTTCAAAACTAGAAGAACAAACCTGAATCTCAATCCAAGACGTTTTGTTGAAAAACATCTCAGAGCCCTTTTTCATCAAATCAGGATGGACACTTTCGGCAGTTAATACCACACTCACATTGACGTGAAGATTAGCACCGCCTAAAGAAAAAAGTTATAAATGGGAAGAAGGAAATAATTAACACAAAGAACGGCAAAAAAATTAAAGGTCCGTCTGCATTCAATGTGGTTTTACTTATCTTCAACGGAAATACGTCACCGATAGTTTTGCCTGCTTGTTTAAGTTCATTGTTTGTATCCATATCAGTCTTCCACAGTCTTAACATTGCTTGATTCTGTTTAGTTTGTAATTACCAGTTTGGTGTTTCTCTATTTTAGTAAACTATTCATAGGTAATTTTATGTACGGCAAAAAGTGAGTTCCTTGATGTATCATAACATGGTTACTTTACGTACTGTCTAGCTGTGATTGAGAAACTTTACTCTTTACGTTAAAGAATTAAGGTGCACACTTGCATTGTCTGGTTTGAATTGCCTCAACTGTACTGCTAACCTCTATTTTTCGTAGCATGACGTAGCTGACGATATTTTTTTAAATAAGAAAACACTTTATTAACAAAACAGACTAGTTACAAAAAGATGCTTAATTAAAAAATAACTCACATTAAATACTTACAACACTTGCAATGCTAAATTGACTAAACTGAAATGCAATACTTAGAACAAAACTCTACAAAATTGTGTTTATATAACGATTGCAATGTAGGAATGTTGCTTCTCTCTCTCTCCCCCCACCCGTGTGCGTGATATGTTAACCCATCACAGATTACCTTTGCCTGCGAAAACAGACGTCTCCGCTTGTCTCTACTGAAACTATTCTAATGTAATTGTTTGGTTTTCATCAAAGATTACCCCAGAGAATAAGATTTCCTCAACAACTAACCGGTATCTATTAACATATGTAATTTAATCCTATGGCAAAGAAAAAAGATATCACATAATGTGAAGTGTGAAGTGCAATAACACAACACAAGGAGATCAGCTGGGTCTAGGCTATAACCCACATCTCTCAATAGTCCAACACAGTAACCATTAAACCAGCGAACCTAACACGACACCAGCATTAAAAATGAAATGCTTCATATTAATTCACTTTTCGCACATAACTAACATACCAATGTGAACTTTTCACCTACCTTTGTAGTACCTGAATAATGTCTCCACCTGGGATTTTGAAAGTGTCTCTACTAAGGCCATGACGTCATCAATGAAAGCAGTCGGTAAAGTAGAAGAGCCTAATGTGATGGCGTTATTCGGTAAGTTATTGAAAAGACGGCTGTTACAATTATTTAACAACAAATCGGTAACAATTTTCCCGTCGCGATACGCAGTAATCGGATTTAGACCATTGGTTCTTGACCATGCGAATATTAAGTGTGTCCAGATCCGTTGAGGAACTCCAAACTTAACTGAGCATTGTTTTGTATCAACCTTGACACTGAAAGTCAGCTCTTCTTTGCTACCGTCTTCCTGATAAAGATGAATCCCTCTGTCTCCATTCTCTTGATCTCCGGCAGCCACGAAAGTCTGAGCTACACCAGCGCCTGTGCTCTGATAGCGAAGCCACAGGCCGAGAGTTACTCGAGGATAATAAGCGGGCGTCGTTAAACAGAATTGTTTGTCGAATGTAAGTGAAACGGGCCCAGGCCCCCCTGTAACGTTTACAGCTCGACCTCGTATGCCTGCAGTGGACTGAACGTGATCGCTCTGTTCAGCCCAAGTTGTCCCCTGTTGGTCTTTGATATCTTTTACGTCATCAAATGTCCAGTGATATTTGGATTTTAATAGCAAATCCTCCATGTCGAAAACATCATAACCTGTTGATATGGTCATTGAGCGAGAATCATAAGTTACAGATTTAGCTATTAGCAGGACTATACAGAAAAGTGAAACTGTAGTGTTGCAGCTTTTGTAAGCTTGTAATTCTGCTCGCCCTCTAGTCTAGCAGTTGCTATTGTATAGGGACTACATTTCAAGGCTACAACGGGATTTGAACCCATGACCTCCGTGATACCGGTGCGTTGATCTACCAACTGAGCTATGAAGCCTTGATGCGTATCAAGGCTTCATAGCTCAGTTGGTAGATCAACGCACCGGTATCGCGGAGATCATAGGTTCAAATCTCGTTGTAGCCTTGGAATTTTTTGAGGCTAAGAAAACACAAATGCTTAAATTGCTTTCTCGCTGCAAGGATCATTTCATTCATCTGTTTCGGTATTGTCCTCTCAAAGGGTAGTGAGATCTGCTTCCCGATCCAAAATCAGTGGTCTGTTTCAATGCTTGGGATCATAAGAACCAGATGGGTGCTTATTTCCGGTTTCTTAAGCGTAAAGCAATTAGGAGTATTTCTACTCCTCCTGGATGAAATGCTGGTCTATAACCAGGCTATAGTCCCCAGTATTATACTAGGTTGCCTTACCATTTCGTAACTCCTGCTAAGTGCTCCTTAGGCACTATAAGAGTGACGTTTCTTGCCCGAGAACACAACGTAGCACAACGCCACGCCACTCCACGAAATGAGAATCGTGGCCAACGCTCGAACCCGGCCTCTAGAATCCAGCTTACTTATCATAAGCCATTATAAGGGAAAAAATAGGCTCTAGCAGGAATTTCGAGGTAAACGTATAGATTTTAGTTACCGTCACATTCGTAGAACTCCACTCTCATTGATATATGAATGTGCCAAGTCTTTGGTAGTACCCGAATGTGGCGTGCCAAAATGACTGGCTTGATAAGGTTGTAGACAATTGTGTTCTGATCAGAGTTGGCGTTGAAAACCTAAAACAAGAAAATAAAGGTTAAGTCGCAATCGAGCCAACTGTTTGTCAAAATTTTAATAATTTCGCTTGCCTGAAGGCTCGGTAAATTATAGAATTTTGACAAAACGCAAGTGAAATTATTTCCCAATTTCACGAGTATACCATTTGGTTACCTTTTAATTCATGGGTGACAAATTACGCTTGCAATCGTAGTTTTTTAATTTGTTTATTGTATCGCCATGAACGAACCGGTTGGAAACAACGCCCGTGCAAAAACGCTCAAACATCTGCTCAATGCCATTTATGTTATCGCTAAAAGATTATAAGACGACCAAACAAACTGGCCAAGGTGAAATTCAAGCGAAAATGTGCAAAGTTTAAGCTTTAAGATCATCTTTTAAAATCCAGTACGCCATCTTGGCACTGAGACATGGTAACGTTGCAATGGCAATTTTGTAAATTCACATGTGAAATTATAAATTGGCGCTAAAATTTCGCGCCAAAATGGAGTACTTTTTCACACATGATATTAGGACTATTAGCTATTGCCACTATCCTTGGGTGGGGATTCTATTCTATTCTCCACACCTAGCATTCTTCCTGGCTTTTCTACTCCAAGTTATGACCTCGACCAACACTCGATCGCTGAACGCTCTATCCAGAGCCAGCGCACCACTAGCCATAACAATACCATTAGAGAAAGGGCACCATACATTTAAGAGAGTTTTACACTCCAGGACAAGACAATCAAATCATGTGGCCTGAACGAGCTATAACAAGAAGTTGCTAGCAACTTAAAACCGCGCTTATATTTTTTGCTAATTGACAGCTTTCTTTCTCAAAAGTCACGGTTGAATTTAATCTGTTTACACTATGAGTAAAGAACTAACAAAGTAGTCACGCGAGTCACACAATCCGAGTTTTACGTTATCCCCGGCTATCTTTAGCTTGGGGGTTTTTCCCTTCTAATGACGTAACCCTTGCACGTTCGGGCACGCTCAATTGTTTACTTTAGCAAATATTTCATTTCCCTTCAAATCTCTGAACTCGCCTTGATGAAATAGCCAACGAATTCACTTCAATTGCCTAAACCCACCAGAAATTCTCGTAGAAGAGGAAACAAATTAATGACCGTCGCTTCTGCCGACATAAACTTGCATAGAAAACACAAAGTGAAACTTGCAACATCAGCGCATTCCATGGCTGACGTGAAACCTTTTTTTAGTGTATTCAATATTAGCTTCAAGTCCAACGCTTCGATAAAACCAAAAGAAAATATACTTTATACACAATAGAGAAAAGAATATCCGTAATATTTTCCTTATATCAACGTTTCAATTGTCCGTGGTCATTTACGTTATCTTCAGCTATCTTTAGCTAGGTGGTTTTTTCCCTACCAATGACGTAACCATTTCAAGTACGGGCACGCTCAGTTGTTTACCTCAGCAGGTATGTAATCTCAGCAGATATGTAATCTCTGAACTCGCTTCGATTAAAGCAGCCAAAGAATTTTCTTCAATATCCTAAACCCACAAGAAATACTCGCAAAATTACAAATAAATTAATGACCATCGCTTCTGGCGAAATAGCCTTGCAAAATAAACACGATCTTATGTGTCGCGTAGCGAAAGTGAAAGCTGCAACATTAGCGCATTCCATGGCTGACGTAATACCTTTTTTTAGTGTATTCAATATTCCGTTTGAATCCAACGCTTCGATAAGACCAAAAGAAAAATATTTCATACACAATAAAGAAAACAATATCCGTAACATTTTCCGTACATTAATGTTTCAACAGCTTTTGGCGAATAGACATCACAGGTTGCGTGATTCAGTCCCGATCATGATTTGGCCGAGTGGAGGTTTGCGTCTGGTCACCGACAAAAAAAACCAGAAGTTGCTAGCATTTTAAAACCGCACTTATATTTTTTGCTAATTGACAGCTTTCTTTCTCAAAAGTCACCGTTAAATTTTATCTGTTTGGACTATGAGTAAAGGACTAGCTTCTTAAAGTAGTCACGCGAGTCACACAATCCGAGGTTTACGTTATCCCCGGCTATCTTTCTTGGGGTTTTTTCCGTTCTAATGACGTAACCCCTGCACGTTCGGGCACGCTCAATTGTTTACTTTAGCAAATATTTCATTTCCCTTCAAATCTCTGAACTCGCGTCGATGAAATAGCCAAAGAATTCATTTCAATTGCCTAAACCCACAAGAAATACTAGCAGAAGAGCAAACAAATAAATGACCGTCGCTTTTGCCGAGATAAACTTGCAAAGAAAACACAATGTTATTTGTCACGTAGCGAAAGTGAAACTTGCAACATCAGCGCATTCCATGGCTGACGTAATACCTTTTTTAGTGTATTCAATATTAGCTTCGAGTCCAACACTTCGATAAAACGAAAAGAAAATATACTTTAAACACAATAAAGAAAACAATATCCGTAACATTTTTCGTACATTAATGTTTCAACAGCTTTTGGCGAACAAACATCACAGGTTGCGTGATTTCAAAGCCCCAATCACAGTTTGGCCGAGTGGAGGTTTGGGTCTGGTTACCGACAGAAAAAACAAAAAGTTGCTATAGCAACTTAAAACCGCGCTTATATTTTTGGCTAATTAACAGCTTTCTTTCTCAAAAGTCAGGGTTAAATTTAATCTGTTTGCATTATGAGTAAAGGACTAGCAAAGTAGTAACGTTAGTCACACAATCCGAGGTTTACGTTGTAACCGGCTATCTTTAGCTTGGGGTTTTTTCCCTTCTAATGACGTAACCCCTGCACGTTCGGGCACGCTCAGTTGTTTACTTAAGCAAATATTTTATTTCCTTTCAAATATTTAAACTCACTTCAAGGAAATAGCCAAAGAATTCACTTCGATTGCCTAAACCCACAAGAAATACTCGCAGAAGAGGAAACAAATTAAATTAATGACCGTCGCTTCTGCCGACATAAACATGCAAATGGAACACAATGTTATTTGTCATGTAACGAAAGTGAAACCTGCAACATCAGCGCATTCCATGGCTGACGTAATACCTTTTTCAGTGTATTCAACATTCGCTTTGAATCCAACGCTTCGATAAAACCAAATAAAATATACTTTATACGCAATAAAGAAAACAATATCCGCAACATTTTCGGTACATTAATGTTTCCACAGTTTTTGGCGAATAAACATCACAGGTTGCGTGATTTCAAAGCTCTAATCACGATTTGGCCGAGTGGAGGTTTGCGTCTGGTCACCGACAAAAAAAAACGACGAAAAATAACAAGAAGATGCAAGCATCTTAAAACCGCGCGTTTTTAAATTTAAAACTCCATTTTTGCTAATTAACAGGTTTCTTACCCAGAAAAGTCACGGTTAAATTAAATTTGTTTTATACTGACTAGCAAAGTAGTCACGCGAGTCACACAATCCAATATTGCACCATCAGCCATAGCCGTTGTGAAATTTATGATGACGTAATGGTCTTAATCTGGAACTTCGCTTGGGACATGTATGGGAATAAATTTAGCATTCCGCTATTTGAACGCTATTAATAACAGCTAGTGTCCGTACGAAAAAGTCACGATTAAATGTAATTGGTTTATACCGTGAGTTGGGCCGTAAGAAGGTAGGCACGTGAGTCTCACATTTCAGGCTTTGCATTGTTCACGGCTATCTTTAGTAACTACGGCGGTGTACGGGGGCAATTTCCCTACCAATGACGTAATCCTTGCAAGTGCTTACCTGGGCACAATTTTTTTCCTTCAGATCTCTGCTGAACTCGCTTCGGTGAAACAGTCAAAGAATTCACTTCAATTGCCTAAAGCCACGAGAAAACCTCGCAAAATTTCCAACTCATTAACGACCATCGCTTCTGGCGAAATAAGCTTACAAAGTAAGCAGGATATTAGGATATTATTTGTCACGTAGCGAAAGTGAAAACTGCAACGTCAGCGCATTCCATGGCTGAGGTAATACCTTTTTTCATTGTATTCAATATTCGCTTCGAATCCAACGCTTCGATAAAACCAAAAGAACATATATTTTACAAACAATAAAAAACGAGACATTTTCCGTACATTCATGTTTCAATTTGTTTGTACTATGAGTGAAGGACTAGCAAATTAAAGTAGTCAGGCGAGTCACACAATCCGAAGTTTACGTTATCCCCGGCTATCTTTACAGTTTAGCTTGTTGTTTTCTTCCCTACTAATGACGTAACCCCTGCACGTTCAGGCACGCTCAATTGTTTACCTTTGCAAATATTTAATTTTACTTCAAATCTCTGAACTCGCGGCGATGAAACAGACAAAGGATTCACTTCAATTGCCTAAACCCACACGAAATACTTGCAGAAGTGCAAATAAATTAATGACCGTCCTTCTGCCGATATAAACTTGAGAAAACACAATGTTATTTGTCACGTAGCGAAAGTGAAAGCTGCAACATCGGCGCATTCCGTGGCTGACGTAATACCTATTTTAGTGTCTTCAATATTCGCTTAGAATCTAATGCTTCGATAAAACCAAAGAAAATATACTTTATACACAATAAAGGAAACAATATCCGTAACATTTTCCGTACATTAATGTTTCAACAGCTTTTGGCGAATAAACATCCCAGGTTGCGTGATCTGAAGTCCCGATCGCCATTTGTTCGAGTGGAAGTTTGGGTCTAGTCACCGACAAAAAACAAGAAGTTGCTAGCAACTTAAAACCGCGCTTATATTTTTTGATAAATAACAGCTTTCTTTCTCAAAAGTCACAGTTAAACTAAAGCTGTTTGCACTATGAGTAAAGGACTAGCAAAGTAGTCACGCGAGTCACACAATCCGAGGCTTACGTTATCCCCGGCTATCTTTAGCTTGGGGGGTTTCCACTTCTAATGACGTAACCCCTGCACGTTCGGGCACGCTCGATTGTTTACTTTAGCAAGTATTTCATTTCCCTTTAAATCATTGAACTAGCTTCGATGAAACAGCCAAAGAATTCACTTCAATTGCTATCGATGTTATCTCACCTCAATTGCCAAAACCCACAAGAAATACTCGCAAAAGAGCAAACAAATTAATGACCGTTGCTTCTGCCGATATAAACTTCTAAAGAAAACACAATGTTATTTGTCACGTAGCGAAAGTGAAACCTGCAACATCAGCGCATTCCATGGCTGACGTAACACCTTTTTTAGTGTATTTAATGTTAGCTTCGAGTCCAACGCTTCGATGAAACCAAAAGAAAATATACACAATAAAGAAAACAATATCCGTAACATTTTCCGTCCATTAATGTTTCTGAACAGCTTTTGGCGAGTAAACATCACAGGTTGCGTGGTTCAAACTCACGATCACGATTTGGCCGAGTGGAGGTTTGGGTCTGGTCACCGACAAAAAACAAGAAGTTGCTATAGCAACTTAAAACCGCGCTTATATTTTTGGCTCATTAACAGCTTTCTTTCTCAAAAGTCACGGTTAAATTTAATCTGTTTGCATTATGAGTAAAGGACTAGCAAAGTAGTCACGTTAGTCACACAATCCGAGGTTTAAGTTGTCCCCGGCTATCTTTAGCTTAGGGGTTTTTCCCTTCTAATACATACATACATACATACATACATACATACATAATGACGTAACCCCTGCACGTTCGGGCACGCTCAATTGTTTACTTTAGCAAATATTTCATTTCCTTTCAAATCTTTGAACTCACTTCGATGAAACAGCCAAAGAATTCCCTTCGATTGCCTAAACTCACAAGAAATACTCGCAGAAGAGGAAACAAATTAAATTAATGACCGTCGCTTCTGCCAACATAAACATGCAAATAAAACACAATTTTATTTGTCACGTAACGAAAGTGAAACCTGCAACATCAGCGCATTCCATGGCTGATGTAATACCTTTTTTCAGTGTATTCAACATTCGCTTTCAATCCAACGCTTCGATAAAACCAAAAGAAAATATACTTTATACACAATAAAGAAAACAATATCCGCAACGTTTTCGGTACATTAATGTTTCAACAGCTTTTGGCGAATAAATATCATAGGTTGCGTGATTTCAAAGCCCCCAATCACGATTTGGCCGAGTGGAGGTTTGGGTCTGGTCACCGACAAAAAAACGAAAAAAAAAAACAAGAAGTTGCTATAGCAACTTAAAACCGCGCTTATATTTTTGGCTAATTAACAGCTTTCTTTCTCAAAAGTCACGGTTAAATTTAATCTGTTTGCATTATGAGTAAAGGACAAGCAAAGTAGTCACGTTAGTCACACAATCCGACGTTTACGTTTTCCAAGGCTATCTTTAGCTTGGGGGTTTTCCCTTCTAATGACGTAACCCCTGCACGTTCGGGCACGCTCAATTGTTTACTTAAGCAAATATTTCATTTCCTTTAAAACATTTGAACTCACTTCAAGGAAATAACCAAAGAATTCACTTCGATTGCCTAAACCCACAAGAAATACTCGCAGAAGAGGAAACAAATTAAATTAATGATCGTCGCTTCTGCCGACATAAACATGCAAATGAAACACAATGTTATTTGTCACGTATCGAAAGTGAAACCTGCAACATCAGCGCATTCCATGGCTGACGTAATACCTTTTTCAGTTTATTCAACATTCGCTTTGAATCGAACGCTTCGATAAAACCAAAAGAAAAGATACTTTATACACAATAAAGAAAACAATATCCGCAACATTTTCCGTACATTCATGTTTCAACAGCTTTTGGCGAATAAACATCACAGGTTGCGTGATTCAGTCCCGATGACGATTTGGCCGAGTGGAGGTTTGCGTCTGGTCACCGACATAAAAAACAAGAAGTTGCTATAGCAACTTAAAACCGCGCTTATATTTTTGGCTAATTAACAGCTTTCTTTCTCAAAAGTCAGGGTTAAATTTAATCTGTTTGCATTAAGAGTAAAGGACTAGCAAAGTAGTCACGTTAGTCACAATTCGATGTTTACGTTGTCCCCGGCTATCTTTAGCTTGGGGTTTTTCCCTTCTAATGACGTAGCCCCTGCACGTTCGGGCACGCTCAATTGTTTACTTAAGCAAATATTTCATTTCCTTTCAAATCTTTGAACTCACTTCAAGGAAATAGCCAAAGAATTCACTTCGATTGCCTAAACCCACAAGAAATACTCGCAGAAGAGGAAACAAATTAAATTAATGACCGTCGCTTCTGCCGACATAAACATGCAAATGAAACACAATGTTATTTGTCACGTATCGAAAGTGAAACCTGCAACATCAGCACATTCCATAGCTGACGTAATACCTTTTTCAGTGTATTCAACATTCGCTTTGAATCGAACGCTTCGATAAAACCAAAAGAAAATATGCTTTATACACAATAAAGAAAACAATATCCGCAACATTTTTCGTACATTCATGTTTCAACAGCTTTTGGCGAATAAACATCACAGGTTGCGTGATTCAGTCCCGATCACGATTTGGCCGAGTGGAGGTTTGCGTCTGGTCACCGACATAAAAAAAAACAAGAAGTTGCTATAGCAACTTAAAACCGCGCTTATATTTTTGGCTAATTAACAGCTTTCTTTCTCAAAAGTCACGGTTAAATTTAATCTGTTTGCATTATTAGTAAAGGACAAGCAAAGTAGTCACGTTAGTCACACAATCCGTGGTTTACGTTATACCCGGCTATCTTTAGCTTGGGGTTTTTTCCCTTCTAATGACGTAACCCCTGCACGTTTGGGCACGCTCAATTGTTTACTCAAGCAAATGTTTTATTTCCCTTTAAATCTTTGAACTTGCTTCAATGAAACAGCTAAAGAATTTCTTTTCAATTGCCTAAACTTTCAAGAAATACTCGCAGAAGTGCAAATAAATTAATGACCGTCGCTTCTGCCGATATAAACTTGCAAAAAAAAACACAATGTGAACAAAATGATGAAGAAACAGTGTGCGTGACAATTGACGGTTGACTTGTTGCAGTGGAAATTATGCAAATTTTGGCCAAATTCCCACGTGCCCGTCGCGTGAAGCAAGATAACAAACTATTTAACATTCGTGATTTGAATTGAGCCGCCTTTTGAACATTGAAATATTTTCTTCATGAATGGAATATTGAAGCAAACAATAAAATCAAATTCCCATAAAAAATTCATTATTCACCCTCGATAGAAACGCTTGAGCTGTTTTGACTGCAACGACCGTCGCTTCTGGCGAAATAAACATGCCATGTAAACACAATCTTATTTGTCACGTAGCGAAAGTGAAAGCTGCAACGTCAGCGCATTCCATGGCTGATGTCATACCTTTTTTTTAGTGAATTCAATATTCCTTTTGAATCCAACGCTTCGAAGAAACCCAAAGAAAAATATATATTATTCACAACAAAGAAAACATTATCCGTAACATTTCCCGTACATCATTGTTCCAACAGCTTTTGGCGAATAAGCATCCCAGGTTGCGTGATTCAGTCCCGATCGTGATTTGGCCGAGGGGAGGTTTGGGTCTGGTCACCGACAAAAAAACGAAAAAAAATAATAAATCCCATGTAAAGCAAGAACCGCGCTCGGCCCATGGCCGCGCGGTTAATAATAATAATAAATCCCGTGTAAAGCAAGAACCGCGCTCGGCCCATGGCCGCGCGGTTAAAAATCCCGTGTAAAGCAAGAACCGCGCTCGGCCCATGGCCGCGCGGTTAAAAATACTACTACTACTACGACGACTAATAAATCCCGTGTAGAGCAAGAACCGCGCTCGGCCCATGGCCGCGCGGTTAATAAAGAAAACAATATCCGCAACATTTTCCGTACATTCATGTTTCAACAGCTTTTGGCGAATAAACATCACAGGTTGCGTGATTCAGTCCCGATCACGATTTGGCCGAGTGGAGGTTTGCGTCTGGTCACCGACATTAAAAAAAATAATAATAAAAATAATAAATCCCGTGCAAAGCAAGAACCGCGCTCGACCCATGGCCGCGCGGTTAATAATAAATCCCGTGCAGAGCAAGAACCGCGCTCGGCCCATGGCCGCGCGGTTAATAAATCCCGTGCAGAGCAAGAACCGAGCTCGGCCCATGGCCGCACGGTTACTAATAAATCCCGTGCAGAGCCATTCTCGTCCCCAGAGCCCTCCGTTTCTTTTGGTCACGTGGTCGGCGAAACGGAGGGCTCTGGACGCAGCCACTACCGGATGTCAGAAATTTTCTGACATCCGTTAGCGCATGTGTGGTAGCTTTCGACACAACTGCTCATGCTCACATGTTAATCCAGCGGGAGGGGGAGGGGAGAGAGTTTATTTGAATGGCTGATCGTGAGAAGACGTCAACAAAGCGATCAAAAGAGTCGTTGATTTTCATTTATGCTGGACGATCGAGAATTTAAGCGATCTTAAAAGTGAACAGAAAGTTCCCTTAGTCGTCGTTGCCGAGTTCAAGCGGTATTATTTTTGTGTTTTATCAACGGATGTCGAAACGTCCAATTTTCTTTAATCAGGTTTGAAAGAAGTACAAATGTCAGATGAATTTTGTATGTTGATGTCATTGTGGAATTCTAGAAAGTCGTACTGTTCCATATAACAAGATTGTTAAAAACGGACAATCTCAGTCCCCTTCGAGTATTTTTGAAAAGCCACTTTAGACGTGTTCGTTAATTGAGTGGATAGATTTAGCACTGTAAATTAAAGATATTGCAAAGAAAATATAATATCAGTCTTATGGTATTGCATTTGAAAATCTTGTCTTCTAATTGCGATTCGTAGTTCCACAAGACTGCCTTCCCTTTGAATTAAGATTGATTTTCTGTCCTTATGTTTTAAATTTTATAATTAAAGTGAACAGCTGAGGGGAAAAATCAAACTGGGAAATATTAATTTCAAGCAGGAGGGGTTGAAAGTGGATCTGTTTTCTGTGTGTTTTTAATATGAGTGAAAATGTTAAAATATTTTTCATCACCCCAAAATAATTAGAACCTCCTTCAGATTTTCCAGTGATATTTTGAACCATATACTTCATGCAAAAATATTTTTCTACGAAAAATTTAGGACTCAGATTTGGCTATAACTTATAAGCTCAATAAATTATGGGAAAGAGGACCACTCACAATGAAGAGGAGTCAGTATTTGTACTGAATAATTCTTGTGCATATAGAAATGGGTGAGAAATCAGTTTAAGAACTTGACTTTTTTCTACTTTTTCAGGATGACCCTGAAGGGGGCACTTGAGATAACAATCACTTGGTAATTACAAAAACTTTCTGACAGATGTTCATTACTTATATGCCAGTGCAACATTACTTGGCAATTTATTAAAATTGTGTGCACTCCACCTAAATACTGAGACAGCAAATACTTAATTTATAATAAAATTAAATTCTTAAATCTGAAGTGAGCTGCTGTTGTAAAATTATTTAAGAGGAAACAGGGTTAACAGGATATATTTTGAAGCATTTGGTATCATTTTGTTAAATTAAATGAAAATAGTCACCTGTCCACAGATGCCAACGCAAGTCTTCATGTTACTCCATAGCCCACTTTCTTATTTCTTAGGTTATCAAATACAATGAAATGCAGGGGACAAAAAATGCCCCTTCACTTGGGAAAGGTGAACCTATGAATTTTCTATTTTGCGAGAACAGATAGGGGGAACCTGACCCATTTTACCCATGAGCCATCCCTTTGCCCATAAATATCATGAATGGTCATAAGGCAGCACTACTATGAAAGATTATGCAACACTATGCCCTAGGCTTGCAGTTGACAGGGTCTGGTTATTCTCAGTTTTTGTGCTTCAACTCCACGGCAAACATCTCATCTCAAATATTGGGAGAATCGCAAACAGGTTTGACATCAGCTATAGATTAATATGTCAATGCAGCACTAAATAAATCAAGGTGAACAGGGTCACTGGGGCAAGTAGCCTTTAATAACTCTAGAATTGTCAAGGTTACTCTCAAGAGCACTTGTTTGTTTTAAATCTTATTATTTCCTTCCTTCACCTGTCTCCCCTTATGCCAAGTGGTGCAAAGGCCAAATTATGCCAGTTCCTGCAGATGCCTGCAGTCTTTGAAGACATAAACTGTGTTACACCTCCACAGTATAAGCAATGTTGGAAAACAAGTAAGTGGTTCCATGATGGCACCAAAAATTTTTTTTATATATTTTTTTTCCCTGGACATTTTTAACAACTACACTTTGATATTCCTTGTTCTTACTATAAACACTCAACTCACAGCTGTATATTTATTTAACACTGATAAAGCTTACTGAGTTGAAAGTCTTGAAATGATGGTGGTGGTCTGCTGAACATGTAAGAAATGTTCTAGTATATATGTTACATAAATCTTCAATCTAGTATGCTGATAAACATACTTGTAAGATAATCTATTTTCTTTTGTACCTTAACAATCCGATATATACTGCACAATGTACTTCTGTAAGCATTCAAGGTAATATATATAATCCACAGCGCAAGTTTGCACGATAATAGAAACAATTTCAAGATCGATACAAACCTTTTTGCAACATCAACTGATCAAGACCATGCAACGACAACAGAGTGTACAGAACAACATTCAACATTGTATGGGGGCAGAAAAAGGGATTTTGATTTTGGGAGACGTGATAGAGTAGAGTTCTGTTGAATTTCTAAACTTTGTCAGACTCTCAAGGCTTCAATATTCCACGAAATCAGTCAATGGAAAAATAAAAACACGAGTTTTTAAAAACATACCGCCTACAGCAGTTTGGATGATCGAAGAAATATTTTAAATCTGCTGATAGTGCTAAACGTTTGAAACCTAGCTCACACAGGTCATCTTCTGCTTCTATACAACAGCCACGTATCGATAACAGTTTCGTGCGATTCATCGATTGCCGGTCGCCATAATTTTTCTAAGAATTTTTTTCCCTGGTAATTTCCGGTCCGGAAGCAGAGTGCCGTGCGTAGTAGTGTAAAATTTTGTTTCGTGGTGCGCATTCATTCTTCATCAACCAATGAAAAAATTCGAATTTATTCCTGCGTCCAGAGCTACTCGTAACGGCACAAATAAAACGAGTAGCTCTGGGGACGAGAATGGTGCAGAGCAAGAGCCGCGCTCGGCCCATGGCCGCGCGTTTAATAAGTATATTCAAGGTCCTTTTACATCTCTTGTAAAAGAACACTTTTCGATTAAAAAGTAGATTTCAGTTCGTTTCACTGAAACAGCACAATCTTCTTTAACCGTAAAGCTAGTTGTGTAGGTGTTTTGCACCTGCTTGTAGAACAGAGCCTTCGAATAAGAAATGAGCTCTAGGTTTTTTAAAAGGGCGTGAAAAGTAATATTCTTAGAATTCCCTTTGTTTGCTCAGCTTACCTAATAGCTAAGTCAAAAAAAGTTGTCAAAATATTCTTGGCTACAACGTGTTTATGAAAATTGTGCTTTCAATAATAGGTTTGAGTTCTGTCTGTAACTGAATGAGTCAAGATCAGAAATAAATCGACTTGTTCTTGAACGATGCTTTGATCCACTTGATATAAAAGATCCCGGAGAGAAACAAGGCACCTGCCGCTCAACTATGGAGTTAAATTTTCCAAAAGTCCCGGTTACATCTGTGTTAGTAAGCGAGGAAATCGTTAGCTAATACAACCCTATCACACTGAGGGATGCATAGATAGTTTATTTAAAATAATTTTATTGATATCCGGTTGTCACTTTATTATGTTATGCGTGACTGTAAGGACGTTATGCGTGACCACACATGAGCATAAACAGACTCTGCTTTGATCTTCGAGCCGCTTAGTCATCGTTTTTCGACTAGATACTTTGACACCGGTTAAAAACTTTCAGTTGCAATTTCTTTATAGTATTCAACAGTGATCATATTGGATTTAAACGCCAGACCCTAGGATGAGATTGCCCTCAATCCAGTATCAAGGTGGTCAGCTTACTCTTACCTTAACTGTGCCATCCTGCTCATACAGTTCATAATCAATTCCATTGACACTGTAAGATAAGGAATAACTTGTCACCCATTGAAGATGATGCTGCGGCCTTCCCTGAGTCGCTACTTGACCTAATGTCACCTTCCTAACGAAATCGACCTGCAACCATTGATGAGGATCCAATGGAGACCCTGCAGACCAGGCTCCAGTCCTCCCATTACCAGCTTGAAAGTTCAGCCGCGCGTTGATGGCCGCATGGTTTGCATCGTATTCAGATGAGGCACTTATCTGTGAGTCGAGAATGTAGCCGTTCTCCATACCCAGCGGTCGACAATCTGAGACTAGAATAAATTACAAGATCAGCTGGGTCTGGTTGCATAACGCAACTTAAGATTAAGTGGGAATGAGTGCAACTGCTGTCTGTGTTCCTAAGGATTTTTTCGCACCAGCATTGTGTTTCACATACTCTTAATCTTTCTTCTGCATATTTACCCATAATAACATGCAAGAAGACCTTCATGAAAAACAGGAAATGGTTGCAGAAAATCCCAGTTTACCTAAAGATGCTTTATGCAACCGGGCTCAGATCGATAATAAGGATTTACAATGGCTTCAAATCTCTTGAAAGTCTACATCAAGCCAACTGGTGCCTACCACAGGAGCTTATCCCAGTTTTTGTAGCATTAAGGGACTAGAATTATTATTGGTGCCCGTGTAGCCAATCAGATTGAGAGTTTTCTAATATTCGGTCACTGTTTTAACAATTACACTACTCGCTCTCACTTTCTTCATTCTGTCGCCTTTGGGCCAACTATGAGCAAAAAGAAACCTCGAGCAGGGGTCTGATATATATAACAATTCAGTACATTTCCATCTATTACATTAATTAAATTAAAACGGGCTATTAATCTTTAAGGTTCTACAATAGTTATTAGATTTGTTTTGAAATTCTTTTAATGTCAGTTGGCTGTCCCACATTTTATTATAAATTATGTAATGCCTTAAATATGTAATAAAAAGATTTGCTATTAGGCTTGCGTGATCAACTTTTTGATGTTCTATTCCAAAGATTAAAGAATAATTATTTATCACGAGAGGCTTGACTTTGTCTTCCGCTCGAACCAATTGCATGCGCTGGAGATGAATTCAAGCGCTGCTGGACATTGAAAAAAGCAATGTACTTTAGAGTCATTCTGTTCACAGTAGATACATTTCGCGTACAGGGCAATGCTACAGAATGCCAACTGAAAACTGTCTAGTTCGTATTACGTCGTTTTTTAAAACTTTTCTACTTATGAAACAGAAATGCGCAGGCTCTTTAATTTTAAAGTTACCTTTATTTGTGAAAGTTTGCAATCCATTATCTGAGTAATAGCAAGGTGATAATTTTGTCGTGTTAAAACGCCTGCGATCCCTGGTCAGCGCCTCTTCGCGGTAACACCGCCATTCACGAGTGGAGCTACTATGTCCTCTGTCAAACCGAGCTAGCAATCGTCCCCAACATTGACTTGAACTTTGATGGCTCCAATTGTCCTTGCAGTACTGGTCTCTGAGGGCTTGCACCTCTAAGGAGAAAAGGTATACTATTGTAAAGAAAATTCTCAGTAAGTTATTTTTCTAAGGAGATTGGTCTTGAAGGTATCAGACGATCACTCCTTTTGTTAATAACCATACTGTCCGGGTTCATAATGAACAGAAACACCCATTGCCCCAGAACTTTGATTTATTCAGTGAAATTAAAAGGGGCTTTGTCACGGATTTTAACAGATTTTCGAGCAGACAAAATTTTTATTTGTGGCGTAGGAAGCCTAAAAATAATGGGCCATTTTTATTAACAATTGCTTTATTAGAGCACTGAAACTGTTAACAAGCATCTTTGGCTGCGGATGGCTTGGATGGGAATGGATTGTAACTTGGAAATCAAAGCTAAACTTTTCAATTGTTTTGGAGCGTCGTAAAAAAAATCAATATTTATAGCTTTAGTTTGATTTCTATTCGCAAATTAAGGTCTTGTCTTCCTTTAGATGTTTAAAGATAACGTTTTTCGTGGGGTAAGTTGCCTACCACTAATTTCAGAACAGTTAAGACCAACTCAACTGAATCCGTTCTAAGTTAGCCTGAGTAGGTTGAAAGGATGATGAATTTGATTAGAAATTGATTGGCGAGGAGTCTCAACTCGACTCCTCACTAATCCCCTCTCGGCTTTGCCGCCAAAATAAAAGCATACGGCCGCTAAAAAAGCACTCGCTTGCGAAATCCCGCCAGTTACGAAAACTAGTTCTAAGCCAATGTGGTCACTGTTTTAACAAATTCCCAACAAACGATTTTCCGTATTTTAACATCTTTTTAAAAAACAAACTCTACCCTTAAATAATAATAATAATAATAATAATAATAATAATAATAATAATAATAATAATAACAATAACTTTATTTATCCTGGTAAAAAACCGGTGCATGCATGGTCTAAGAGTACTAAGTGTTCAGGTAAATTTCTTCCGGAAGCACTTCAGGCCGAAGTTTCATGGATAATATAACACATTTCCCTTGAATTAACTTCAAAAACTTTAACAACTAAATCTAAAAACTTTAACAATACTCAGTATTGCGGCTAAATGAAAGGACAGAATGCGATGGAAATTTTGCACAACAAAAGCAGAAGAAGAAAAGCCATCCCTTTGGAGAGAACGATCATTACATTTACGAATCTAAAGATTTTTTTAAATCAATATCGAATGACAATATTTCGACTGGCTGACTATGACGGAGAGGTAGGCTACACGTAACGTTGCTGGAAATAAAAGTGTTTTAAAATAAAGAGGCTGTAAAATAGTGTGACTTAAATTAACAATGAAATTCGCGTTAATAAGTTACATCGTTAATTTCCTATACCAAAGGTTACGCGCGGCAAGTATTTGGGCGTTGTTTCCATAACAAATTTTTAAAATTACCTTGCCTTCGTCGACACACTTCTTCTTCTCTCCTAGTTGGATCGCAAACGCATTTTCCTGCGATTTCATCGCAAGTTTCCCCTTCCCAACAAGGTGGATCACACAAAGAATCTACAACGAAATGCAATGGCAGTATATATTAAGGTCGCGCAGGACCCTTGCTTATTAATAAACTTATTAGCAAAATTTCTTGAGTTTTAATTCTCTGAATTTTGAACATCGATTCCTCTTAAACTTATCAAAGTAAACATTAGGCAATTATGGAATTACATCATGATTGTCGTTTTACCGAGAGATGACTGTCTACTGTGATGTTAAGCCCCGGCCAAACGCTCGCAGCATTTAAACACAACATATCGTAAAATTGTTCCGCACAACATGCTGCACACGTTTCGCCATCTTTTTACTTAATAATATTTAAAGGGAACTACATTTTTGTTGGCATTTTTTTGTTTCACACGTATATCTGTAGTTCAGTAAAAAATTAACATCGTCTCCTATAATGTCAACATTCATTTCAGTTCTACCTCCAATTGTAAGGACCTCGACGTCATCAGCCTGGAAAGAAGATTCCCCAGTAAAATATGTGCTGGGATTGGAAATTCTGCTGACATTGTATACGCTGCTACCATCGATTTCCGTATTGACTTGCTGGTCATCAAAACACAACTCATCTTTATCTTCACCCCAGCAAGGTCCTTTAAGTATAGTGCTCCTTATGGCCTGATGCCTTTTCTCAGGTAACACTTGCAATTTTTTAGGTCCGTCGATCGTGTTGAACGGGCTCAGACTAAAGAGGAACGCCTTGTTTGATGGGATTATTCGTGATGGATTATAATCTGCAAAAACAAAAAGTATAAGACGGTGCAAACGTGCGATATTGCGCGGGACTTGTACCCAACAGCGGTTGTGAAACGAGCGACATTGTAAAGGAATTTTTTGTTTACAATAGCCCATTTCCGAGTTACCTTTTGCCCCTGTGTTAAAACGAGTCTACGTGCGAAACCATTCATATGAAAATGAGTTTCACCTGCACGTCTATTTTCATGCAAATCAAACTCATTTTCATTTCAATGGTTTCGCACGAGGACTCGTTTTGAAAATGAGGCAAAGGGCAACTCGGAAAAGGCCTATTACGCGTGCCTAACTGTTGAAAACACAACGCAAAATTTGACAAAGTTTGACTGTCACAAGTCTTCTTTAAAATACTGATCTATTGGAATGATAAGTTGAAATTACTTAATTAATATTGCAAACAACATTGACGTAAAACAAAAGCCTCAAAAGACATAAACAACAATCACACCAAAAGTCCAAAATAATTACTTTCCAACAAAGGTTCTTGCAAACAACCTAATACTCAAGATATTACAATCAGGAGTTGCCTGTTAAAAAAAACGTTGCAGAATTCTAATAAGAGAACATTTCGATATACAATTGATTATAAAACTACAAAAATTACTTTGTCACCTTTATTCAGTGTATTTAAACTTGAAACTCGACCGTACTCTTTCTTTCTGCTTGATAGTGGAGTCAAGAGGACTTCGAAACATCGTGGTCTTATTTCGCTTATTTTTATAATCAATTGTATATCGCAAAAACGTTACCGAAGAAAAAAGTATCAACCACAAACGATACGACCTTGTGATTTGCTAGTGGTATCTAGAGCGGTTTTACTTAAGGAGGCTCGCAACGGTTTCCAGCAATTTCCAGCTCTTAAACTTTGATGGGTCAGTACTACAAATCTTTTTCAGTTGCTGCTACAATAATGATATCGACCAAATGTCCAATCATTGCTGAATAAGTTGTGGTCATTTTCATGACGTCACTGGTTACTATAGCAACAGTTTTACCTGTTAAAAACACCCTTAATTTTCCCTTTAAGTGCTTATAACTCAAAAACGAGTCCGGTGACCCCCATTTTTTATTATTGAATAATGATTGGCATGTTACGATACAACTTTCTGCAAAGTTAAAAAAATTTCTCCGGAGCGGTTTCAGAGCCACCTTAAATTTTCGAAAATTTAAGGTGGCTCTTAACAGGTAAAACTGTTGCTATAGTAACCAGTGACGTCATGAAAATGACCACAACTTATTCAGCAATGATTGGACATTTGTTTGATATCATTATTGTTGCAGCAACTGATAAAGATTTGTAGTACTGGCCCATCAAAGTTTAAGAGCTTGAAATTGCTGGAAACCGTTGTGAGCCTCCTTAACCCGTGAAGCAACATGTAACAATTAGTGCGTAATAGTCAAAACTAAACAGAAGAAAACAATGGAATTAGTGTGTGCAATGCTATCTGAAAGTTTATTTACTATTTCACAGGTTAAGCAAAACCACTCTAATGATCACAGGTCAGTGTTGATCCCGTTAAATGGTTTAATAACAGTGAATCTTAATTATAGTTTTATAACTTTTCTTGAACTATTCTGTCCTCCAGTTTTGACGTCAACTAATCTCAAGCGCCACAAAATATTAGCTTTGAAAACGACTTTTACTCAAGAGAACTTGAAACCTGGATCAACTTTTAATACTCCATTAGCATTAAATGGCTTACGAACAACCTGGCTTAAGAAGCTAAATTAGTTTGTTTATATTTTCAAAATGAAATAAAACTGTTTGTTTATATTGTCAAAATGAAATGAATTTGTCCTTTTCATCTTATTATGCCACTAAAGAAAGAAAACACAGAAAAAATACTAAAAATGGGCTCTTACTTTTCCAGCTGTGATCGTTGAAGCCGCCAAAAATATAAGAATCCTTTTGAATTGAATGCGCCTTCCTTGCTAAAGTTATGGTGGGACCTTTGTTATCACATCTGCTGTGAAATCTGGATTTTTCCCAGCCATCTACTGCTGCTCTGTAGCATGGAACCCAGTACTTATCGCCAAACCCTGACTCAGATAGCCAGTTCATCAGCTGGTCCTGGTAACTAAGAATGTGTCCGATTATAGCCGAGTGAAACCCTGCGAACAACAAATGAAACAGTTCAACTTCAACTAGATAATAAGGCTACTTTACAAGAAGATTGTAGCGACTTCTGAGAAACTCTATTAAATTGACATTATTTTACGCTATAGACTGTCAGAGGTGCGAAGTGGCCTAATGGTTAGTGCACTGAAGTCCAAATTAAACTGTCTGGGTTCGAGCTCTGTTTTTTGGCAAAAACAATTAATTCTTATAGTGTCTCACATCCACGCACGTATATTAATGGTTTCTGCTAAATTAACTGCTCGCTCCTTGCCGCTAAGCGTCGGTCGTATGTGCCACTAGACTCGACTTTTTTACGCTATTAACCGGTATTTACTCTACAAAACGGTACATGAGCGCAATAAGCTTTGTGGATGTTCTTTAGGCACTCCTGGTGGCTATTTCCAAAGGGTTCGTTACCTCACCTGACAGTCTCGGACAAGCCTGGAGCGGAGTGCATGTGCAGCTTGAATTCACTCCTATTCTGATGTCCCGGATGCCAATTTCTCCCATGCCGCTATCGTCACTAACACTTTTAAACTGAACCTACGCAAACAATGATAAAAGAACAATGCATTTTGAAGGGCTAATCAACAATAATGAGGACTTTTGATCAGCAGCCCATCTTACGAAAAAAAGTTAAACGTCATCAATTCCCAAGAATGTAACTGCTACTACAAATCATTTATCAGCTGGGCAAAATCATCCTGACAGTCCACAAAATTCTCAGGGCTAATTAACATTAAGAGATGGCTAGATTGATACACTACATAGGTTGAATATTTACATTTAGTATAATTTCCACAGGTGAATTCAATTCTGATTGGTCGAGAAGCTCGCACTATTTAACAATTAGACCCGTAGCCCGCAAGGGCTACGGGTCAATAGCCCATGAGGCGAAGCCGAATGGGCTATTGAGCCGTGGCCCTTGAGGGCGAAGGGTCTAATTGTTTTAGTATCACCCAACTAGTCGGACAGAAAAAAACAATAATAAAGTTAGCAAATGTAAGTTGAAGAAAGATTTATTTGGGAATAAAACGAAAGAAAGCATCACGAATTTCGCTACTCGATGACTATTACTAATAGTCCTCTAGTAGCGTAGCCAATCAAAATGCAGGATTTGCATAAGTCCACTAGTTGGGTGATACTAAGACGCTATATTCACCGCGCTAGGCGGTGAATATAGCATCTCAAGGGTTGGCTACTAAGCCATGCCACGTTTGCCATCCAGGCCAGTGAACATGGCGGCATTTGCTGAATGAAAATTTCTCTCATTTAAAAGAAATCACTCCAAGTCCTGGATATTTAAAATATTGGGAATTTTTCAAATTAACTACCAAGGCTTTTGGACCGGAAATATTTTCAAGAGATGGTTTTAAAGGCATTCGAATTGATCGTAAACGTGGTGGTTTTGGAGATTGCACGCGGCCGTGTACTCAGTCAGATCGACTGGCAAAACATTATTTAGTTCTCTTCTCGCTGGAGCTAGTAATTTCGAGAGGATTCACACAATTGTTCAGAAGTCACCAACGATTAAACAAAGGTACCAGATGTATCTATCTTTTTCGTAGTGTTTGTTTTGTTCCGTTTTATTGCTAAAACCTGAGTGAAAATTACGATTTCAATCGAAGAATTAAACTGGTTTACACGTATGCAAGCGAGCACTTGTGTTTGTTGTTTTCGTGTTTTCTATTATTATTTTTCAGTTTTTGATATTCACCTGTGAAAATTATACTAAAACAATTATTCGCCTCAGGCTCAGTGATTATTGTTGAATAATCCCCTCGACTTCGTCTCGGGGATTATTCAACAATAATCACTTCGCTTTCGGCGAATAATTGTTAAATAAAA
>OY855915.1:11479839-11519839 GCA_963693305.1 Meandrina meandrites
CTTGCGTGACTCCTTGCGTGACTCGCTGCGTGATTCGCTGTGTTCCTCTCGTCGGCGACCTTTGCCTTTCTTTGGACGCCTGTCGCTCTTCTTTTTGTGATTTACAGTGTTCACCGTCATTTTGTCACTCTCCACTTCTTTAGCTTGCATATCACTGAGCTCCAGGGCTCTGCCAGCTTTTAAAAGAGCAGTTAAATCAAGGTCTTCACGTAGTGCTTTCCGCCTCAGTGCGTTTGACTTGCAGCTTAGAATAATTTGCTCCTTGATTTCTTTATCGGCATTTGCAAATTCGCAGGTCTTCGCAAGAGTTCGAAGTCTTGTATGGAAACTGTCCAAACTCTCGCCTTCGTTTTGCTTTGCTTTCCTGAAATTGTAGACCTCGTAAGTCGTGTTGACTTGGGGATTGAAGTGAGCGGTAAGTTTTTCGACTGCCGTTTTGTAATCTTTGTCTTCGCCGGTGCCTTCAAGCGTGTCGAAGATCTCGTCTACTTCGGGACCGCTGTAATGTAGCAGAAGAGCACGTTTTTGTTTTGCGTCTTCGATACCCATTCCTACAATTAGATTCTCGAATCTGACTAGCCATTTCTTCCACCTTGGACCCACATTGCCGTCTAGGTGTACTTGGAAAGCCGGGAAAGTCGGAAGCGAAACTGCCATTTTGTCAAGTATTTGTCAGGATTATCTTGTCCGCGCTTTGGGATTTGAGTTGTGTTGTCCGCGCTTCGGGACTTGAATTGCTTTGTCCGCGCTTTGGGACTTGAATTCTCTTACTGGATACGCTCCGTGGATCCTCGTCGCCAGGTGTGGTGTTGTACCGTTTGAATAAAACCACCGCAAGTTAAACACAAGTCTGATTTATTGACTCCATGCTCGCGACGACTACAAGGGAAGCGGGAGTTCCTTTCGACCGCGTGCTCGTTTGATTGACAGATGTCACAACACTACATCTAGCTCAAATTTCAATACACGGATCGTTATAATTGAGTAATTTTGACAGCAGTCGAGAAATCACTTCCTGGTTTGGTCATGTAAGGTCTCAACAAATTTTCTCTTCAGCACGAAATAGCGAGAAAATTCGGGAATACTCCAAAAGCTTGTCATGTTAGCAATCTACCATCATTACATCAAAGTTGCTTAGCAACCTTTTTGTGAAACTGCCTTCTCACAGAATTCTTGAGGATTGGATATTGACCTTGAAAAGTTCTCAAAAGTGATCGAAATTTCTTACCTCCTTGTTGCCGTTACTCACCTTAAAACCTTGAGCAGCATCAATTGGAACATAAGCAATTTCCCATTCGTTGCTTTGGTTACCAGCCAGTCGCCACGGTAACGACATCACTTCTTCGTCCTGACCAATTATGTAAACATTCAATCTGCCAATTCTTTCTCC
The DNA here is from genome assembly GCA_963693305.1 of Meandrina meandrites. Classification (NCBI taxonomy): domain Eukaryota; kingdom Metazoa; phylum Cnidaria; class Anthozoa; order Scleractinia; family Meandrinidae; genus Meandrina; species Meandrina meandrites. Next base: position 11,481,230 of record OY855915.1, read on the forward strand.
CGACATGTTGTATTTAAAACTTAAACAGTTGACTGCTCCTACAATGTACCGACTTTCGAGAATGGAGAGATCGCCTCTTTGGCGAGGGTAAGACAAACTTGTTTCGACGTAATCTGTTGCTGAAATAAAAGAAAAAAAGAAAAGCAGTTCCATCTCTTGAAGTGCCCATGCCAGTTGCCAACAAACCATCAAAGAGTGAACAGCTGGCAAACAACCCGCGCTTCTAAAATGTGGTTCATTTTTGTGAGAATTTCACGTTAAAACGAACAGGGTATCTTGTTTTTGTCGATGATTAAGTTTGGTTTCATGTGATTCTGAAGTATATTCAGTTTGCCATGTGTCATGACTGCAAAAGGGCAAATTTGCATTTCGCGCCCAACAGTAAATTAGTTAGTTAAATGTGGGAGGTACCTCCCTTTTACAGTGGAACTTCTTACGACAAAGTTTTCAATAACTGCCTATTAAACCATGAAAACACGTTCTCGAAATGTTATCAGTTATTTTTGAGCAAGTTTAATTTCGTCGTGAGTGGTCGATAGTTGGCGACTACCTCTCAATTGATCCAGCCTATATTATTTTAGGAAAAGCACTTACTATGTATATAGTGTTAAATGCTTTTCTTAGTTATCATTTTATGATTATAAAATTTTCATCATAAACGCCTCTTCAAAATTGTCGTGTAGTCGTATTGCACAAGTCAATCTTAGCACTATTATAATTCATCTGTTATGACGTATTGTGGTATTTCGGTGGCTTTATTTAACAATTGGAGTACGAGTCCGAGTTTTCTATGAGTAAATTTTCAACGAAACGTAGCGGAATTGACTGTCCTTAGTATTCTAGTAGACAATTTGCCGTTTTAAGTAGACGCTCTAAGGAATTTTAGTCCAAGAAAAATTTCCCCATATACACCTTTTTCCAAAATGTCGGAGACACACACATAAAGTACTGGTTCTGGCGCAATATGGTATGTGAACAATTTAAAAACAAAAAATTCGGCCCTAAAGGGCCTCATTTTTTGTGTTAATTTTTTTATACCATATTGCGCAATAACGCAGTACTTTATATGTGTGTGGTGGTATTTGAGAGAAAATAACGCTAACATGGAAGTTATTATGAGAGTGTTGTGTTTAAACATCATAAAACAAAAAAAATGCGCTTCTATAACGCAGTACTTTATGTGTGTTGTTTGAGAGAAAAAACGCAAGCATGACCCCAAGCGAGCGGGTATGTCACAAAAAAATAATTATTTTCTATTGAAGAAATGTATGCACTGTCTATATACAAAAGTGCGCTAGAATTATTTTCCATTTGAACAATTATCTGCACTTGTATATACGTCGAGATGGGTAGAGGTAGAAGAGGTCCTATCGATCAAAGCAGAAAAAAGCCAAAAATTGGTAAAAAGAAAGAAAGAGGAGGCAATTGGAAAATGTATAACATACGCCATCACCATTATGAAAAAGATAATTCAGAATTTTTATCAGAAGGCTTAATTGCAGAAATGAAAAAAATGAGCCCACAAAAATTAATGGATATTCTTTTTGATGATCAAGAAATTGCTGATAAATTCCCAGAAGGGACAAGAGAATCAGTCCAAAGTTGTAATTGTCAAAGACAATATTTTGGTTGGGGAGAAATGAAAAAAATGAATCAAATAGAATTAATGGATAATCTTTTGGAAATAAATCAATGTCAGGGTTGCCACTAGGTAATAAAACAGCCACCACAATGGCTTAAACGTTTCTTTCGAATTCTAAATAATTGTTTCTATAAGTATACAATGGAAACGTTGGAAGCCATACAAAAACTTCCCCCAGAACTTAGTAAAAAAATCTACAAAGAGTATATTAACATAAAGCTCAGGCAGCGAGCTGATCTTGGCTGGGACAAAGTGAATGATGCCATTACCAAAGCACCATTTTGCGAACACAATGAACAAATTGTAAAGGTCTTATTTTGCCATAAATGTCGTGATTGCAGGCGAAATGGTCTATGTAATATGTGCAGCAAAAATGGAGTCGAACACTTTCTCGGCTATCCAGTTTATGATGCAAATGATTACGATGAAGTTTTCAAGAAATCTTTCTACTCGAGTTGGTGCGGAGCCGTTGCGTGACATTTTTCTCAGTTTCTGCCTCTCGCATCGCCTTCACGACTTGATATGTTATATGTCTGACCTCATTGTGCCAAACGGGTGTAGAAAGTTCATTTATAGCATACATAAGAGCATGAAATAGTAAAATCATTTTGCGTGTTTATATTTTGTAAAGCAATCATTCTTTAATAAAGTGAAAGAGTGTGCGCTTCAACTGAATTTTTATTTCGAAACGTCGCCGATGCTGCCAAGAAGCTTTTTTTGCATGCGCATTCTTTCTTCGTGCATTGCCTCTTGTCGTATTTTTTCGATGTCAGGGCTGCTCTGTTTATTTTTTTCCTTTGGAAGTGTGCCTTTCCGTAGAATCTCCTTCTGAATACGATAGCTCTCTTTTTCATCAAGAATGCTTTGAAACTCAGCATCGCTTATTTTACCGTCAATGAGTGATTTTGACAGTATGCGGTTGACAGTATCACATTTTGACAAAGCCAGCATCATGATTTTGCAGTGTTTGATAAGTTTGGGCTCTAGCTTTTTGTAAAAACCGGTTAGCCCAGCAGCTGTTAGCCCAAATAAAGAAGCAACACAGCCAATTGGTATTGCCGCTGGAATCCCAATGCCTGTAAACGCAGCTGCTACTCCACCTGCGGATAGAAAACCAGAAATACCACCAGCGGAAAAGCTAGCGTAGTTGATAATGGTTTTAGTTCGTTTATATTTTTTGGCAACGAGCCTATAATGTGAAACTTCGTCAGTTAAATATTTTAAAACTTCGTTTGCTTTCTGCATGGGAAAATTGTTATCTGGTTGAGTTGGTAGAACTGGATAGAGTGTTGTCTGAGTTTCTGTTTGTTCATAAGCTGGTGCAGTTGGTAATACGTTGGATGACATGGTTATATTTACAAAATTATTTTTTGTTTAATTTATTTCAATTTGAAACTGAAGAGGCAATCTGTTAAAATTTAAAAGGCGATTAGTTTCATCTGTGACTGAAAGCGTGATATTTGAAACGTGATTACCCGTAGAAACATCGCGCAAAACGTTAAGATGTGTATTTTGGTAATGAATTCTTTCATAAGGTTTCCCTCGTATGTCAAAGCAAGCTAAAAGACTTGAAGGCTTTCCATTTAGCAAGCTTTGTTGCTTTTCGATAAGGTCACAGTTAATAAAGTAGTTTTTAGGATTTGAAACATTATCTATTTTAATATGTCTAAAATAATCCTTTTTACTATTTGTATACCCGGGCAAATTAAAGAACTTAAGAAGACTTTCATTCAGTCCAAATTTTCCAATTTTGGTCTCGTTTGCTTTTATTATCAAAGAACGGCCTGTAATGCCTTTTTATACAGTAAAAAAATCCTTCTCTGGAAATTCTTTTTCAAAAATATCCCCAATGTCATCCAGTGAGTAGTTTCCCATTCGTAAATAACGTGTTTCCTCATCTTGCTTGTTAACCTTTTTATAAAAAATTATTCCATCCTTTTCCAAACTATTCCAGCTGTTGTAAAGAGAACAACTTAACAGCCTTATATAGCTTGGTTTTTGAATAGGCTGGTCAAAATAGACCGTGTGTGGATTTTCTGTTGTAGTTAGCGTTAGAATAACCATTTTTATAATTAGAGAAAAATATTTTGTTTAAATATAAACATGGATGCTCTTCTAAAATGGATTCAGACACCACAAGCTGACACCATTGCCAAAGTGGCAGAACAGAAGGCATGGAAAACCTTTAATGCAAAATACCCGAAGGCCGATAAATCTAAATCTGAGCCACAGACCGATTTCGCCAAAGACCACACAGCAACCTCAGAAATTTATTTCAAAGCAGGGCCAGACAATTTGATAAACGTTTTTGGTTCAGACAGCAAATATTGGAGCCCGGAAATGAAAAGTGCGCTGGGTGTTGGCCAATCATCAGAAGGTTTTCCACAACAGCTTACACCAAGTGGTTTAAAAGGTGACTCTTTGCCGATTCCTGCTGTTGGCTTTCACGATGCGGCACCGAGTTTGAAAAAAATATTTAATAACCAACTGAATATTTACATAACACCGGACCAGTATTTCACAACAAAGTTCAGAGAGATATTTCAAAAAAGCAAACTCACCCACCATTCAGGGAAAGAGTCCAAAACATGGCTAGCCGGCCCAAATATGAAATATTGGCCACAGCAGCTAAATTTTGCTGTCTGGTGTGCGACAACGGGCTGTGGTATCAGTCGCAAAATTTTCGATGACAACTCTGCTATCCCTTTGCCAGAGAATGTGCGAGCTTTTTACAAGTTCCATATATATTTTACTGTCAGGCGAATATTGTTTCAGATGGGAGGAATACAAAGCATAAGCGCTTTGCCTGGCGACCCTACTTTTGACCAGTTTAACAACAAATACGACGTGGCTTCATACAAAAGAATATGCAATGAGTTCGGAGTCGACCTGTCAAGCGATTTTCGTTTTAAAAGAGGCGCAGGCTCGGGAAATGTGAACTGCCACATTTACGTAGTCAGTGACGCGCAGATGAATATATTAGGAAGGCAATTAGAATCTGTGCAGTACTAATAGAAATGGATCCGAGCAAGATACCCTTCAACGCTCTGATTGTGGGCCCAACAAATTCAGGCAAATCTAAATATGTGGTTGACCAGATCTACGGCCCTTTCCGCGGCAAGTTCGACTACATTGTGTTTATCTGCCCAACATTCGCGCACAACAAGACCTACCACCGAATTGGTGAAAATGATCCAAGAATGATTGTGATAATATGCAAGCAGCATGAAGTTGAAATTTTTTTGAATATCGTGACCTGGCTGTTTGAGGGCACCAACACGCTCATAATACTCGATGACTGCGCAGCCTCCAAAGATGTGAAAGGGCGCACAGGCCAGCTGGTGAATCTTGGCTTTTCCGCCCGACATATCGGCATCAGCGTTTGGGTGCTGACCCAGAAGATAACCAGCATAACACCTTCCTTCCGGGAAAACGTGGCGGCTATCGTTTTATTTTACACTCCCTCAGCCAAAACTACGAAGGCGATCTTTGAAGATTACGCCGGCGAACTCTCCCACGATGAGTACAAATCTCTGATTTCAAAGCTGAAAGAGCGGAAGTTCTCTTATCTCGTGTTCTCGCTTCGCTACCCCTACGGTATTCATTTTGAATTAAAAAAATAAAAGTTGTATATAGTTACAATGGCTGAACAAGAGTTCGCAGAAGTTATAAACCTACTGGAAGCTGAGCCGTCGAGCAGCCCAGCTGGTAGTAGCATTGTGCCAGACTTAACAAGCTTAACCGTCCCCGGACCTAACATTCCTGCTCTTCGTGAGCAGCTGGCCGTGCTTGTATCAACAGGCAAATCCAAAGAGGCCATCGGAGTGCAGTTAACACATGAGCAGTTGAAACGCTTGACTGATAAAGAAGTTGAAAAGTACTACAAGAGATATGAAACCTTCGTTGGCAGCAAGACAACCGAAAGCATGGTTGACAGCCTGCTTACGCTTCTGACAAGAGGCTTGAAAATGGTTATTGAAATAGATGACGTTGATGCAATGAAAAAAGAACTAAAAGAAGACTTCATTATTAACAAAGAAATGACAGATTTTGTTGGCAGTCTCTCTTTGAAATATGGAAAATTTCTTGCTCCTATTTCTGCTGCTTTGATAACGGCGAAGCACATTGATTTTAACTCACATTTGCAGAGAAAGGATGAATCAAAATTAGAAGAAATTTCTGAGCATACCTCACCAACTGCTGAACAATTACAGAAAAATTCTGAGTAATTTCTAAGTATTATTTTATTTGCTTAACATATACGCTTTGTTTCAAAATGTCAACCGAACAATCCGAGAGTACAAATTCACAGGGTGATACCCCTCAGGTCGATATCACACAGCAAGCAACAACTCCAACTCCAACTACAGCCCCGCATCGTGCAAAAAATCCCAAGCGTGTGGCTGCAGGCAAATTGGTTGCTGAAAGAACGCGGCTAGCCCGTGAACAACAGAAAAAAGCAGCAGCTGAGGCTGCTATTATAATCGCAAACAACAAGACAAAGGCCACTGCCCCGGTTTCTGAGCCAGACCCGCCTATTGCAGACGAAACACCAAAGAGTACCGAAGAAAAAAATAGCAGTCTCAGCACCACACAATGGATTGGTGTTATCAGCATAGTTGTTTCACTGATTGGGATTTATTACAAACTTGAAGAGCTCAAAGCCGTATTCAGCAAAAAAAAATACACCTGAGCCACAACCTGTTCGCAAAAAGACACCTGAGCCACAGCCTGCTCGTGCAACACAGCCCATAGGTGTAAAACATTTGGATTGAATATTTACGAATTAATATTATACCTGCCTACTATACCATGAAGAAAGTTGATGTTCCACAAGTTCTTATCTCAACCGCGGCCATTTTTGGAATCGGACTGATATGGTATGACTTCAACGTGAAGGTTTTTAATACGGTCCGCGATCTTTTGAATGCCACATTATATAACCCGGACGCAGAAGAGACAAATTAATTTTTATTTAAACTTTTGTATGTTTCCATTTCTATACTTACAAAATAATGTCAGACAACAAGCTTGTTAAAACAATCACAGATGCTGCTACTATCACTGGTTTTGCCGCCGGCATCGGCTGGGTCGCAAAAAAGGTTGTGAAAGAGAATTTTACTTCTGACCCCAGCAGCAGTGCAATGAACTACGTGAAGTTTACAGCCGTCGTGGCGGGGAGCATTGCGCTCAAACAGTACCTCGAGGACCAAAAAATCCTTCCCACCAGCGTCTGAAATTAATGATTTGAAAAAAAACTCTGCTCTGTTATATATCACAATGGCAAGTATCGCGATTATAGCTGGTGGAGCTATTTTGAATGCTGCGGCTTTTATCGGTGGCAATTATCTTGCGAAGGCACTTGGCGGAGGTGACGCTGCACTTGATGAAAAAGTACGACATGACAAAGCTCTCGAGGCGTATCAAGCGGCTTACGCCAAATACTCCCGTGACCGTACCAAACTTCTCGACTGGATTGCGACTAACACGCAAATAAAGGAACAAGCCAAGCAGAACTTTACAAACACTGACTACGCCTTCAAACTGTATAACCAAGCGCACCCTGACAAACAAATGATACCCCCCAAAGAGCCCAAGTTCTCAGATTTCTATCAACCAAGCCAGCAGCAAAAAAATGGTGAACTCATGTTCGTGGGCGCCGGGGCTCTTGCTCTGGGCTACGCTGCCTTCCGTTTCCTTTAGTGGGGTAAACCCCACACCCCAGAGTTTTAAACTTTTTTAATTCCTTACTTATATTACACGATGGATGCCAAACTCGCAAAGACATACTATAGTCCTGGGGGCTACTGGAAAGGTTTTGCCGCAATCAAAAAATTATCCGAAGCTGCCAAGGTACCAGAAGAAACCGCAAAAAAGTGGCTGTTCAAGCAAGCACTCTGGCAGATATTCCTCCCAGCACCGAAGCGCATTCCTCGGCCGAAATTCGACGTTCCTACACCAAACAAAGTGCATCAGGCGGATCTTCTTTTTTTGCTACATGACAAACTACCCCGCGGGCGCAAAGTTTTCAAATATGCACTCACTGTTATTGACGTAGCCAGTAGATACAAAGAAGCTGAACCCTTAACCTCTAAAAACTCTGATGAAGTTGCCCTTGCTTTTAAGAGAATTTACAAACGCTCACCTCTGAAATGGCCTGAACTGCTGCAGGTTGACCCTGGGCGTGAATTCATGGGCGCTGTTACAAAAGAAATGGAAAATCACAAAACATATATTCGGCGCGGGCAAGTTGACATTCACCGTGACCAGGCCATTGTTGAACGTTTTAACCGCACCCTGGCTGAGCGCTTGTTCGGGCACCAGTATGCCGTTGAAATGCGCATGCCTGAGGGACAGCGGTCCACTGCGTGGGTAAAAAGGCTTCCTGAAGTTGTAGCCGCTCTAAACAACGAAGTCACGCGGCTGATTGGCAAGAAACCCGCAGTTGCCATCAAAGAAAAAAATGTTTATGCAAAGCCATCAACAAAATATTTGAGACCTGTTGGAGATAGCGAAAAAAAGCTCCCCTCTATTGTGAATGTTAGGTATTTGTACCAACCTGGTGAGCTTGAAGGTGGTGTGAAAAGAGCCACTGATCCAATCTGGTCTTTGAAAGTTTACAACATTGAACGTTCTTTTACCAAACCGAATCAGCCCGTTCTCTACTATTTGTATGACGGACCCAAACGCGGCTTTGTGCGTGAAGAACTGTTAGTTGTGCCTCCAAACACACAATTACCCCCCGAGCAACTATAACATTTCTTTATTTCTGGATCTCTGTTAAAGCTTCTTCTATTTCTTTTATTTCGGCATTTGTTAATGAAGCTTCTATTTCTTTTATTTCTGTAGTAGCGAATAAAGCTTCCATTTCTTCCATCCAGTTATTGTACCCGTAAGCCTTTGTACTTACCCCGTCGTCAGCTATCCAGCGCTTTGAATCAAACGGGGACAGTGAAATTTTATTCACATGCATGCCGTAGATCTCGTGCCCCTCACTTCGCAAAATGTTCATTCCGTGCCACATCTGCTCTTTGCTGAACAGCGCCTGCTTGTACTGCTCGTGCTTGATTTGCTTCTTTACAACGTTCTTTTTTACGCCTTTCGCTTTTCTTACGTTTATTTCGTCCACTTTTATCGTGAATACGTTACAGCATTGCGACACTCTTGCTTTCGGATGTTTCTTTTTTATTTTTTTGACCAACTCTGCGTCTTTTGTCATTATTGCCTGCACTTTATTCCCTTCGCAGGCGCACTCTTTTATTTCCGTCTCAGGGAAGTCTTTCTTTATTTTGTCTATTCCCTTTTTGCTTTCACCTTCCGTCATGATTGAGTACATCTTTGACCTCAGGCCCACATACTCCAATATTGGGGTCCCAGCGCACTCGTCTTTCATTTTTCCCAGTACCTTTTTGTTCACTGTTGAGTGGAGCGGATGCTCCTTCGGGTAGTCTGATGTATCATAGAAGTTTTCGTTTGCTTTTATGTCTTTGTAGAAGTCCTCTGTTTCTATCTTCAGCAGCAGGCTGTCCGTGTCAGTGTACAGGAGCTCGCATTTCTCACCGTACTGCTTTTTCAGGTGGTTGTAAAAGAAGTCGTACATAAGTATCTTGTTTTTGTCAAGGATTGTCATTCCTGTGTAGACCGGCTTGTTTAGCAGCAGGCGGCTTTTGTGCATGTCAATACCCACAAGGTCGTTTGTAAATATTACGTGCCTTGCGTACAAAGGGCTGGCGACCAATTTCCTTATTTTGTCTTTCTCATTACTGCGAACTATTTTTATATCTACTCGGTTGCGCAGGTTCTCCATGGTTTTGCCAAAAACTGAGTTATTCATCAGCTTGTAAAAGTTCTTTTCAAAGTCATTCTTTGCTTGCTTTCTGAATTCTGTGTTCATACGGATGTACGGCTCCATCCAACACTCTTGTTCGAACTCCAGCACCCTTTTTACACGCTTCAGTTTCATCCCCTGCTTCAGATAGAACTGTAGGTTACTATAGTGAACCACGCAGTCATTTTTGTCCTCAAGTGTCAGTAGCAGCTTATTGCTGTTTGGGATTTTCAGGTCCAATTCTTTTATCAGATTATTTTGGTAGTCCGACATGTTTTCTTTTTTCACGACCTTTTTCTCTGGCGCCAACGGGTAGCTGTTGTGTTCTTTATGCAACTCCGCCGGGTACTCCAGGTCTACTTCAAGGATCCAGCCTTTCTTGGCGTTTTCTTTTTTGTTCATTATTTCCTCCTCAGTCGGCATCACTCGTTTCCATTTGAATCCGCTCTTGGGGAGAGGCTTGCCCATTGCCCAGCCGTACAGGTTGTTTGCGTCTAGATACATTATGTAACTGTTCGGTTTGCTTGGGTCATAATCCGATACCAAAGGATTGTTTGCCTTTGCGTGTCTTTTGCTTACCATCGAGATTCTTCCGCGAATTCCTCGTTCCACGAACATATGCATTTCAACTTCTGTAAACAACTCAAGCTCTACACCTGTCTTTTTCAAGAGTGCGTCCCATGATAGGCCTGGTGATGTGAAATAGTGCGCCGGGTCAAGACCGTACTGCTGCAAACACAATTTACGGAAATTTTCAAATACATCTGCCAAAAGAGCTACATCCGTTTTCACATAAAGGTCGTGGTAGTCTCCCAATGTTTTGCATTTGAATGTCTCCCAGACTGTCTTCGCGTGTGCGTATTCATCTTCTGTAATGTTCTCGTCATTTAGTTTGCTGTAGAAGTCTTCTTTTTTAGGTAGACTTGTTTCATTGAATTTTTCAAATGAATCCATGTACTCGTATGGGTAAATTCCCTTTTTGAAAAGCAGATCACTGCCATTTGATATTGTTGATGTGATTTTTAGTGCCTCCTTTGGCGTTGCTTTTACCAGCGAGTCCAAGCTTCCTTGTAAAAAGTTCAAGCTGTCTATGAATCGCAGACCATCGACCGAAATGGTTATGTACTTTTCCAATGTTGTTTGCGACACATTTCACCTCGTTTTGCAAATTTGCCATCGCTTGCATTAAATGGTGCGCGTCGTAGCCCCTCAGGTTGTGAAATACAACTGGTACCTGGTCCGTCTTGGGATTTATTCTCAGTTTAAGGTTACAGTTGTTGTGCGCCGCTCCTCTGCGTCTCTGTAGTACTTTTGAAGCAGTGGCTTTTGACATAAATAACAGTTGGTTTTTTGTTTTGCTTTTCGCTTGTCCTTTTGCTCCGGTTTTTTTAGTATTATAATTTCAAATTCACCTTCTTCTGTTCCTTCACATCCCAATTGTTCTAATTCTTTCCTTTGATCTTTTTGCTCTTGAAAAAAGCACCTCTTGTGATATTGGCCCTGGTATTTTTCTTTTTCTGATATAAGACCTTAAGTGTATACCGGCAATGAATCCCAATAGTTTTCTTTTACCAGTCTCTTTTCACGGATATGACAGTTATATGCGTTTTTGAAGTCATACTAGTCTTCGAGTGTCATTGTTATAGGTTTAGGTTTGGCGAGCATTTCTCTTATTTTTTCCTTTTCCTGCATTATGCTTTCCAGAAATGACTTTACCGCTCCCTCACCCCTGTAAACTTTTTTGCTTGTTACTTCTCCATCGCTTTTCACGACAATGTACGAATACCCGCACGCTTCATGCCACTCGGTCTTTTCTGTGTAACTTTTGTATTTTTTTCCCGGGTCTCGCTCACAGCCGTGCATCTTTTTTACCAGTGCCTCAAAGTCCGCGTATATCACGTAGGGCGCTTTCATCTGTTTCTGATGATTTTGAAAAGCGAGTATGTTTTCTCTTTCTTCTGGCATATCTATTTTTGTTGGTCTGCCATTCACTCCGTTGCAGTACTTTTCGTGTTCCACCAGCACGTGCGCTCTTGTGAAACGTGTTAAGCACCTCATGCAGTAGAAAGTTTTATTGTTTATTGCCTTATCGAACAGCAAAGCGCTTTCTCTTTTTACCCAACAGTAATGCTGTATATCCCTTGACTCAATCAACATAAGGTTTATTCTTTTCACGCTTTTTTCTTTACTGCTTATTCTGTACACAATCACGGTGTCTTTTTCCCATCCGAACACGTTTATTGCCAGGTTTGGGTTTTGTTTTTCAAGCTTGTCGATTGTTTACCGGTGTCGGAAAATCTATCCCCTCGTAATTTATCCCGTCATTTTGGGGGTATTTGCTTGGTCTTTGCGGGTCCTTCCCATCTTTTGGAGGGAATAAAGCGGCTCTTAGAGCCCACTTCAGGCACTGGTTGTCTTTGTTTTTGTTTCACATTTATTATTGCCTTCTTTTTTGCAAGATCGGCTGGAAGTGACAAATAGGTTCCTCCGCGCAGTGGCTGATATTTTGCGACATTCACGTATGCTATCTCTACACTTTCAACTTCCCATCCTGATCCTTTCAATGACCAGTTTTCTATTTCTCCCTTTATTCTTCCCATGAATTCTTCATATTTTTGTTCTATCAGTTCTTTGTTATCCCTGTTAAAAACGTGCGGCTGGTCCTCTTTAAAATAGTGCGACATTTCTTGCGTTTCGCCGTTTCTTTCTATTTCAAAATTTACTTTTAGCCCGAAGCTCACCTTTACGCTTCCCAACTTAAGAATTTCCTGTTCAATCAAATTAGTATACTTTTCTTTATTTTCTCTTTTAAACATAAAAATATCTTTATTGTTTGGATTTGTTTTGGATACATTCATTATCCAAACACGAAGCCATTCCTGGAAATTACTTTGGCTTATTTTAAACACGTTATGTACAGGAACTAGTTCAGGTTGTAATGGTTCAGGTAGGTTTCTGTTTTGCCCCCTTGATAATGGACTGTAAAAATTTTCTAAAACATTAGACGAAAATCTTGCGGCTGCCATCTCGTCGTATATACAAGTGCAGATAATTGTTCAAATGGAAAATAATTCTAGCGCACTTTTGTATATAGACAGTGCATACATTTCTTCAATAGAAAATAATTATTTTTTTGTGACATACCCGCTCGCTCGGGGTCATGCTTGCGTTTTTTCTCTCAAACAACACACATAAAGTACTGCGTTATAGAAGCGCATTTTTTTTGTTTTATGATGTTTAAACACAACACTCTCATAATAACTTCCATGTTAGCGTTATTTTCTCTCAAATACCACCACACACATATAAAGTACTGCGTTATTGCGCAATATGGTATAAAAAAATTAACACAAAAAATGAGGCCCTTTAGGGCCGAATTTTTTGTTTTTAAATTGTTCACATACCATATTGCGCCAGAACCAGTACTTTATGTGTGTGTCGGAGAGGAAAATCATTCTTTTGACTTCGTGTTAATTGGCCCTTGTTGCCTCCATTGCATCTGCAGAATTTGGCTTTAAGGTATATTCAAGGGCCACACACGCACGAAGTTATTAGTTGTGCTGCTTCGGCAGCCAAGTGAAACGTTAAGCTGCTTATCAACTGGTAATTGGCAAACGTAGATTAACCGCCATAGCGACTTTGGAAAAGCTGACGTTTCGAGCGTTAGCCCTTACTCGAAGCAAAGTGGGAAATTGTTGGCCTTTTTGTGTGTGTGTTTACATACTGTGAAATGGAGTTCTAGTATGGGGTTATGCTATATGAGTAACCAATCACATTCCTAGAATAGCTGTGTCTACTGAAAAGACTGATCGATTCAAAAACGTAAAGAAAGTGTTGAGAACTCAAAAGCGCGCATAAAACCCTTGCCTTCTCGCAAACGTCGTTTCGTGATACCACGAAAGGATGTAAGCGAACACGGGCGCCATTTTGTCACTTACCTTCTTGTCTGACTTCAACCTCACAGAGCATTAAGTCTCCCTTATCTACAAGCCTCGTTATGGTGACGTATCTTCCCATCAGCGGAATAGGACAACGTATTCGTCGCCAAGATTCCGTCTTGAATGCAAACGGGCTTCCGCATAAAGAGTTCTTATTTAAATTTGGCTCATCGTGATTTCCAATTCTTATCTCCAACAAGTAGTCGAGTGGCATGTTAATATAAATGTATACATCGCGAACTAAAACTTCCTTTTCCAAGTCAACTCGCCACCAGGGGTTTTTCTGTGAACCCGTCAGACTGCACGTTTCTAAGGGTGAACTGAAACGGTTGCCATCCGTTGCTAAAGACGAATCCTTAACTACACTTGATTGGGAAGCAGGTTTTTTGTAGGCAGCGTTGTAGTTATCTATAGAGAAAAAAAACGCTGTAAATTATAGCAGCCTTGAAATAGCAAGAGTGACTGATGTAGTACTCTTGTGCTAAATATAACTCGGTTCTATTGTCGACTTAAATGCAGTAAAGTAAAGTAGAAAATTAAGTTCCAAAGAAAAAACAGAACCTAAAGAAAATGCTTCGTTATAAACATAAGCCACTGTGGAATATAATAAGACGAAAGTGCCCCTGACTCTTTGAAATGTTTAAAGAAACATAAGTTGATTGGGAAGTGGGCTTTTTGTAGGTAGCATTGTAGTTATCTATAGAGGGAAAAACGCTGTAAATTATCGCTGCCTTGAAATAGCAAGAGTGATTGATCCAGTACTTTTGTGCTAAATATAGCTCAGTTGTATTGTCGACTTACATAAGTTCATACAATAGGAAATGTGTAGAGGTTCAGGCCCATAGCCAGACTTTTCTGATAACCGAGGCAATTGCGAAGCGCCGAAGCTAGGGGGTCAAATTTCGAAGTCTAGAAGCCCATAAATGCCATTTTTAGGGGATATCAGAAAAAGAAACACTTCCTTCATATTAACTTCTTACAGGAACATGAAAAAAATAATCATTTCAAGATTTCGACCAAGGCAAGTGCCTCGGTTCGCCTATTATTAGCTACGGCCCTGAAGTTGTTAAATTTAGAACTTAAAAGAAATGTTTAGTTATGAACATAAGCCACTGTGGTGTATAACAACACGAAAGTGTCCCTGACTCTCAGCTCCCCCTTGACAGATACCTTGAGAACTTGTACACGCACCCTCACCCTATCGTAGTTTTTTCTTGTTTCAGTTTGTAGGACCGGTTCCAGGAAACTGCTTTTGAAAAACTTTTATCTCCCGCCCTGTGTTTTGCAGTTTTATTCGTACTCTCTATTCTCATTTGTGTTAATAAAACATTTGAGTTTTGAGCACGGATTTAATCGAGGCTTGCTATGATTTGATGCGAAGTCGCCTTTCACGAGGGCTATTTGTTTTCTAGTTATTCCTTTTAAAGTTCTTAATTACCTGACGCAAGCACTCGACAATCATTTAAGGCTATTTCCGAGTTGCCCTTTGCCTCATTTTCAAAACGAGTCTTCGTGCGAAACTATTCAAATGAAAATGAGTTTGATTTGCATGAAAATAGACGTGCAGTTGAAACTCATTTTCATATGAATGGTTTCGCACGAAGACTCGTTTTGACACAGAGGCAAATGCTAACTCGGAAATGGCCTATTGCATAAATTCTGGTCTACAGCTCGATGTCACATAACTTGCAAATTCTTCCAAATTAACGGGCGCGCCATTTTCTATTCTTAAATTAACAGGCACGTGAAAAGAAATGGACCACAATTTTACCTTTCTTTAGAAAAGAAAAAAAAAACGCTCACCTTTTATCAAGTACACATTCATGGCATTAGCACCCCCTCGGTAATTCACGCACTCATCAGACCTGTCATATTTTGTTGTAACGTCAAGATGGCCATCTGCAGAAGACAGACACTCCCCTCCATTCTTGAAAGCAAACATTTTGTTCCCTTTCCTGCGCGCAGCATTAAGACATTTTAAGAACGTTTCAGATCGTACTGTGTAGTCACCATCTAGGACTGGATCGTTGTGTTCTAAACTCGGAATTAGCGGCCCTGAATCTATCTTAAAACAACCGATTTCCTTGTATTCTGTTGAAAAAACAAACACTCATGAAAATAGCAAATATGGTAGAGCAGTTTTCACTTGAGTGTAGAAACTAATCAGCGATTGGCTCGCGCCACTTTTTCAACCAATCAGAGGTAAAAACCAAAACAAATCACGACTTCCTCGCGCACGTTTTCCCGCGCTTCGTACCGGCTACATGTGTTTGTTTCGAGTTTTGATTGGTTCACTGGATTGTTTGTGTCCTTTGTGATTGGCTAGAGTGATTACTTTGGCTTTAGTTTTACGACACTCATTTGAAAACTGCTCTAAGTGAATAAATGTTAGTTCTTTATGATGGGATTTGTTGCAAATCATAAGTTGCAGCAAATCCCATCAGGCCCCATTGCATTTTCGAAATCTCCGACAACGTCATGACGTCACAAATTACCATAAAGAAAACATGCCGGCGATCAGGATATTTAAAAGGAAAACTGAAAACTTTGTATTTGAATCAAATACAAATATAGAGATATCGACTTAAAACCATTTTAAGTATACTTTATGGCTTAAACTGTTATTCAGCCAAGATTTCCTTTAACGTCCTGTTTGGAACAAAATAAAGGATGACATACCCTGTTCCAAACTTATGTGCTCGAAAAACACACCCTTTCTATCGACATATGGTTATGGGGAGTACCCAGACACCCATCCCTTTGAATCCTTTACCTCATTCCCCCGAGGATGCTATTTAAAGTATGTTCTTATCCACGTGGAAGGGTATAAGAAGGATAAGAGATGTGGAGCTATTGACAGTTTTGAATTGGGGAGCCTTATCCTTCAGCTATTTCTGTTTTCTGGGGCAAATAGTTGTTACTGGAAACCTTCAGTGCTGACATATTTATCTAAACTAATCTTATACGCAGATTCTTCATTGACTTCGCTCCCCTTCACCAGCTTTCCAGAAGCGAGCGAGTGGCAAGTTATTATTGGAAGTCCGAAAATTATTGGACTTCCGGCTGAATAAGATAATTTTTCTATTGATTTAAATAGCTGATGGGATGCCCAGGAAGGAAATACAGATTAATTTGCAGCCTGAGCATCTCATATCGTCTTTCAAACATTAGAAATCAAAATGGCCGCCGTATTGGTGTTGTGCATGCCCAGGTTCCATCAAAGGCCATTCAACCATGGCACTTTATGACATTAGTCCGCCTCTATAGGAAAACAATGGCGTGGTGATGTCCAGAGGCAGAGTCAATACCAGGCAATGAATAATACGCTTACCGTAATCTAGAGATAAAACATTCTCCACACCACATGAAACTCCAGGAGCTTTTCCTTGGCAGACATATTTTAACTTCCATTGAAAGTCTGGACCGCCTACGTTTTTCCAGATATACCAGGGGAGAGCTAAACGTAAAAAAAGCATGTTTAATAAGTGCACCAAAAACGTGTAAAGCTGAACTTAGTGGAAATGAAGTACTGTAAAATCCTGGTTGTTAGACCTCGGTTTTGGGTGGGTTACAGATGGGAGCTTATGAGCGTGAACTGCGAAGCTATCCATTAGCTAATTATATTTTGAATTAATTATATTTCAATATTTAGTTTACGAACAGACAGACGAGCCTATAATCAGTGTGGCTTAAAGAGGGAGGGGGGGGGGGGTTATCACGGTATGACAAGAGGTCGACCACAATATGAAGCACTTTTGAAATTAGAGAAGTTGCAAACTTAAGTTGTAACGGAGCTCCCCAGTGGCCCGTAGGGACGCAGAGTGGAGCCCCATAACTGTCAGGCATGCACAGAAATAGGAAAACCACGCATTTAATTTTTCATGGTCATCGTGGTTAGCGGTATGGCGTGGGCGCGTGCTCTCTCTGTTGCACAACATGGTGGCCATACTCCAGAAATAGCTCGACCTGGGCATCTCACATATTTGATATTGAACATCCACGTTTCGTTGAAAGTTACCTATCGTAGAAGTTTGTATTTTTTCATGTTGAAAATCGACTAGTGATATTTCATTTCGCCTAAACGAATCGATTGCGTAAAAAGGCGGCAAAATCGTTGGCGGTTGCTCACCGCGGTAAGCTGAATGAAAACATGTAAAGAAAGTGAGGGGCAGAAAATAATTCTTCGTTATTATTTTCCACCCTATCACATCTAAAGTTTTTATATCATACTTCAGTGATTTTTTTCTCACATCAAAAAATGATCTGGATGTTTTATTTCAACTTAAACGAAGCGATTGTATGAAAAGGCGGCCTAATCTCTGGCACGTTGTTGACCTTTAAAGTTGAATGAAAGACGCGAAAAGCTGCTGGAGAACATGGATCTTCGTGAATATTTCTCGCTCTGTTAAAGGCTACACCGATAGAAAGAAATTGGTCTTCGCTGATAACTCATATGACGTATATATGTCGGTAGTGTTGAAGTACGCCTTTTCCAAATTTGACGAAACAAGCGTAAAAGTATGCACTAAGCATAAGTCTAATTTTATTGTGAGAATCTGTTTATACTTCATTCATGAACGAATTTATAGTTGTGTCGGTTTTCAGATCTTTAATTCTATCAATGCTACTTTTAAACCTGTTCACGTCTGTACACTTTATACAGATATTAAATATTTCGTTTCTAACTATTTTGTGTTTTAGTTAGTGGAGTTAACTGTGATGTTCATTAGTGGATTTTGAAAATATTACATTATTTTGCTACACAGATCAAAATGACGATTTCGTCTTTGCAAATTACAAACTGCACATACAGAAAAATCCCGCACACAAAAACGAGTAAAACTACTCAGCGATACTGCACACCAAAATACATATAAGCGATCTATTATTGCTCTATTTTTATACTCGCTTGCATTTGTTTTTGTTTCTCTTATAAGTGAGTGTGTTGAAATCTCGTACGCGTGATTTTAGATGATTCGTAATATTTACGCCGGTTTCGTTGCGAGTTACCTGCGCTTGGCTGAGCGAGTTCAAACTTTACCTACCGCATATTTGCTTACCAGAAATGAAGAAAATTCATCCAGTTCTCTGCTTAAAATTCTGTAAGGTATTTAGTAACGCGTACGATAAAACAGAATTAGTTAATCATACTTGTAACGAAACAGCAACGAAACCAAGACGGTTCAAAACTAAGTGTGCATGCTAACTTTGAGCTTACAATGTCCCACATCACAAACTGCCATAAATCTTACACAAACACTGCTTTAAAATGACTTATATAACCGGCCACATCAATTTGCAAAGTTTGTTTTGTCGCCGTGTTTTTCTCAGTTTGCTGTGGTGTGAGTTCATTTTGTTTAGCAGCGAGTTCACTTTTTGCCTTGGCATGATTTTTTTTCGCCCTGACTGTTTTGTAGTAATTTAAAACAAATTTCTTCGGCTTCATCAAGGTCGTTTTAACATTGAATAACTCTTAAAGGTGTATTAGTGTACAGTAAACGTTGTGTTTTGTGTACGCCTACATGCGTACGTGAGGAATCCATTAAAGTGCAACCGTCAATTTTAATTTAAGAATCTGTCACAGGCTAGAAAAGTCAGACGGGTTAACCACAAAATATAGTGACGTCGCTTTTGTCAACAAAACCATGAGACGTTTTTTAAGATAATAAGTTTAACCATGAGCGATTAAAATTTACTTTGTATCTATATCGGCCACTGTTTAAGCATAGAAATAATGTGGCTACTTATCTGGTAACACTGTAATGACCAATTCCCTCTATGAGATGCGCCTGCGGGGAATCATGGGAGTTGTATTCAACAAAACATATCGAAGACTTGGCAACGCTGAATACAACTACCATTAACTCGAGCAAAAAAAAACATATTTAATGGGAGCTCCGCTTTTAGGCCTGCCTATAAACCTTTATATTACTGTACTAATATTGATCGCTATTGATCACTTTGTAGATGGTTACCTGCATTAGTGTGAACTTCCTCCATTCTCTGTTGCGGAATGACCGTCTCCCAGATCCGCAGATCAGCAATCTGCAGATGACTTCCACGTAGTAAAAGCCATGAGGAGGTATCCCGACCTACCCTAAACTCTGTATATTTATCATAGAAAGGGTAAAGTATTTTTGCAGGGTTTGTTGATTCGGCCGCCAGGACACCATTTCGATAGAAGCGCAATCCCAACTGCTCACTCCACGTGATGCCCACGTGTACCCAGCCCAGAGTGTAGTCTGGGAGTTGCAGTTCCCAGTTGTGATTGGAAGTTGAGACTGACACCCGGTATGTGTCCGTGAAATCCTGGTAACCAATGAGAATTCCAGGATTGTGTTCACCGATTCCCCGAGTTGTCAAAATGACATCGATATTTTCTGCTCCAAATATATAAAAAAAACATATCATTTCAGCAGAGGGTAACTTGGAGAAACCAAAGAATTAGAATTCATATATTGGCGGTGGTTTAGTTGTGTTCCAACAAAATTTTGGTTTTTGTAGTTTAGCCTGTCTAATGAAACTAGTTTTCATAATTTTGCAAACCCTTCATCGATGCCTTTACATTGCAAGTTTGAATGGGGCTTGAATGCTTTTAGTTATTTGTAGCCTTGTAGTTTTGAATGTTTTAAATTAAACTTCTCGGCTCAAAAATAGGTAAAATTGCCTTTCCTGCCCGATGAAAGTCTTTAAAACAAAGTGTATAATAAAAGTGCTTTACCTTTCTCGCAAGCCAGGTCTTTTTTAGCAGAACACGAGACGTCGTTCCATTTGCCATTGGTGTGGTAGTTTGCACATCCTTCGTCGTTTCCATTAAAGTTGTTAGGCTCACCACGTGACCAATCCGTAAATGTTGGTAAGGAGCCATCACTCCACTTGAATATGTCGTTGTGAGTGGCATCGCGTCGCAGAGCTAACCACCAGCTCTTCCCACTCCTTCTGACAAAGTTATTCTCCTCCTCTGAAGACACCTTGATGAGATCTCCACCTTTTGTGTGACAATTTGTTATCGCGTCTGCCCAATTTTTACTGTACTTTGAAAACCAGTAACAAGAACCTTGGAAATATTCCCATCCGAAAGGGCAGCGGGCTGGCGGAGCAGGAATCAATCAATCAATCAATCAATCAATCAATCAATCAATCAAGCAAGCAAGCAAGCAAGCAAGCAAACAATATCAATCAGTCAGTCAGTCAGTCAGTCAGTCAGTCAGTCAAGGAAATAAGAAGAGAATTAAGAAGCGAAGGAATCCATGCACTTTTGTAAGCGTTTTCACAACTCTCTTACCAACTGTATAATATAATTTTTAAGCCAGTGTTAAACCTTTTTTAAAGTATATTTTTAACATGCCTGGCTACAAACCAGATATTTTTGTTGGATCTAACATGCACCCGAGGAACACTTTTTGGTGAATTAGGTCCCATAGAAATCGTACGTGTTAGTCATCATTATTTGCATTTTTGTTTCCTACTGTGTTTAAATTTTAAACACTGATCATATTCTTTTCTTCGCCGTTTATTTTCAAGGATGACAGATTTCTGCAGTCCAGCCTGTTTAGCAGAGTTATTCTTTCATACCACAGCACCAATACAAAGCTTGTAGGTTTTCACTTGTTTTCACTGCTGTTTATCAATTTGTCTACTTCTCATCCACTCATATTCTCATCAATTTCCATCCATCGTAAACGTATCATGAAGTCCGAGTGAATTCTGAATGAGCGTTTATCATTTGACTGCTCTTTCTGGCTGCGAAAGAATTTGTTTATGACAGTTACAGTAACACCGTCAGCGACAATGTGTTCAAAAATAACTGAGAATAAATTTCTGTGTTTTGTAGCACAAAAACGTTCTCCGCCAGTCGGAAATTCCAAATTTACACGGGCTTTTCCTGTTCACAATGAAACTTTTATCTTTCTTCCACGACATTTTACATTTTTAAAATACTATTTTTGTCCCAAAAACAATCAAGAACGGTTTGAAAATCATAACTCAGCTTTATTTTATGACCCTTCACTCCTTAGTCGCGCGATCTCTGGGGGCCTTACCTATTTCACTGATTTCCACTCTCAGGCAGCAATTGTCATTGCACTCGGTGGGGTAAAATTTTACAGCATTTGCGATGAACGGCGAAAGAAAACGATGCTCTACCACTGTGTTGTTATCCCAGTTTCCGGAAAATTCCTGGAAAATAAAAAAATAATGTTTATTAACTTTGTAGAAATGCTTGCGCAGGCGAATTATAAAACTATTCTGTGGTTGTTAGTGATGAATAAAACATAAGCGTTCGATCGTTATGAGTATTTTCAATGTACTGGCATTGTATCGAACTTGTGAAGTGGATATGTAATTTTTGTTTTAAAGCTTTAGAACAGTAAATCGATGTCATCAATCGTTCCCATTCTGTATCGAAATTACAGAATGCTTATTCCGTATCGGGATTTACAGCACATTCATGTGATCTGAATAGTGCCTTTTTATTGGATCCTTTCCTTTTGAATTATTAATGAGTTTCAATATTACTATTACTATTGATATCAACGGCTTGCTTTCCAGGTTTTTAACAACCTTTAGAATATATGGATTTTCATACACTGTCGTAAAAATTAGATTTAAGCACACATCTTTGTAGCATGAATGCTTGAATGTCCTGAATGTATGCAAGGGTTTTTAACCAACCGAGAGCAGCTTAATCGTGTAGGGCATGGCGCGAGCTGCAACTACTTTGCAAAAATAGCTTATAGGAAGTGGCATACTATGATTGAAGCAAATGGTTATTGAAACGCGGTATATCTTGATATCCCTAAGGTGTGCACGTTGAATTGTGGCTACACCCTCAAAGCGTGATTTTCGTACGTCCCCTGGCCACTTGAGGACGGGGTCTGAGCAATTACTACGAACATCCCCGTCGCTTTTACATCACATCCCCCAGCGTGAGGGCATGGGTGGTCACTAATGGCTTAGTTAGACATGTTAGGTAGACTGTTTCTACATCTTTGAGTGCAACATGTTTAAACAATGCGAGTTTTTTGCTACCTTAACGGAGCCATCCTCCTCATAATTCACCCAGGTTCCACCTGTCATCCTGTAACTCAACGTATACTTCGTAACAAAGCCATGATCATCTTTAGCTCCCTGAGTTGATATGCTTCCTACGCCTACTTCTTGGCCCAGGTCTAATTGAAGCCAGTCTCCGACGCGGCCACACCACGAGGCGTGGCAGTTAGCTTCTCCGTGCAGCCGAGCTAGTTCTGCTTTAGTCATACATTTCCAGCTGGAAGACGACCGTTGACTTTCGCCATGAGTCGCAAGAACTGTAAGAAGCGAAGACACATTGAGTTAGCTCCCGATTAGTACGTACATGTTGATTTTGCACTCCTCTCCAGTTATACCAAAACAATCCATAGCTTGTTCTCCTTTTGCAGGTCTGTCGCCTGCAGCAAATAGGTCCCGGCTCTTTTAAATTATCCCCCCTGTGGATGCGTATTCCAAGTAGATAATTACTCTATGCTTTCATGTACTTGTAAAGAGGACCTTTAGTGGATTTAGTTTCCGTGCTTATAATCGCCTAAAAGAGACAATCCCCCTGCAAATAGTAGAAGGTCTCCCTGTAGGTATCCCCTTAGTATCGACTTAGTAGACAGCCTCCTCAGTGTCTCCTTGATAATAGTTCCCCTGTAGAAAGTCCCCCATTAGATAATCTCCCTGCAGATAATCCCCCTGTAGATATGTTCTCCCAGTGTAGAGTCCTCATCTAAATATTATCCCTGCAGACAGTCCCCCGCAGATAGTCCCTCGTGGCCAGGGAAAGAAGAAGAAAACCAACCATAAGGAAAAAGGTCGCGGCTGTACAATTTACAACAATACCTTGCAAGCCTAATACAGCTAATAGGACACATGAAAGGCCATAATTTTATTCACACTACGTTCGTCACTGGCCTTACAACTAACGAGTTTTCGCGTATTAAGAATTATGGCTAACTGCACCTATCACTATCTTTATCGGTACGGTAGATTATCTTACCTTTTTCGCAAATGAATTGGATATTATTTGAACAAAGTTTTGTACTCCACTGCCTTGTTTTTATAAAGACGCAATCTTGCAAGTCATCAGTAGGGTTGCCATTCATCCAGTTTATGTAAACAGGCTCGGTTCCGTCGTCGATCCAGTTAAACTGGTTATTTGCGACGTCTCTAAGTCCTATCCAACGCTCTACTAAGACTCCCATTTTGAAAATGAATTCATTCTCTTGCTCCGATCCGATGTTTACCAAGTTTGCAGACGACTGTTGGCAGTACGTTTGAGAGTCGTCGTAAGAAATTGAAGATGACGAGAAAAAATAACAAGAACCTTGGAAGTACTCCCAGCCATGAGGGCAGTACTCTGTTGTCAAAAAAAGAGAGAAACATTTTCTTGATTGATAAAGTATTATTTTATGTATTTTTATACCTAGCATTTGGTTACGGGAGGCGCGGTGTCGTATGTGTTATTGGTAGTGCGCGGGACCCCGGATCGAGCGGCGCAGGTTCGAGCCCTTGCAGGGGTTACTGCGTTTTGTTCTTGGGCACAACACTTTACTCTCACAGTGCTTCTCTTCACCCAGATTTATGAATGGGTACCGGCGAATCTACTGCTGTTCGTAACCCTGCGATGGACTAGCATCCCACCCATGCAGGGGAGAGTAGAAATACTCCTAGTAGCTTCATGTTAATTAACTGAAATAAGCTCCCGCATGATGGGCCACTAGGCTCGAGCGAAACCGTTCCTTTTACCTTGGTTTTCACCACCGACATAAGATTTGGATATAAGAACGTGTACAATTTGAAAGAATTTTATTCTAAGTCAGTTTATTAAGATAAAACTATCAAGATATCACCTGCATAACATATGCGGTAGTATATAATTCAAAGACAAGTTAGAACGCCCCCACAACATAAAACAAAACATCAACGATTTAACAAATGTTGAACAGTATTTTTACTGTAAGATGTTAAATCTCGAGTCCCGGGTTGGACTGACCAGTAACAAGAGACACGCAACATCTGCAAGAGAGCATGCAATACTGGATCACGTGACCGTTGTTATCGTTGTTTTTGCACAAGCCAGATTGAGGAAATTCAAATGTCACATGTCATCAGGGTCAGGGAACAACAGTTACTAACTGTCTTTCTCGTTCTAAATCAATTCTTATAAGCATAAAAACTTCTCCTGATGTCGACAAGCTAACAAAAGATACTCTCCAGGCGCTTTAACAAGGGATTGCCCTGCATGGTTTAAGTAAACCGAGACGTGTATTTACATGGAACTTACCCTTTAATATCGCGACTCTCATGCAAGCCATCGAGTACCACGCCTTCACTGTGAATCGCACATATCGTGCTTCGTAATGCGATGGATAAAAATAGTCCAATGATCCGTTTGAAATCTGTAAAACGCGATTATAACTAGTTAACTAGCTTTAACTTTACAAAGTTGGTTGATAAGGAAGATAAATTAAACCGCCGTAGCGAAGTTCGAAAAGATGATTTTTCTCGTTTCTTTCTGTTATCTATTGTATTGTTTGTAACAGGTTGCGTTTAAGTTTAATGGCTTGGCTCAAATATAAGACGGATTCATAAGGTCAATTTATAAATGAACGCTCCCAGCGTTTGTTTAGGACTGGCATTTATTTGAGTGGTTCCTTATATAACTTATTCTCATTTATAAATAAATGCCGGGTCTCCAAAAGAAGTATTAAACAGGCGTCCACTGCGTTTAATTAACAATCATCCTGCGAAATCGCGCGGAATGTCGCCTTTTATTTTGAGACTATATTCCTCAAGATTGAACAGCATAAATGTTTTATTATATTTGCAAATTGTCAACAAAACGTGTTTATGGTTAATTAACTTTGGTCTTGCAGCGAGTTGAGAAACGTTGAACAAATCTTGCCAACCTACTCGTATCTCGCAAGATATCTGTCGTGTACGGATTACAGACAATAAGGATCGCTTGACCTTTTATTGGGCATCGTGGCAATAATTTACAATTATCCCGCGAAATCGCCTGATAACTAGCCGACGAGGCCGTAGGTCGACTTGGCTAAAATCAGACGATTTTCCGCAAGATTTAGCAGGATTATCGTTTTATAATTCAACAAATTGTCAACGAAACGCTTTTTGAAGCGTGAAAAACTGTGGTCGTGCAGCGCTTTGCAAGATTTCGGACGAATCTTGGCAACCTACGTGTATCGCAGGATATCTGTTATGTACGGATGACGGATAACAATGACTTTCTGACCATGTATGGGCATTGTGCGAGTTTGTTGAATAATAGAAAATATACGGTGCATGGATCTTCTGCAAAAAACAAAGAACAACAAAATCAACACTGATAGAAACAAACAACGGTCACATGGTCACATCCGCCTCGCTGGATAGCAAGCCATTGCTATTACGCACTCCTATTACGCACTATAAATTGAAGTAGATTTGACGTAGCATTTTGGGGGATGTCACATTCTTTTGCCATTCAGCATGGTGGATATAGTACCATGTGTCAGTTTGTTGTACATTAATACGAACCGTTTCAAACAGCCACGTGCCAACAGAAGCACCATCAACGCGAAGGCTGATGGTATATTCAGTAACTTTACTGTCTGAGTCATGTGCTCCTTGAACGGCTACGCCATATATGGTCTGATCTGACCCCAGGTCCAACTCGAGCCATTCATCAGCTGCATTGTAATAAGAGCACCATGAACCATGCTTGTTGTTTAAAATGGAGTGTTCTGGTCGCCCAAGTGCATTGGCATCGTCCAGACTGTAGCTCGCACTTATCTGAGAGTTGGGGAATGTTTCTTGTGAGCTTATACCCAATGCATTCAATGCCGGTACTGTTAAGAAACGTATAATGCGTAGTAAGACGAAACAACAAAGGAAGCTGTTGGTGTTTACTATTAAGCCATAAAAAAAAACTTTCTGAAAAGTCTCGTCTTTTTCCAGTTCAAATGGTCTTAACTTCCTCATTCCCGTTCTTTTGACTTTCGGTTCCCTCCTCTTGTTTATTAATGGCTCCCGCCCCTTTGTGTTGTTTTTCTTATTGCAAAAGGTTACACAATACTACAAATCTTTACATGTTACTCTCGACTCCCATTCATCTCTTTTTCGTTAACAGCAAATTTCCTGCCCTGCCAACTCAAAACACCCCCCCCCCCCTCCACCCCTCCACCAGCATCACATCACATCGTCTTTAGGGAAGTCCCAGCAGCTTTTGATGAAAAGGTAAATGGTAACCGTAATCCCTTTCGGTTTGTCGGCTAATTTGGCGAAAATTCTTATCATCATTCAAAGATCACTCCATCTGCGGTTGGGAGGTCACCGAGAAGGCGTAGAGGAAATCCAATCGACTCTTGCGAAAGAACTCCTTTCAGATGAAATAATCACGTTAGAAAGGGGATAAAGGGGATGTCATGGTCAATACCAAGACCTTTCAACCACTCCCTTTCTCCCCAATCTCCTTTACTGAACATTGCAAAAGACGTTTAAACTTCATACATCGCAAACTTCAACGTCCCACAGCACCCTCATGGCTCTATCCGCATTCTCCCAAAAGCCTTTTATATTCACGTCTCTCCTCCTCCCGTAACTGCCAACTTACCGGCGACTAAAGTGTTTATGAGTCCATAGCCGTGCCATGCGTCAATGAGTCAAATTTTAAATTACAGTTATTAATTTGAAAATAGTGATGCCTTTACTAACAAATAAAAACTAACCGCAAGCAAACCAGAGTGGGACTAATCGCAAGCAGCTGGAATGAAACTATGTGCATTTTAAAAAATAGTACCCAGTGGGTACATGAGTCTAATACGTCATGGATTGTTAGTGCGGTTGAAATATGTTGAAGTAGTTTCAGTATTTACGGCATAGAGCAAGAGGTGTAGCAGAGGTTTGGTAGTAAGAGTGGTTCAGAAGAAGTCGATAATATTTGTTCTCTTAAGTATATATAGTTATATATATTTACTCATGTTAAAAGTTAGTGCGTTGAAGACCATAGGAAGATTTAGAGGGGGGGGGGGGGGGGGGGGCGAATCCTGAAAAATTTGTTTGCAAAAGCAAAAAAAGCCCAACTAAATTTTTTGCAGGCATGAAAAAATTGTTTGCCGGAAGATGACACCGGAAAAAATGTTTTCACAGACAACGATACAGAAAAAAATTGTTTGTCTTGAAAAAATTTTCATCCCCCTGCTTCCAAAAAATAATGGCCCACCCCATAGATAGACAAGATACAGCCGCTTATTTAGTATTCTAAATATCCTAAATCCCATCAAAATAAGCCAAAATATATATTGTTTCAATTCCTTTGCAATTTATGCAATACTGATGTAATGTATATGAAATGATTCATATATGATATATGATTCATATATGCTCAACAAAGATTTCAATTACATTTAACGTTTCGACACAGGGGAGCAAAGAAAACATTGCGTGCAGAATGTAATTTAACAAGAAGTTGCTATAGCAACTTAAAACCGCGCTTATATTTTTGGCTTATTAACAGCTTTCTTTCTCAAAAGTCACCGTTAAATTTAATCTGTTTGCATTATGAGTAAAGGACTAGCAAAGTAGTCACGTTAGTCAAACAATCCGAGGGTTACGTTGTCCCCGGATAGCTTCAGTTAGCTGGGGGGTTTTTCCCTTCTAATGACGTAACCCCTGCACGTTCGGGCACGCTCAATTGTTTACTTAAGCAAATATTTTATTTCCTTTCAAATATTTAAACTCACTTCAAGGAAATAGCCAAAGAATTCACTTCAATTGCCTAAACCGACAAGAAATACTCGCAGAGGAGGAAACAAATTAAATTAATGACCGTCGCTTCTGCCGACATAAACATGCAAATGAAACACAATGTTATTTGTCACCTAACGAAAGTGAAACCTGCAACATCAGCGCATTCCATGGCTGACGTAATACCTTTTTCAGTGTATTCAACATTCGCTTTGAATCGAACGCTTCGATAAAACCAAAAGAAAATATACTTTATACACAATAAAGAAAACAATATCCGCAACATTTTCCGTGCATTCATGTTTCAACAGCTTTTGGCGAATAAACATCCCAGGTTGCGTGATTCAGTCCCGATTGTGATTTGGCCGAGGGGAGGTTTGGGTCTGGTCACCGACAAAAAAACGAAAAAAAAAAAAAAAAAAAAAAAATTCCGTGTAAAGCAAGAACCGCGCTCGGCCCATGGCCGCGCGGTTAATTAAGCGAAATATTTTCACGTCTATTAAACACTACAAGCAGTTGAATGAAAGAGTTTCGTTTTCATGACTGGGAACAGCTTCCAAATAGTCAATACATGGAAATAACAATCAGATCGGAATTCAATAACTATTAAAGCGAGTTTTCATTCTGTCTTAACTACTTTTTGGCAAGTTTCAATATTTATGCAAATTTCGCGCGAACTGTAATTTGATTACAGTCTTGTTTTCAAGCTCTAGATTGAATATTGAATGGTGAAAAATACTCTTTTTAATGAAAGTTGCATTCTGTGAATGAAATCCTGCTTCAGTTGAATTGAACAATCAATTGCTGACTACAATTTTATTTAATTTTCCATTTTTTTCAAAGTTATTTTTTGTTTATGAACACAAATGTCACTTCCGGATTTTTTTTCATCAAAAGATGTCGATTTCACGCTGCGTTTCCCACGGATTATAAAAAAACATGCAGCTAGAAGGAGAACATTTTCAGTTGCTTCACACTTGAAATCGAGGATTCATATTATATTGCACTGTAAAACATTTATTCCAATTACATACATGACAATTTCTTTTACAAGTGCGTGTCGTGCTCGAGCTCCGTTCGACCGTTGCTTCGTTAACATCCTTGCTTCCTGATTGGATTACGATCACCGCACCAAGCCCGCAATGAGGCGGGCTATTGTTTAAGCACAATTACACCGGACGATTAGCGATCCCGAACCATTCCCTTGGGATTGCTAACAGCTTTTTTTCCACTACATAGAGTCTAAAGCGCATGCGCATTAGACTCAAAAATGGGAAAAGTTGGTACCTTTGGTTATCAGGCCTAATAGGAAATAACCTTGTTTATATCTTTTATTTTCTTTGCCTTTATTTAGTTATTTTATTAATAACTAGTTTATTATTATTATTATTATTATTATTATTATTATTATTATTAAATAATAAAATTAAATTTATATGCATCTGTGCTTTATTATTTATAACTATATACTGCAAGTAGTGTTCTGTATGTTAGTTCATGTAAGTAACTTATTGCAATTAAGTACTTTATCGTGTATTACTAGTAACCTTATGGTAAGTAGTGTATTGTAAGTACTGTGAGGTCTATTGTAAATTAACTTATTGTAAGCAAGTATTCTAATTATTGTATTATCTCGAAAACAATAAACAAATTACCAAAAAACTAACTGCAAGAGTGAAACTAACTGCAAGCAACGTGGAATGCTTCCAAGCTAATTTCTTCACAGGCAAACCGTGGTTTAATAAATGATAACTTACTTTGTGAAAAAATCACCTTGACTCATGAACTCATTTCACTCATAAAGCAGGGGTCCTCACTTACCGTAATAATAGAAAGCTTCCAAGTCATCAACCAGAAACTTTTTACTGCCAGCCAACAGATAATCTTGCTCATCTGAAGTGAGGGACAATGCACTAGGAAACTCAAAGGAGTTGTCAAGATTTGAAGATGACTCCGCAGTCAAAGTGGGATGAGAATGAATAATGATATCATCATCACCAAAAATGGGGCCAAACTGGCTCTGTTGTTTGGCAGCCTTGTCTAATTTGTCGCTTTTAAGATCCATTTTAAAAGGAGGCAATCCACGTAAATTCACTAAGCTGAAGATGAACGCTTTTGAGCTATGCATAAATCCATCATTACCTGTCAAAAAAAATGAGATTTACGTTTGGACGCTCCGAAACAATTGTAGCGCATGCTTCAGTCTGTTTAATTCGTATAATTTATAATAAAAAAAAACCCACTGAAATGTGGGTCAGGAAGAGAGTTGCAGCAAGCTTCTTACTATGCGACTGCAGCGAAAGCGTCGGAAAGCAAAAGTTTGAGTGTACACGCACGTGAGTGCAGTCATAAATCTTGGTGCATCTCTCAGCTCTCCGCTGTAAAACAACGCCTGACGTGGAATTACCAAATTCTAGGCTTAAAGAAAACCTAGTTTGAAAGGTAATTTAATTACTCTGTATTATCTGGACTCAAAACATTTTTCTGATTTTTGCTAAGCTAGAGGATAAATTTGAAAGCGAGGAAATTAAATGGACCTTTGTAGTAAAGCACGATAGAATTCATTTTTTCTGTACAGTATCTCTATGTGAACCGAATTTTCCTTTTTTTCTTAATCAATATTTATTCAGCAGCATACAATTTAGCAATTTAAATGGAGCCCTGACACAAACAAAACAAAAACATTAAACATAAAAAGATACTAGACAATTAACAGGTAAGTTATTATTGTCTAAGATGGCGTTTGAGCTTAATCTTAAAGTCATTAAGCGTCTCTATTTGCCTGATGTTTTCCGGTAGAGTGTTGTATGTGCAAACCCCGTTGATTCTGAAGTTTCCTTTGTACTAAGCAGTTTTTGCAAGAGGAGACGCAGCAAATCATGGCTTCTGGTGTTGTTAGCTATGAACTTGATGCGCATGCCTAAACTCCGAATGTACGTACAATGGCGCCATTCCATGATGGCATTCATAGACTAAGACACACTTTAGATAGTCTCTACGCGCTTGTAGACTGGGCCAGCCAAGTGTCAATTTTATTTCGTCAGCCCTGATAGGTCGACCATCAGTCATGCAGGCGGCACGTCTGTTTAGCATTTGCTCCCAACCCCACAACTGTCCCAGTCCAACTGTCCCTAGTCGAGCAATGGCAAGACTAGTGTTATAGAGCATTAGACAAGTAGATTTGGTAGGAACCTTCTACGCTCGACGCAGAATACCTAATCTAGACGAGATCTTATTGCCAATATACTCTATGTAGGAAAGTAAAGCTTGTTGTTATAGGTTGCTTTTGAGACTAGTGAGTTTAGACAATAAATGCACACTTACCTCCCCAGTTGTTGTCCAGGAACCCACCAAATATGTTTTGCTGCACTCGAATAAGTATTACAGTTGGTCCTTTCCCGTCACACGCGGAGTGAAATTCGTGACCTTGCCAGCCCGGAATAGCTCTGAAGCAGTGAAGCCATTTCCCCTCTTTCGGGAGGACAGCGTCGAGCCATGTTCCAAGAATGTTATCGTGTTCGTCTTTAAAGCCAGGAATATTTGAAATAAAGCGAGCTGCAACGTGATATGTTAAAGGTTCCATAAGAAAATTTGAAATTATAATAGCCACCAAATCAATTCGCGCATGAATTTTTGATTTGGTTGTGGACACGATATTTAAATTCTGGGGCGCCTTTAACATCCGACGAGGAAAATGAAGGAACTTGTGATGAAAAAAACACGTTTTCGCCACTGCTCACCATTTTACATTTTCCCCCTATAGCTACCAATGCAATGGAATAGAACTTGAAAGTTTATAGTAAGTACAGTGCATTTCTTGTCGCTCGTTCTAAGCCATCTTGCAGGCAGATCAGAAAATACGCGAGTGCGACAAAAAGTTTTAGGAGCTAATGTATTTTTTTTTGCTAATTGCTAAATATATAAAAAACCAAAGGTCTCCTTGAGACGACGACTATTTTGCATGAATGCCGAAATGATAATGTTATAAAGTATTAAATCATGTACACATCGGCCGCGGATTTTACGATGTTAACCGCTAACGCTTATTTACTCGTTTTTTAGCGTGAGTCACGCAATCTATTGTTACGAAATTTAGTACCTTAGGTTAAATATTAGGGCCAATTCGCACTAGCGGAAAAAAATTGTAACAATTGGTAGATTTCATCACTTTTGTGTCACTTGTAACAGAAAACAAGTGCGAATACGTTTTTTGAAACCTAGAACTTGCCCAACAATGCAGGAAAACAAAGAAGCAGTTGTCTTATGATTGGTCCGCGTTGCACGCGCGATACATTTTGTCAAACAATCGCAAAAACAAGTGCGAACGACTTGTTGGACAAGTTCAAATTTTTGTCAACACGGACAAATCTTCAAAGGGGCCGATGTCCTGCCTCAAGGCAGGACAAGTCATGACAAGTCGCATTCCAACGCCCCTCGTAATGCCAGATAACAATACGTTGTTTATTGGTTATTGTGTTTGGTCTGGATTGTACTAAAAAACAACACGCGAAATTTTTCCGCGATAGGCGGCAAAACATGTTTGTGTGCCGAGGTGAGGTCGTGGAAGGATGGTAATACCGGGGTTGGAACAAATGAATGCGGAGGGAACCAGTTTGTACCGATAAATGGAGGGGAAAAGAAATAGTTTACTTGCGACATTATCCCCGCACGAGCACAAAAACATCACAACACGCGCACTTCAAATGCAAATCGTTTTAAAATTTTTCACCACGTGGACCTGCCTGATTATTTGATGTTTGCACAAGACGACCGTGCCGAGATATGTACCAGGATGACAGAAGCACGTGCAGAGCTATTGTAATAATAATTACACCTTTTGTTTTCTTCAAAATGTCTCTGACTTGTCGCGACAATTTTTTTGTTGTCAAAAATGTCATGACATTTAAAACTTGTCCGCTAGTGCGAATTGGCCCTTAGAAAGGCTTTAGATAACGCTAACGCTTATTTACTCGTTTTTTAGCGTGAGTCACGCAATCCATTGTTACGCTTAGGTTAAATATTAGAAAGGCTTTAGATAGATCACCTTTCAGAACCACGTTCATTGAGTTTTGTGTTGCGAAAAAGTTGTTCAGTACAAATTTGCGTTCTTATCTGCGTTTTCAACTGCGTTGCGTTGGTGCGTTTTTAAATGTTCAGGTTAGACAAAGGACAATCAGCAAGCATAGTTTCCTTCTTTTGTAATTTCGTTTCGTTTTTACTTCGATTGTTGTCAATTCGCATTTAAGTTTGACGTTATCGAATAATGGATCACTGTAACCGTAATAATTAAATCTATTTGACTTGCTCTTGAAAAAGTCGTTTAGTAAATAACTTGAAGTAAAATTGTCTCTTTAAGGGATATTAGTAATGAAAGTGTTTCTGGCTAGTCACATTTCGATTTGTTATGTAGTCTGACATGTGCTAGTCACGTTTTATTATGCAGCGTTTGATATGATATGGCAAGTGGGAGATTACGAGAACTGACTGATCGATCCACGGACTGAAATTAAGCCCACTAACATACAGTATTCCTATTTGCAAAATAGTCGGAAAATGACTCACCAATAAAAAATAACGCAAAGGGAAAAAATACACTTACGTTTGTGACGTAGCCAAAAACTTAGCGACAGTCCTTGCTGACAAAGACTGGGATCACTGAGGCATTCTGAATCATAATCGCCAAAATCGAGAGCGTCTAAAGTTGATATGCTCGCCACACCCTTCAGAGAATCCCAGCTATCGGTTGAAAAGGATCCTTCTCTACCAGAAAGACCATCGTGCACTCGGGACAAGGTGTCATATTTTCTTTCAAAATTCCAATGGGATAATTCTACAATAATAATGAAACGGTTAACTTTTGCCAAAAGTACCCTTAATTAATGTTTTCTTTTTTCCTTCCCCTCCCAAAGAGCAATAGGCCTATGTTACACTACAGTCTTCAAGGCACACAGTCTACTGTAATGTTTCTAAACTAGCGGTATGAGTTGAATGGAAGAAAACACCGTGTTATCTGCTCTGCAACGAATAAATTTGTTATGCTCCTCCTTTCCCTCCTCCCCCTCCTTTCCTCCTCCTCTTCTAACTACTTGTACTAAAATAAGATTTGTTTTTTCTTTGAAATTTCCCGAATAATGAAGTCGATCGAGCTAAGTGTTTTCAACTGAGAAATATGTTAAAACCTTAATTTTATACTTCCCATCTTGTACCTCCTGAGCCATTTTACTCTCTTCTTTTAATTTCTTTTTTTTTTAACTTGTCGCCGTGCCCTTTTTTGTTATCTCTGTTTTTACCTGTATTTCAAATAAGTGTTTTGTATATATGAAGACTTAGGTCCTATCTCTACTTTTCTTCTTAGCATATTACTTCCTGATTCAATTGGCAAGCTGTGTACAGTCGATCCTCTCCACCGTATTTGTTTTTGTACACATTTTTTGTTACCTCACAGCGAGCAGACACCCCTCTTAAGGCGGGGGTTCATCTGAAGCCCGTTTTTCCAGCGCTTAACTTGTGTTAATTGCGAATATCTCGCTCCCGTTTCAAGCATTCCCAAAACCCTCCGCTCATCCCACAAAGCTATGTTTAGCAGTGTTTTGTAAATTTTTTGGTGATTTTTGGGGATGTTTGGGAAGAGATAGTTTTTTCTCAAAGGATTAGTAAAATTTGGAGAAAGAAGAATTACTGAAGATTTAATGTGATTTTAAAATTAGAATTTGAAGTTAAAAATTAGTAGATGGACACCCAAATAGTCCCCTGACAACCTGGGGTGCTCTTGCGTGGGGTCAAATGTCTGGTGGTGTTCCAAAAATTATTTTCTTTCTTCTATCTCTTCTTTAAACCTCTTAAAATTTCACTCAAATTCACGTTTACCCCCACCTTAAAAGAAGTTAAGCCCAACTGGCTCATAGCTTTCGGCGCTTAACTCCTGTTTTTGAAGAATGGAGCTACTAGGAGTATTGCTACTCCCCCTGGATGAGATTTGAGTCCATCCCAGGCTAGCTACTCCACAGCATTATGTCAGGTCCAGCAGTTTGCCGGTTCCCATTTATACTCTTGGGTGGAGGGTGGCACTGTGAAAGTGAAGTGTCTTTTCCAAAACCGCGTCACAGTGACCCTGGCCATGGCTCAAACCCGGACCGTTTGATCGGGAGCGCTAACCATTAGGCCATCGCCCCTCCCACAGGCACCTCCTAGGTGCCACTTTTTACTGTTTCAAAGGGTGTCCGCATGCGGGAGGTCCGAGGTAGGTTAATTTTCGCTTATGAATATTTCATTTATAGTAAAGATTAGTATTAGTCTTGTTGTTTACCTAGACCTTGGTTATTTCGGATGCCACAAGATTATTATTTAAGATGTAATAATCTTACCTGAGAATTTACAAAGTGTAGAGTTCATCTTTGTGACGTTTCCTTTGCGCCATAAATACACCTCCGGCCATGGCACGATATTTCCGGACCGAGAAGAACACGGATGCGCTATTTTTTCTATCTGAGAAACATCATCAATGTACTTGTCCCACATGTTAAAGCCAGTTAAGTTGCCTTTAAACATCCCTACGAGCAAATAACCAACGTCTGTGCTATAGTTAGAAACCAGGCCAACACCTTCCGCCTTCTTAACACCATCGGTGTAAAATGTCCAGTTGCCATTACCAGAAAACCTCGTGATACACATGTGATGCCAGCGCTCATCTGTAATGACGTCATCTTGAACGTTGAAGGTGCTTTTAATATAGAAAAGTTATTTCAGATTACAGCTTTATTTTTTTCCAGCACCACAAATATAACACCTCTCACCAGTAGCCCTCACTAATGGGAGGTGGCGGTGGGTGGTGGGGGAGGTGAATACTGAATTAGGTTGGAAGTAACTGCTTTATTTGTATAATGCAAGATCACTATTTATTAGACAAATGAGCTAGTATATTTATTTTTCGTTCAACCTTTTTTTATTTATTGCAACACACAAAAATACTTACAATACAATTACTTCCATTACTTACGGTAGTTACTTACATTACGATGCAATCACTCACATTACATGTAGTTAACGATAATTTAATACATACACGAGATAATTAATATTATGATGTATGTGCAGAATTGTGAATAATCACGAAAAATGTGATTTTTCTATTGATACTGATTAAACGTAAATGAACCAAGACTGTCTTGTAATACTGCTTTCTTGTGCTTTCTTGTATGTCTAAACAGAGGAGGCTTGATCTCTCTGAACAAACTACCCCCGCTAAAAGACAATAAAGACAATTTTGTCTTTTGTGACAAAAGCAGTGAATTAATGCACATGAGTGTATATTAAATACGAAAACAGCTGCTCACCTAGGATTATTGGTCACTTGAAATTTGAAGCTACCACCTCCATTGTAGGAAAAGCTTACAATACTTTCATTTTTATAATTATGAAGAGAGAAAACTGTTGACCATCCTGTTGGTACTTTGGTCTTAAGCCACCAGCAAGCTGTAAAGTCCTTGAGATCGGTGATTCGAGGAAGGAGTACGTAGTCTGAGGACTCACCACTGAACATCAGCTCATAAGTCCACTCACGCTCTTAAACAAAAATAGGAGATTTCACTATCAGCAAAGGTAGCGAGACCAGTAAAAGCAGACTCATTCGTCAAGGCATTAAGTACAGTTAATAATAGGTCCTTTGCAGCTAGGCAATCACGTGACCTACTTTTCATAAAATTGCGGGCTATAACTTAAAGAATGTCAGTAATGGGAAGACCATGCCGAAAATGGCTATGTTTGAAGCAACTGGCGTTAAAGAATGAGATTTAATGACGGTTTAAATTTAGGTATAAATTTTTGAGAATGCCTTACCCTCCAACAATAATTTCTATGGAAATCCTTTAAATTTCCCGAAAATTCAAACTGTCGTATAACCTTACTCGTTTATTACTATTTTTGACATGCTCTTTCCATTTCTAGCATTCTTTAAGGTATAGCCCATAGTAAAAATTTGGTCACGTGACCCTAGCTTCAAAGGGCCTATTATTTATCCTTTGGATACAAAGGATGACGAAAGAGGTTTTCTTTCTGCCTTCTCTTGAGTCTAACTGACTTCTAAAAGGCCTAACGGGGTTATGCCATCACATAATACTTTCTCTCTTTACCTCGGAGGGGCTTCACTTTCATCGTGGTTTCCTTGAGGGAATATGTATACCCCCTCCACGCGTACCAGTATATACCCTTGCCATGAGTATTATCACCATATTGACCATTTAAATTTGACTTGTGACACCCGTTGTACCACCATGCTCCTGTATACGACTGTGCACAGAACATGCCGCTGTGGAGGTCATTATCTTGATCCCGCGTACTAAACAGCATCCCGTTATGGACAGCCATGGAATCTCCTGCTGTTCCAGAGAACTCTGCAAGTTGCACAACATACTTTTCGGTTTCTTTTCCCACTTGAAAAGACTCATACGACGCATGCGCTGTTAGGTTGTCAAAGTCCTTGAGCTCAATTAAAAGTTGTGAATGTTGTGTTGTGAGTTTATGTATGTTGTCATTCCCGAGCCAAAACTCTGACATCAAGTCTCCAAATCCTTTTTTGTAATTATTCCAGTCGTGATAGAAGTCCACAGAACCATCTAATCTCCGCTGTAAGACAATCCAGCCGCCTCCATTCGTCTGCTGGTCACACAAAGCTGAAATGAAGCCTTGTCCGTCTGGATTGATGCCATAAACGGCATCCTCAGTGTAACCTCTGTGAAGAAGATCCAAGCAGTCACGTCCATAAACTGAAAAGAGCAACAGACTGATCAGTTACAACAAAATCCAAGCTCCGTAGCGAAGATTAGTTTGATAATACACATGTGACTGATGAAACACATATGTAGCAATTTAAAGGGAACCTCTGCTCTTGAGGCAGGTTAACGTTGAGTTGTCATAAATTATGCCTAAATTACAAATTTTACCGGACAAGGGAGAAATAACATTTAATTATGATAATAAACAGAAAAGATTGTTGCTTTTAAATTTCCCGCACGCCGCCATTTTGAATTTTATGACGTCATTGCGTTGCCGCTATTATTAGGACGTAGAGGTTCTTTTGTGTGAAACAATTGGGCAACGCACTGACGTCATAAATTCCAAAATGGCGGCGCGCGGGAAATTTAAAAGCGATAATCTTTTCTTTTTTTAATTGTAATTAAATGCTGTTTCTCTCTTGTCCGGTAAAATTTGAAATTTAGGCATTATTTCAAACAAGTCAACGCCAACTTGCCTCAAGAGCAGAGGTTCCCTTTAAGAAGTTGCAGAGGTTGTCAGTTACTAGAATCGCATTCACAGCTGAGCTGTTTGAGTGCCCTAATTGTACTCACCAAGTGGAACAGCAGTGAAAACCATGTGAAATCCTCTTTTTGTCGTATAACCATCTGTGCGAAATTTCAACTCTGCATACTGACCAGTTACAA
>OY855915.1:11524839-11614839 GCA_963693305.1 Meandrina meandrites
AGAAGATTTGCTGTAATTTATCGACTTTGGACGGTTGATCAAGCGCTGCTTTTGAGAAGATTTGCTGTAATTTATCGACGTTGTTTGGTGTTCGAGCGTAGCCTGTTCCAGACTCTCGGTCACTGGGCCGAGCGCGAGCGAAGCGAAAAAGGACAGGCTAGTTCAAGCGCCGAGAATATTTGCTGTGATTTATTGACGTTGTCTGTTGTTCAAGCGCTGCTTTTGAGAATATTTGCTGTGATTTATCGAGGTTGTGTGTTGTTCAAGCGCTGCTTTTAAGAAGATTTGCTGTGATTTATCGACTTTGGACTGTTGTTCAAGCGCTACGTTTGAGAATATTTGCTGTGATTTATCGAGGTTGTGTGTTGTTCAAGCGCTGCTTTTAAGAATATTTGCTGTGATTTATCGACGTTGGACTGTTGTTCAAGCGCTACGTTTGAGAAGATTTGCTGTAATTTATCGACGTTGGACTGTTGTTCAAGCGCTACTTTTGAGAAGATTTGCTGTAATTTATCGACGTTGGACTGTTGTTCAAGCGCTACTTTTGAGAAGATTTGCTGTAATTTATCGACGTTGGACTGTTGTCCAAGCGCTACTTTTGAGAAGATTTGCTGTGATTTATCGACGTTGGACTGTTGTTCAAGCGCTACTTTTGAGAAGATTTGCTGTACTGAATTTATCGACGTTGGACTGTTGTTCAAGCGCTACGTTTGAGAAAATTTGCTGTGATTTATCGAAGTTGGACTGTTGTTCAAGCGCTACTTTTGAGAAGATTTGCTGTAATTTATCGAAGTTGGACTGTTGTTCAAGCGCTACTTTTGAGAAGATTTGCTGTAACATCGACGTTGTCTGAGAAGTTCTCACGATCTCTTT
Source organism: Meandrina meandrites (assembly GCA_963693305.1). Taxonomy (NCBI): domain Eukaryota; kingdom Metazoa; phylum Cnidaria; class Anthozoa; order Scleractinia; family Meandrinidae; genus Meandrina; species Meandrina meandrites. Next base: position 11,525,713 of record OY855915.1, read on the forward strand.
GACTGATTATTGCTGTGAAAATGAGGTTGCCCATTGTCCACATCTTAAAAACAAGGCTCTGTAAGTGCATCTATCCCCGCACTTTCTAACCTGTGGTTACCACTAGCATATATTTTGCTACTATTGTCATAAGAATCTTCAACATGAAACGAACACCGATAGTATATCATTACACCAACTCACAAAATTCGGGATAGCAAAATTGAGTATACTGAAACAGTAGATAGCATTGTTATCGCGCGCTGATTGGCTACTCAAACTCCGGATATCCTTTGCAATTCACTTCCGGGCAATTCGCGTGCAAAAATTGTAAGCATTGACATGAATACTGAAATGAGTTGATAAAAATTCTTTTTAGGTTATAATATCTCACCTTTTGAGAATATACTAAAACAACTATTCACCTTACTGTCGGTAGTTAGTGGTGGATATTTAAGGTGGTGGCAAACGAGGACACAATGTTGCGGACACATACATTGTACATGTTAGTCCATCAGCTGAGATCCGAAAATTTGGGTTTATGGCTCACTTGAGGGGAACAGCCGAAACATGTCTCATCTTAATTTTTGAGTATTAAGCATCATAAAAATGTATGATAGCAAGGATAGAACGGTAGCTTTCACTTAGTAAATCGAATTTTAAATTTGCCCCTTCAAACTCTCCTTTTGGCCGCCATCTTGGATTTTGGGGAAGCCTACAAAATTGCTTGTACTCTTTTAAAAGTGGACGAATCACGTTTCAAACGCAAATTTAGAATGAACTGGAACTACAAACATGATTTCTGTTTATTCTGGTGCTTGAATTATAACTATGTGGCGTCATATGAGACATCACAACGCCCGATTATTGGTCACAGTATGACCAGCTTTCACTAAAAACATTTTCAAAGTTATTTCAGAAAAGAGAGCAGGGCTCGGTCGTTCAAAGGATGGATAACACTATCCAGTGGATAACGTAGTTTGTTTTGCCAACACTTATTCACTGGATAGTGATTTATCCGGTGGATAGCAGTATCCACACTTTGAACAACTGGGCCCAGGTAGAAAAGTTGTATGTACACATTACAAGTGTGCTGAATACAGCCCCCTCAAAAAAAATTGCCTGTTTTCTAGCTACCCCCACCCACATTTCCAAAATATGAGGTCCCACAGACATTCAATAGCTTTCTGCCCCAGTTCAAAGGTGTTTCCTCTCCACCACGATCAAAGGCGGACGAAGGCATTATATGCGGTTGTTCGGATTCATGAAGCGCAGTGCAGAGACATTTCTTCTTGAACTTGGAACCACGGAAACTAGAACTGAACCGAGAAGAGCTTGAGCAAGTGATGAACAACCATGAGTTCGCGAGTTTGCAGGAGAGCAGTTCCATTTCTGTGTACTGGAAATGAAGGAGAGAGGCGTAAGCTTAGGAAGGTTCTGGCCGTCGTGCATTTGCGTATGATCACCAAAACTACGTGCTCTATATCATCCCATTCCTGGACGACATGTTTCACCTATCTGTCAGAATGCCGGAGGTGTACACAGCCTTCAACAAAGGCTACTAGTAGTTCTCCTTTCCAGTGGGGGACCGTGAGTGTACTGCAATATGGGAGAAGGCTACATCGGGTTTCGCGCTAATTTTGCCTCAACTCAGAGATGGGTGCTCAATGACACAAAGCGTGGTGTGTATAACAAGTTTCTTCACAAGCATTTTCCTATTACCTATTGATTACTTCATCCCAGACTTACATCCATAAGGAGTTGGCTCCCGCACGCATTAAAGAAGACATCAAAGCTGACGGAAAGCTGGAGGATCTGCTCAAGATCGCTAGAATGTATTCACCAATCTATGAAAACAAGACGCACCATCCCTGTTCAGGTTACTTTGATACATTGAAGGAAGCCGCGCTGAAGTCGTTTAAGGATCTGAAGGCTGTGGTAAGGTTCGCCGTCAGCAGAATTAAGTACCTCCTCTTAGTATGGACCGCGATGTATTGCTCGGATGACACTCAGTTCTCAGACATTTTCACCACATTGACATGAAAATTGTTTTCCCCTATCCTCTCGGTTCTCTTTCCTGGTTTCTAGCCGATCCTTATGGACTCCCTTGAAAGTTGAAAGACAAGCAAAGCCAAACTCTCCCAACATCTAGAGTGACGCATCATAGTCACTGAGAAATGCTCAGAGAACGTAACCAGCGTTTTCGATGGAATGGCAGCCTTGCAGAAGTTAAAGATCCCCTCTGGACCTACGATCCATGTGCTCGCCGAGGGAGGGTTTGAGTTGGTAACAAGCACTGGCAGCAGGCGCGTAGACATAGTGTTCGACGTGTATTGAGAGGTATCGATCAAGAATGTCGAAAGACCTCGCTCACTATGAGTCCCCTATAGCTCAGTGGTTAGAGCGTCCAACCGGTATTCTGGAAGGTCATGGGTTCGCCTCCCGTTGGGGAGCTCAGAAAGAAAGTTATTACCTTTTATGTGTCTTTCTTGAGGTTTGATATAGCAAGATCCTTCTTGCAGGACACTAGTTGTACAACGCTTTCTGCAACTCGTTACTGACGAGTACGAAGGAACGTTTTTCTCGTAGCTCAGTGGATAGAGCGCCTGCCCGGTGTTTGGGAGGTCATGGGTTCAATTCCCGTCGGGGACTCAGATATTTTCTTTGTCCCACGCTTGCGGCATGCTGAATGTTTCATCTTTCAAAACGTTTGTTTATGTTATAGACCCCATATGCAAGTGACAGCAGTGATGAAGGACATTATATGATCATGCAGCTTCTGTATACTCAAACGAGTATTTGCGATTTATTGATTCATGACTCGTTATCCTTAACTAAATATAGTAAAAGACTTAAGCAATAGCTTTAAGCATGTTTTTTCTAGCTTTTTGATGTAAAGCGCCTTAATAGTAATTCAATGATTGACATGGCGGTTGAAAACACAAAGTAGAAAACAAAATGGCGGTCACTGTGACGTCATTTATGATGTCATTATACCTTGAATAACTGTCAATGCGGCTGAAAAAAATTTCTCAAATACGTATTATTCCAAATACACATCTAGCCAAAGCATCATGTGCATCAAAGATGGCGGCGAAAAGGAGGGTGCGAGGGGAAATTTAAAATTCGATTTACAAAGTGAAAGCTACGGTTCTATCATTGCTATCATACATTTTTATGATGCTTAATAGTCAAAGAATAAGATTATACAAGTTTCGTTTGTTCCCCGTAAGTGAGCCATACAACCTCCCTAGCTGATGGACTAATTTGCTGCCGCATATTGCTCGTTGATCTACATTTTCTAACTAGAAGCAAATAAGTTAATGAAAGATTGAGTTAATAGTAAAATGTCATAGTCACGTAAATGTCCCTTTTAAAACAAGTCTCAGCCCCGGGTTATTAAAATTTTGCAAATTTCAGCCTCGATATTCTTATAAAATATATTCTTATAAAAAGAGAAAGAGTGTACGATTGTACGATTGGGCATTTCATTTTCAATTCTTTTGGCTTTGGTTGAGTGCTGTGCGTTTTGCAGTAAAATCAAACCGAATTGCTTCAAAATGCATAAGTGGACTTCCCAACACTTTTTTCAGAGCACAAAGTTGGAGATGAGAAGATATCCTTCTGTAATGCTGTTTACTTCAGTGTTTATCCAATACAATTTTAGTGATTACCAAAAGAACTTTCCAGTTCAGTCAGCTTCACGGAATCACCTTGGATCATTTTATAGACTTTGGGAATGATAGTACATCGCCGGCCCAGTTGCGCTGAAATACCGTTTCATGTTGGAGAGTGCATGTGTTATCAATGTAGAAATAAAAAGAAATAAAAACTGAATACCTTGATAATTACTTTCAAAATTTAAGCACTTTCACGACGGTAGCTGAATGCCATTATCAAGTCAAAATCGGATTTCGGTAACTGTACAGGTGGTAAATTAAAAACGATATATCGCACTCATGAACAAATATACACGAATATTTTGCGTTAACCAAAGATTTGCACGTATTAATTACACTTCAAATTTGTGCTTTTTTTCTGGATAAAAGCATGTCATAGATTACACGTAAACACTCAAATTTCCCTTGGGGCTTTCTTCTCTAAACACGCGCAACTGAACTGTTTAAAACTTCAAGCAAAGTAAACAACCTGACATCGTACCCTGTTAAAGACAATTTGACGTTTCTTGTTGCTCAGAAGTCGAGAAAAAAAAAACTTATAAATCGTCATCGGAACGAGCAGCGACAACGACGGTAATTGCTTTGCTTGGCGTTATCGCTCGAGGCTTGTTGTGTTTGGTAGTCTTGAAATAAGTTTCATTGCGGCGAAAAAGGATGCTGGAATCGAAGTGTATTTTAAGTCTTAGCCCGTTTTCATTTTAACTGAGTACGCACTCGATCTCAACATCCGGCGGAAGTTAATTTCGAGGTGGCTAAGTGGTATCGCTGCGGCGCGGCTGATACAACTTAATCATCTCACAACCGCGGGAGTCCCGGGTTCGAGTCTTCCTGTTATAGGGGTTATTCACTACAGTCTGAGGGCCGAATAACCTCTCCCCCCGTGTTGACTCGAGCCTGCTGCTCACCAGGAATTACCCTCCATCGGCTTGGGGGCCGGGTAATTCTTCCCCAGAAATCCGCTTTTTGTTTTTGATTTTTTTTTCTCCGAACTTTTCTTTTCATACTGCATTCAGCATGTTCAGGATTTTTTTCGGGTATCTTCGTTGTTTTAACTTTATTTTTTGCTTTAAACTACTTCTAAAGGCTTAATGTTTTTTTTTATCTTGTTTTGTCCGACATTGCAAATATATATGCGCTTTTCGTCCGCGGCCTCTCCTTTCCGTTCTCTTTTTATTTTTGAACTCTTACTGTTGGAATCGGATTTAGCCAAGAGCCCGGTAGGGGTTAGACTCGCCGAAATCCCAAAACCTCGATTAAAATTCGAGAACGACACACTACATTTCTCAAATCCGAGCCGAGTTTTGCGGGCTTAGGCAATCTGTAGAATTTCGTGATTGCATAAAAGAAGGCCAAGCAAAAATATGTGCTGTATTCAAGACACCGAGGGCTCAAGTTTTTATTGTGACGTCAGTATTTGGCCATTACTTCCCCTGATAAGCGCGGGAGCACACGAACTCAAATCTTGCAGGTTTTTGTAAGGTCATTTATAAGTGTTTTCTTCGAGTCATTTTCCACTGCAGAAGCCCCCTAGGCTGGCATCATTAAGCTAGAATGGTGGGTAGAGGCAAACGTCTGAAAGAAACCAGAGGTGAGAGATGATTTGACGATGACTTGCAGGCCAAAAATATTCGTGTCGAAAGATGACTGTTCATGAGTGAAGTTATCTCTCTGGCCGTTCTGTGGATGGATTCTGAGACCTACCAAGGCAATTTGGACGAGTTTTGAGTCGAAAAGAACGCAATCGGTGCAATATTTAGCCGGTAGGATTGGGTGGCTGGACACTTATAAAAAATATCTGAAAGGGAGGTAAGTAGAGTTGCGTGCCGCCGACGTGGCTGTATTACCCAGGAATTCCTATCGGTCACTGGACGAATAAGCGATTTCAGTTTTGCAAGCATAGGTCTGTTCGAATGGTAATTGCTTAGCCCGCTGAAAGTTTGATGGGAAATGTTCTTGATGAACGGAAAGGAATAGGCTTGACGTTTGCTGCAAATGTACACTTTTGTATTCAGAATTAGTTTTTCATTAAAAAAAATAGAGGGAAAGATGCGTGTTTTCTGTTGTTGTCCTATGAAGTAGCAAACGGGCATTTTCGGATTCGCTGCAGAATAAACAACCACGTGCAACGAGCTGCAGTCAGTTAGGTGGCTTTTAAAGGATGTAAAGGCATGAAAATTGTCACTTTGCAATAACAAGGGATCTTCAGGATATGCGAAAGCTACAGACTTTTTAATCACTGCTGGTGTGTTTCGTCTTAATAATCACACTCTTTTTTTATAAGAATGTTGTCTTTTTCCAGCCCAGGCTCAATATTCTTTTTTTTTTCTGCCGATTTTTGGCTAAAAATATTCTTGTGAATATTCTTAGATTATAGCTTATGACATGTCCGATTTAGAATGTATTACAAGTGTTTTATCGTTTTACTGGCTAGTTTTGCCGTTTAGACATATAATTGTACTGTATTTTCAGATTTTCAACACGCAAAATTATTAGCCGATTTATATAAACTTCCGAAACGAAAACTGGCCGTTTTGAGAAATCGGAAGTTAAGGTGGCTCAACTGGATTTTTGAGGGGCAACACCGCTCAAGTTTGAGAACTAACCAATCGTCATTAACAATGCCATCGAAAAATGATCACCACAGCTGAATTAGGTAAAGATGGAAATTTGTTATGACCAGTGTTATTTTGACATCGGAGTTGTCATAGCAACGTAATGACGTCATCACGTTTATCACTTTCGTTCGTATTGCTCGGCACCAGGAGATTTTTTCGGAAATCGCTCAAGGGAGCTTGTACTTCATATAGCTGCCTCAATGTTGGCAAAGTTTGAAGAAATTCTGTAAGAGCGTTATCGAAATTTTTGGGGATGAAGTTTTGGGGTTTATGAATACAATAAAAAACATACTCTGGAGATTATTGGGCAATATCTAAAGAACACGACGCCCTTTGGGAGTGTCGTTTCATCTCATAGTACGTAGTTTGATGCCATTTAAAATTATGTACACAAAATTGATATGGCGATATGGTTAGTTCTCAAACTTGAGCGGTGTTGCCCCTCAAAAATCCAGTCGAGCCACCTTAAGGTCATTCCCCGAAATAGAACTGAACATAGACTTTCAAACAAACTTTGCCTATTGGTTGGTTACCTTCAGAGAACGTAAATTTTGAAATAAAAAAGGGGAGTCGCCACATTCGTTTTGGAGCAAGAAGACCTTGTATTTACCACATAATTCCTTAATATCTCCTTTGCGAATACTGGCAAAATACACGTTTCCGGTGCTAATCTTTTTTTTTCAAACATAGGTATTGATCTGTATTCATTTTATAGAAAGAATTTGATCGTTACACCCAAAATACGTCAAAAAATTTATAGGTCCCCATATTCGTTTACGAGAAAGCGTCGATTCTTTTCTCTCGCTGGATAAGTTGAATAGAAAAAAGCCGCCATTTTGTTTGCGTGTGCGCGCTAATTACGTGTAAAATTCTGCGCAGTAAGGATGCTTATGCAATACAGGGTAATGACCTTAAATTGCAGTGTTAGACTGAGTGATTTATCGTCTGCTGAAGACAGCAGTATGCAGTCGAAACGTCGCGATTCACATCACAAGTGACTGCATCGTGAGAAAAACGATAGTTAAAGGTAAATCCTGCGTACGAGCCAAGTGGCCCATCAGACCGGAGCTTATCCCGATTTCCGAAGCATGAAGCAACTAGGAGAATTACTACTCCCCCCTGGATGAGATGCTAGTCCATCGCAGGGTTACCCCAAGAAGAAAATTCGCCGGTATTCATTTATACACCTGGGTGGAGAGAGGTACTAAATTGTTCCTTGAAATGGATGCGATACATTGAATGCTGTATTTCACGCCTTGCCTTCTCTCATTTTTTAAATCACCACGCTTCTGGGAGCTGATAAAGGTGAAGAATTAGGTGGTACATTCAAGGTCTTCCTGCTCCTAAACAAATATAATTACCACCCTTTTTATTTCAAAATTTCACTTCGCTCAAGATAAATATCCAATAGGCACAGTTTAATTGAAAGTATATGTTCAGTTCTATTTCGGGGAATGGCCTTTAGCGTGGGGTCCACTTAAGTTCGTTCTTATATCAATAAAATATTTTACCTCAATTCTATCATATTATTACAAAATAACAGGTGAATGTTTTATCAAAGGATTATGTCATCGTGTTAAAACCAAAAAAGTTGTGACCGAAAGTTTGCCATGGAAGAGTGCGCCCGAAATAACTACGGAGCCACCTTTTAAAAACAAATGAATTTTGTACTCACCCATCTGGTAAAATAAGGATGTAATCACAACACAAAGGAGAATATTCTGCAAAAAAAAAATAACGGCTTGTTGAATTGTCGCTGTCACAGTGTTTTTGTTGGTGCATAGAATTTGTAAGTATAAAAAGAAAATGGACAAGTTTTGAATAAGTTGCGCTGTTTATTTATTTATTTATTTATTTATTATTTTTATTATTATTAATAATATTTAATTTTTCGGGGGGGGGGATGGTTCTTGTCATTTACTTTATTTTTTTAATTATTTTTTTTAGTGACAACGCGCTACTTACAATAAACTACATACTCTGTGTTACTTACAAGAGAATTAAATTACATTGATAATAAATTAACAGTATAAATTATGTTACTAAGAAGGGGACAAAAGTGAAAGCTATAAACTATTATTCTAAATAGGCTATTTTAACATTTTTAACATTAAATGATTTTTTGAAGATAACTTTAAATATACAAATATAAAGCCAACTACAATCAAGTGATGCGAAAGTAATAAATTTGCTCAGGTTTGCTAAGCGAATCACCGCAGTATTTAGCATTCTGCTACAACTTGGCTTGTAGCTTTAGTTTCGTTTTATAGCTTGTTAGAAAGGATGACAAAAAAAGCTCCCCAGACTTCCCAGACTTCCCAGGCTTCTTCTTTATTCCTAGAAGCCATGTGATGTAACGTTTAGCAATTTTGATGCAGAGGTTTAAACCAAGACTCTGACCCCGTTTATTGAGGATGACCACGTGGCCTTAATATCGTGGCGTAACCTATCATTACAAATTGCTTTAAGGCTTGTTCAATGTCGATTGCAAATTGTACTCGAGGTCGTGCAGTACAGCTTCTTGACGACCTGTTTGACGTACAGAATTTCTGATTTGTTAAAATGAAATAAAATATTGCGCAAAAATTTACGTAAAGCTATTGTTCTCTTACGTTCAGCCGTGCTGTGCTCTTGAATTGCTATTATTTCTACTACCACTATGACGCTTCTCTCGATTTAAAATCCACAATATCAAATTTCACGATCACCGCCCGCACTTCCTAAAATAAATCCCCCAATTAAACTCCCCTCCCTCAAATTTAAAACGAAAAAATCCTTCCGAAAATAAACCCACCCGAATATTACCCATGAGCTTATGTTTGGTTAAAGCTCTCAAAAGTATTATTATACGTTGCTAGAGATGGGTCAGATAGCTGTAATGTTTGTTTGCGGTTGTAGGGCTTGTGTTTGGGCTTCATATCGTTATGTTTTGATAGTCTTTCCGTGTGTTATTCCTATTTGCACCAAACAAATTTCAAACATCAAATAAAAATCAGGGGATTTTTGAGACGCAAGGCTTATTTGTAAAATTTTACGGAACCTCATAAAGGCGACTGGAAAATTGATTTTTACTTTTTGGAAACGGCCAGTTTTATTTTTTAAATTATATATCATCATTGATATTTCAGAAGGTGTCGGCAAAAATTAAACCAACAATCGCAAACAGTCAAACGAAAAGTTGAGTTTCATTGAATTTAAATCATCACTGGCTCTGCCGAAAACGTACAAAAGCATATTAGTTGACAAGATGAACACATTCGACCAGAATCGAAAAATTCTTTAAAATTATGTTGTATTTGTAACGGCATTCCTCCCAAAGGTATAGACATTTAAAAATGTACAAATGCGATATTGTTCACGTACACTTAAAAAAGCTGAAATCTCAGTTGCATTTAGTTTGCTAAAAATTGTCTTACTTACTTTAGGCACTTAGGACTAGAAATTGCTTAGTAAATAGAACGCAATTCATTATTTTCCTATCCATCAAATTTATAATGAAGAATGTTGTCGCTTTCAGCAATTATCATTCACATACACGAATTACAGGAGTATGTATCAAATATCAAGGGAATCTATACGCACAAACTATTTTTTTCCTTATTTATTTCTGTTAATTGAAAACAAACACTATATAAACAACGAGGTTCGAAAATATTCTTGAGATTAAATGCTACCGATTATTGAAACGAGTGGCTCCAGAATACAAACTTAGGAGGCGGGGATGGGATAATTGACATCCGCCAAAGTTCGATTTTCCGGGTGATTGATGACCGCAGTAAGATAGCGGCAAAAACATTTCCCCTTTTCTCCCACAAAATTATGGACTTTGACGTATAATGGGTGACTTGGCCAATATCCCACCATCTTAATTCAAGTTCACAATTAAATGCAATAGTTCATGCTCTATTATTAACAATTCGCTCCGTTTCTAATAAGTTATTGTGTATAATCGTCTTTCCCCTCTCTCTTCCAATAATGTTTTACTATTATCCTTTCAGTATAAGTGGCCTTAGATCTTGTCAACAGTTACTCCCCAAAGAACTTCACTGGATTGTCGATAACCAAACTTAATTTTGGTAACTAAATATTTTTAGCAGTTTAACCAAATTCTTCCAAAGTCATAATTTAAACAAAGGTAATTATTTTAGACGTTATAACTCCGCAGTTGCTACTAAAACGTACTTACACTTTTCACTGGATCAAAGCTTACCACAAGTTGTGAAGCATGAAGAGTTTTCATAGCTAGAGACCTCTAGAAACTTGTCTTAGGAGGCACTACTTTATCGTCTTGCTCTCACAAGCTGGGGGCATTTTTACATCTAACGTCTGTAACAAAAATGTTTAACCTAATGTCTTTGTTTTAACACCTGCCATCCATTGTTATTCAGTTCATTTGGCTACTACCTTTTTTTAGGCTCGATATCGGTTGTTACTGATTGTTTTCTTTATAACGTATCTCAATTTAGATTGTTTCCTATAAATTGTTAACCTTTGTTGGCATCCTAATCGTTTTCTTTATTGTTTAAGGGACAGATTCGTTATTAAAATTTCAAAATAAACGTTCTCTGGCTATGATCCAATGGAAAAAGTCGAGCGTTCGCCTGCCAGACTACAACCTTCGATGGATGTGAAATATGAACAGTAAATTTAACGCAAATATTGATGACTTTGGCTATCGATTCATTGTTGCAACTTGGTGTAGCTGATCCGAATACAAGCTCACCCCGATCTAGGCTGTTAACTAAGGTAGAATTTGTTGTAACCTCCTGTAATTACATTGTTTGATTTTTTTGTGTTGATCTAAACTATAGGCGCTTTTCAAAAGGGTGTCCTAAAATTATAAATCCACAGATCAAAATTTAAAATAAACGTTTTTTCACGCCTAAAAAATGACTTTTTACACTTTATAAATTAAGAGAGATGCAAGACTAATAATGGTACGCAATTTCATGACTAATAGAAGTACACAATTCAAGGACCATGACGGGAAAATATACAATTGAGAGACCAATGAAAATCGAGATCAAGAAAAAGCTGCAGCTAATTCATCTGTTATTTAACTAAACGAATAGGAAAATTTCAACAATGGATGACTGGGGTTTTTTCTGTAAACAAAATTAATATATTCATAGTAAAAACGTTCGATGTTGAAATGTTTTCAGTTTTGAAGAACAGGACGATGTAGAATCTAAACAGCAATGAAGGTTATTTCTGAGTTGCGAATTGAGGTAAGTTTTGATCTTTCAAGTTTCTTATACGTTTAAAGGTTCTCTATTTTGGTTGTTGGCGAAATTATTAAATAACAAAAGACTTAAAAAGATAACTTTTAGAATTTGTAAATTACAAATAGTTAAAACCAAGAAATTAAAATGGCGCCATTTATTACTGAAAACAGAGTGATTTTTTCACAACGAAAGTATGTCTGCACCTAAGTTATAGTATTTTTCTTTAATTTGTCTGATTACGCATGGTTTAACGGCCGATATTCTGACGTTATTTTAGTCAAGTTTTATAAAATTAAAAAGGAACGTAGGGAAAAAACCGTTTGATAAATTCAGCATCATAGAAAAATTCTTCGGAAAAACACATTTTTATAACGAACAGTTTATTTAGCATTTACCAAAAGCGAACTTTTTTGGTTTTAAAAGCTAAAAAAAAATCATTTTAACTACAATATTTGTTGATTTGATTGTTTTAGTTTCAGCCCGAACATATTCATCCCGGGTTACACGTAGTTCGTTAAATTATTTAAGTGTATCTCTTTAGGGAGTGTATTGTTCCAGTAGCCGTTGTGTAAATTTTGACTTGGAAACAGATGATGAACATAAATTATTGAGATCAGCATTTCGACGTTTTTTTTTATACGAGAACAACATTTTTGTTCCGTTTTACTGCTCAGCAATGTAACGCTTGTCTATGAGGTTATAGCAATGTTTACCTGTTCGGATTAGGCTTATGAATGTAAGATTAACTATATACTCAGTTGATCTTATAATTACTAAATTTAAGATCAACTATCCCGCTAAGCGAGCTTAGCTAGACGTAGGTACTTCAATTTGTGTAAGTAACTTAACATGTTTCTTCGTAAATATTTGTTTTTTTTTGAGCCAATTTACTAATAAAAAGTAGACAACAGCGCCGGTGTTTAGCCAGCCTGATGCAAATGCAAGAGACGGGGATTTGCAGTCTATTTCACGACAACAAACATCCATTTTCCGTTATGTTTATAAAGTGCTGTGATACGGGTCATGACCTTATTAACAAACCTTCATGTAACGCAACTAATTATATAATTAACCAACCAATCGAAGCGCGCGTTATATTACGAAGGCGCGTAGTGAGGCAATTTTTCATTCTTCAAGTATTGTTTTATAACAAACAACTAAACTTGTAGTAATGCGTTTTTGGATTTGTACTTAAGTTGTGATTAATTTAGAAGGAGCAATATACATAAACGGTTAATTTGTAACGCAAATTTTTCGTCGGTTGAAACGCCGTTTTCGCGATTTTTGAAAAATCGCTAAAAAGGGAAAATTTACCAAACATTACAATGGTAGTGACGTACCGTATGAAAAAATCCAATTTTCTGAATCGCGATAAAAAAGTCAACAAAACTTTCACAGCGACGAAAGGTAAGTTTAGTTAACTTTAGTTGGCAAAGAAGTTGTGCGGAATGTGTTGGATTCACGAAGATTTTGTACACAATTCAGGTTAGCTTAATAAAAGCTGTCATGTTTGCACTGTTATTTAGTCTATTTTTCTAATCGACGGCTGGTTAAAGTATTTTTTAAATGCAGTTCAAAGAAATGAAAGCAGCCTTCAAAATTACTGAATAGTAATGTGTACTTGTTGCAAGCTTTTCTACCCGATCATATGACGAGTGCCCACAAATTTTATTTCAGATATTTGTAGACCAGACCTTGGTCTAATAAAATATTAGCAACTCGATTTCAGATCAGATCCCAGTTTTGCGATTTCGTAATTTTCGTGGAGGCACTTCGCAAATGGTGCACGTGGCATTGATAGATGGGTGTACGAGAAAAATCATAACTAATTTTGAAAAGCATAAAACAAGTTAAGTTTACGCCTAAGATAATCTTGGTTACTGGTTTAAATTTCAATGTAAACATGAGCTTGCTGTGTTGTTACACGGTGCCTTGAGTTTCAGGCCAAAATCGGTGTTACGAACAACGGATTAGCTTACCCTACGCGTCCTTCTGAAAAAGTGGCCAAACGAAAGTATTAAAACAAACCAAGCCAAACAAATACGATTTTTGTATTTAGAACATAATGCTAAACTTCTGTAGAAAAAATAAAAGGATTTTATTTTCCGCCGAAAATTGACTGGTCGGTTTTTACTCGGGATGCCTCTTAAATTGGGAATAACCTGCACTAGTCAGCACGTGGATGAATTCGTAAAGTTTGCATTTAAACCAGCATAAAAATTGCGTTATTTCATTTTAAGCGTGCGAACTTGCATTCGGTCTGTGATTGCAATCACATTTTATAAACACGTTTGTCACACAACTATGTGCATATCACACAGAAATACATATAATAAACCATTTCTGTTTTCTTGCAGAATCTTTGCCTTTTTGTTGTGATAATATTTGCTTTCCATGTCATCGAAACAACTCAAACAGGTAAGTACAACAATTTCTAATTTCTTTACTTACTTTACGAACCAAACTTCTAGTGGGTGTGGGGGGTGGTTCCAACAATAGAAATCGTACAGAAAATGTAGTAACGCACTAACAAAACGCAGGGGCGGATCCTCGATTTTTCTTAGGAGGGGGTGCACATATATTTTGTTTGTTTGAGTCACCACGTTGGCCAATATTGCCTAAACTATTTCTAGGTGAATGAGTTTGAGGTGGCCTGACCCTCACCTCAGGCTTAATAGTTGTGGTCATCTTTTCTTTGTTTTGAGTAATAAAAACAGGGTTTGTACATCCTAAATACGACTGGTTTTCTTTCTGTAAATTTTGGCAAATAAAAGTTGGGGAAATGAACGGTTGAACAGCTGTCGAAACCTGGTCTAATGATAAAAAACTTGACAGAAAATAATCACATCATTGTTGGAATACCAAGATGCAGAGTTTATTAAAATATCGTGACATGGCACTTTGAATTACCTAGAAAGGTTTTCCTTTCAGATGTTGACGAGTGTGCTGTGTCAAATGGCGGCTGTAGTCACACGTGTGTTAATACTGCACCAGGCTACCATTGTGAATGTCCAGACCCGACATTGAGCTTATCATCAAACAACAAGACATGTGTAGGTACGTACCCAGTCATGTATTACTTGGAAATAGAACACTTGAAAACGTGGTTGCCATAGCATCCATATGAACGTCAAGTCACATGGTCAAACACACCAGAATGTGACCTTGACTGTTGACTTTGTTCACAGCCGATGGATTTCAACTGCTTTTGTTTCTTCTTAACAAGACTGTATCTTGCACCCCGCGAAATTCCTTGTTAAGTATTCTCTCTAAAAACCTTGAAATCGTATAAGGTTTCCTTTATCGTGTGCTAGTTCTTGCGTTTTTCGGAAAACTCATTCTTAGTCAAACAAGCCTACTTGATAACAACAAAGACGTAAGAAACCAAGTTCATTCAACAAAGTGGAAAAAGGCTGGAATCGTGTCGTCATTGAACGATACGTACGACACTCGCAAGACAAGAGTGACATACGGAAAATACGCCACTCGGGTCTCGGATGGAGTGGCGTATGGAATCTACGAGTGCTCAGTTCCCAGTAAAAAAAAATCTCTCTCATAAAATAAAGATTACTATTTACGTTGTTTATCTACCGAGACGCAGTCGAGGTTTACAATCCCGCCAATAATGAGCGAGGCCAACCTCCAGCCATCTTGACCGGAGAAGCTTGGTCAATAAAACGTTTATCATAAGGCATAAAAAACACACTTTTCTTACTGCAAATTGTACAACCGAACCTCTCGGTCCGGACAGCTTTACCAGAAGGACACCTTCCTATTACAGACAGTTCACTAGGTCCGCAAGATTCCAAAATTAATATCAGCTCTCTGATCTGTAGGACAACTCCACAGTACGGTTACTTTCCTCTGTCACTTTGGTATATGTAATAAGTGGCCGGGGGCCCCTAATAACGGGGTGCGACTGTCTATTGAATTGTGTAGATAATAGCCTGGATAATTTTCCTTTCAGATCTTGACGAGTGTGCTGTGTCAAATGGCGGCTGTAGTCACACGTGTGTTAATACTGCACCAGGCTACCATTGTGAGTGTCCAGATTCGACACTGAGCTTATCATCAGACAACAAGACATGTGTAGGTACGTACCCAGTTATGCATACTACAAAACACTTGAAATCATGGTTGCTATAGCAACGTCAGGTCACATGGTCAAACAATTGATACACCAGGATGTTTTCCAATTATTGTCTGCAGACCTTTGCAGGGGTCACGAAGTTTGGCCAGCATTGCCTAAATTACTTCTAGGAGAATGAGTTTGAAATGAGCGCAGCACTTTATGCCTTCTTCTCCTCCACTCCAGGCTTAATATGTTAACCATCCTTTCTTTGTTTTGAGTATACGATTCAAGCCCGTTGAGACTGGTTTTCTTGCTGTAAATTTTAACATACGTAGGTTGAACAGCCTGCCGAAACGTGGTTCTACAGGAACGCCGAGTCTAATGATCATAAACTTGACAGACAAAAAGTTACATTATTGTTGGAATAATAAGACGTAGAGTTAATTAAAATATCGTGACATGGCACTTTTGAACAATCAGTCGCTTGACGATACACAATTACGCGTATGTTATGCAAATTCCCTTTTCAGAATTAAGGCCATTTCCAAAATGAAGCATATCTAACCAAAACAGAAACAGTATAACTATATAAAGCCGAGCTCTATGGTTATCCTCAATTAAGGTACTGTAAAAGTTTTCAATTCAGACATACTGCACACTCGAATGCCTATTAATTAGCTCTTATTAACCGAGTAGGAGGTCTGTATGGGAGAATCTTGACCGAGGTCGTGGGTACAGATCGAACGCAGTGAGGTCTGTACTCATGACTGAGGTCAAGATTCTCCCATACAGACCGGCTAAGCTCGGTTAATAAGATGTTTATACTAGAAAACTTTTCAGCTTAAAAATTCGTCTCGGTTCGCCGTACTCGCTGTCATTTTGCTAGTGAACGGTGATCACGGAAAATTAGAACAAGAGAAGGTCGATATCATCGGCAGGTATGTTTTCAATTTGTTACGTGTATTTTAGTCGCTTTTAATTGTGTTCAGTCAGTGCTTTTAACTTCTGACCTTGTAATAACCTCGCAAATTCGTTTCTAGCTGGTGTGATTTCGTGCCTGTGAACTGAACGAAAATTTCCCAAAATTTGCTCATTTTTGTTACCTTTTTTCGCGTCAAGCTTTTGGTTCTTCCATTCATTATTTTTTAGCAGAAACAAGTTCTCTAGATACCGCTCTAGATGGGAAAATCTAGACCGCGGTCAATATCGATTTTAGCCAATCAAATTCGCGAATTTGGTAGTTCCCAGTCCTTGTGAGACACGGCTATATAATAAAAGAGATTTATAATCTACATTCCAGTATTCACAGTTGATAATAATCAGATATAAGCCACCTAACGAACCAAATGTGCCAGATATTTGGAACAGAGCGAGTTAGTAACACCAGGCATGCAATGCATACTGTATAGTGTGGAGGATGATCTAGAAAGTTTTCCTTTCAGATGTTGACGAGTGTGCTGTTTCAAATAGCGGCTGCAGCCACACGTGCGTTAATACTGCACCAGGCTATAGATGTGAATGTCCAGGCCTGAAACTGAGCTTATCATCAGACGACAAGACATGTGTAGGTACGTACCCAGCCATGTATACTTCAAGAATACTCGTAAACCATAATTAATATTCATTTATGGCTAGCTGTGAGTTAATGAATCAACTTTCGACCAACTAATGAAGTCGTCGAACCATGATTAGTGCTGAGATCATGAGATCAAGATGACTAAAAGGACTACAGATAAACTGTAAAACCAGTCTTAAACATCGTGAGGTATAATCTTGATATAATCCCTCAAAAAAATAATTTCTTGTGCGCGATTTGTCTGACCATGTCACATGAAACAGCGCAGGCAAAACTAGAGGAAAATCTGAATATTTTAAACAGTATAGTGTGATTTTTGAAGGCTAAGAGAATTGCCTTCAAACACATGCAAAGAGCGACACCTTGAATAAGAATATTCACAGATATTTGTCCTTGGACATTGTTTGCTTTGAGGAATAGATATGTCCGCGAACAAATAGCCGTTCTTCTCCTGTTTGTTGATTCTTGCTGTTGTCGTTTATTTTGCAAACACTGGGACAGCGATGGCAGTTGCTCCGCTTTTAATAACTAAATCAGTTATAACACTAACATTATCCGTTAATCAAAGGAAAGGATTTGAGGAATATATAAGATATTACATAGCCGCGCGGGGACACCAATATTATCTAGTTATTGAAAAAAACAAAAAAAACTCAGCATCCCAGGAGTTAATGCATGGGATCCGAAGCCAATATGGGTTCCCATATCTCCACTGAAAACAGCAAGAATAAGGAGTTCAAAAATGTATGCATGTGGTAGGGAAGATGTTTTTGGTATAATTATGTAGTAACGTTGAGGGACCAACAAACAGCAGTGCAGCCACGTTCACCACAAGGCGGTACAAAATATAAATCAAAAAATATATGTAAAATCAAACCTTGCACTAGCGTCGAGGGACCAACAAACTGCGAGCGAGTGAGATATACTATCAGCACGTACCCTCAAGCGGCCATGTAATGTTCTGTTCATTATGTAGATACTGATGAAATGTCCATATTAAACACGATTTTTTAAAAATTCATTTTCGAAACAACAAAAAAGTGGTCACCTATTGCAAAAAAAATGACTGGCATGTTATAAAAACTGATGAAACTAGATATGAAAGCTATGAAAGAGAAATCAGGAGAATGTTTATGTTTTCTGTTCAAAAAAGCCAAAGTAAGCCTCAAAACCATCTTACCTTCAACAGCCCTGTCGATGTGCCATACTGGAGGCTCTCTTATTATCATGTTAGTAACCATGACGACATTAACCTCTTTAAATGTGAAAATATAAAAAAAGTTTCTTCACTGCGCGTATGGGGCGCCGTTTGTAAATTTATTATTTAGACCGAATTCAAGCCATTAATCCTTATATGTAAATAATTGAAAATGTCAGACAATTTATTTAGAAATAAGACACAAGAACTTGTCGGATGATATGTAAATAATTATTTCAGGGACGTTCTGATTTATAAATATTCTTTTCCGATAAAGTAATTATATATAAATAATTTTTGAAACAACTCCAATTATTTATAAATCAGGCTATCTCTAAAATATGTATTTACATATCATAATATGTACAAACTTATTATTTATAAATCATGAAATTTCGTCTCTTCGAATGCAAAAGTATTATTTATAAATAATCCACTCACTTGGTGCTTGATTTCATTATTTACAAATCATGCATTTTCATAACACCCCTGTTAAACCATTATTTATAAATAATGAAATTTCACTTCGCCAAGTGTAAATTTATTATTTATAAACAATGGTATTTCACTACGTGCCCAAATTTATTATTTATAAAACAAATGGTTGTAATCAAAGATGTTTTTGGGGAATTTATGATTTACATATCAATTTTGCTAGGGGTTATCCAGATAACCTTTCGGAGAGGATTTTGTCAGGAGTTAAATTTAGTTAAAGAATGTCGGCTCTACAAAATAAACAAAAGACGCACAAAAGAATTCTACCTTTCGTAACAGAATATCGCCCTTCTGTGCCTAATCTTAAGAACATTCTAATGAAAAAGTGGCACCTAATAGAGAATCAACCGGTGCTCAAAGAAATATTCAAAGACCCTCCCATCCTTTCGTACAGAAAAGGAAGGTCGTTAAAAGATATACTCGTTAGAGCAAAAATCTGAAGGTCGTCAATTACAAATCTCGACCAATGGGAGTCGTGTTTGGCCTGTCTTTTTATTTCACACCATTTTTAAGATCGGAGAGATAGCAAAGTCCCAGGTTGTGCAATGCGATGCAAAATTGATATGTAAATCATAAAATTCCCTAAAAACATCTTAGATTACAACCATCTGTTTTATAAATAATAAATTTGGGCACGTAGTGAAATACCATTGTTTATAAATAATAAATTTACACTTGGCGAAGTGAAATTTCATTATTTATAAATAATGGTTTAACAGGGGTGTTATGAAAATGCATGATTTGTAAATAATGAAATCAAGCACCAAGTGAGTGGATTATTTATAAATAATACTTTTGCATTCGAAGAGACGAAATTTCATGATTTATAAATAATAAGTTTGTACATATTATGATATGTAAATACATATTTTAGAGATTTATAAATAATTGGAGTTGTTTCAAAAATTATTTATATATAATTACTTTATCGGAAAAGAATATTTATAAATCAGAACGTCCCTGAAATAATTATTTACATATCATCCGACAAGTTCTTGTGTCTTATTTCTAAATAAATTGTCTGACATTTTCAATTATTTACATATAAGGAAATAATGGCTTGAATTCGGTCTAAATAATAAATTTACAAACGGCGCCCCATATGCGCGCGACGAAGATATGATTTTTACTCCAAAAAAACCCTGGTATTTCATCCGTATCTAAATAATACAAAGAACTATTTCACACGAAGCACTGCGACGCCTAGAAGTCTAATTTAATTAACCGCGGTTTTAACTTGGCACCACGGAATCTCTACAAGACTTGTACCACAGGGAAAAGCACACAATGTTCTTGGCGATACACATTTTTCTGACATAAGGACATCTGTTTTTTCGAATTAGTGCCAAACCAGAAGAAAATATCAACTCTACCGCAAATCTTAAGCCAAAAATAGTTTGAATTAATTTTGAAAAGATAATTACAGTGTTGTACGCTTAATTAAATATGTTACATCTTTATCCATCCTCGGAAGCCCAGGGCTTCAAGGGGGATGGGAAAGGAAGGGAGAGACTGGGAGCGGGAAAAAAGGAGGGGAAGGGAGGGGAAGGGGAAAGGGGAAGCCCTGGGAAGCTTCTCTATACAGATCATTTCTCGATCGAAGAGCAAACACCATTAGCGAGGTGTGAAACAGAAGCGCTCGTATGACAAAAGAGACCGGCAAGGTTCAATTAGCACCTTCAAAACTGCACAGCAAGATATCTCTACTGACCAGATGATATCCGGTAAATCGTTTTCGGTGGCTTTTGTCCGCGAGCATAACAGATCAAATTGTCGCCTCTCTTCGATTTCTTGCTTGTGTTCCGACCAGTAAGAAATTTTTAGTCTGCTTTCCTTTTTTGAAGTTTTTGTTTAGTACAGTTTAGATTGGTAGGACTAAAATATTCGAGTAATGACGGAACGACGTGCTACGCCGAAGAAAGCGGCGCAAGATCTTTGCCAAATATCAAGCTAAATAGTC
Organism: Meandrina meandrites; assembly: GCA_963693305.1. Taxonomy (NCBI): domain Eukaryota; kingdom Metazoa; phylum Cnidaria; class Anthozoa; order Scleractinia; family Meandrinidae; genus Meandrina; species Meandrina meandrites. The sequence continues at coordinate 11,546,513 of OY855915.1, forward strand.
TAAATTCTTTTGTTCCTGTTGCGGTCGATGTCGGCGCTTTCACCTATACATGCTGCCGTGATCTTGTTATTTCTCAAAGACTGGACTTGTTCCATCATATTGGACTTAAACGGACATGCGGCGAACACCAAAAGAAATTTTGGGAACGAATCTTTGCTAGCCCCTCTAAGAGCTTTACAAACGCCAGGCAAAAATTTGGTCCGAATCCTGTTGGCAATTCTGCATACACATCTCTTCCCTCTAATATTTTCCCCCGCACGATCATGCTTTGTTCCTTTTTCATCTGTCTAACGCTTGGAAACGATTCCAATGAAGTGCAAACTCCTTGCTCGAAGAACTCCATGTTGCGAAAATGCGAGCATCGAAAATTGAAGAAATAAATATAGTGTCCGCGTGATGGGCGCGAGCTGTCAAATTCTTTTGTTTTGAAGGTGTTGCAACGCGTGGGCCATGTCATCCGCTAATGTTTACAATGCTAATTCGTCCGTAATTCGAGAGTTCGTAACGACTTCCAAATCAGCATGTAATCACTTTTCATTGGCCTCATTTTAAATTTAATTAAAAATGAGGGCAATAACGGCTCAAAAAAGTAATTGATCTGTGTAGAGAAGCTTCCCAGGGCTTCCCCTTTCCCTTTCCCTTCCCCTCCCCTTCCCCCTGCTCTTTTCCCGCTCCCAGTCTCTCCCTTCCCTTCCCGTCCCCGTTGAAGCCCTGGGTTTCCGAGGATGATCTTTATCGAGTCCTTTGCATCAACAGAATGTCAAGAAGCTCTCGGTATGGAGAACGGTGCTATTACTGACGGACAAATCACTGCTTCATCAGAGAAAAGTAACACCCAAGAAGCCATCCGGGGTAGATTGCATGCTAAAAAAGGTCCGGGCTTAGCTGGGGCTTGGTCAGCTAAAACTAACGATCCTCACCAATGGCTGCAGGTTGATCTTGGTAGTCAGTACTTTAAAGTAACACGTGTAGCAACTCAAGGGCGAAATGCGGGGTCTGGAACCAACCAGTGGGTGACCATGTACAAACTGCAATACGGTGACAATGGCGCGCACTTTCGATACTACAGAGAACAAGGGCAAACAGCCAACAAGGTGAAATTAAACTCCGTCTGAATGTTTGTTCGAAGCGGTTCTGTATTACCTTTGTCCCCCTGGGGAGGGCTGCAATATGAAAGAGACCGGGATGACGGGGATGAAGGAGTGAATAGGTTCGCAGATTGACGGATTTGGCCTTAGAAAGCACACGGATTACGGTAAACAACCAGAACAGGGAGTATTTATTGCACTGACAGGTCCCTTTTTAAAACGCGTTTTGCTGCCGCTTGGAAATGGCTTTGCTTTTGAACGTGCAACTCCCAAGCGACAGAAACTGAGTGATATCAGCCCGGTAAGGGTGGGTATTTGGTCATGATATCTATATCACATTTACGCTGCAGTTGACATGGGCAGAACAATAGAGCCGCTTTAAGAGGAAATTAAGAAGTCACTATTTTGTGAAATCTTCGGTTAGGATTTCTCTTAACTTGCTGTGTGTGGACTTGAACAGGTTGCCAGCTTGTTTGAGGTCATTACAAAAAATTTCATCGTGACATCATTATAAAAAAGAATGGTTCAGATTGCTTATAACTTAGAAAAATCGCGTAGTGATCGCCACAAAATTTATGATTCTGTTTTATTTTAGGATTCTTCTGTCAGGCTCTAAAAGTTCTAAGAAATCTTTAAATGTTCTTTTTCAAAAAACGTGTTTTCAAAACGGACCTGTCAGACAGCAAAATACCCGCGCGCCACTTTAGGACCGTGATGCAAGTTAAAATCGTGCATGAAAAACAACAGTTAATTGCGTACTCGTAGATCAATTTTTGATAGTAACCCAAAATTGACAAACTATGCGAATTATGGTGATAAGTAAAGAAAGATAGTTAGTTTTAAGCTCGGTGATGAAATGTGATACGAATAATGAAGCCAAAGATTGATCGTGGGGCCTTTTTCTCTCGAGTCGATTTTGCGTTTCTAGGACTTGTCTCGCACTGCGAGCTCGCCTGAAAATCATTTTATGTATTAAACAAGGCTATCAAGGAAAGGCCACGACTTTTTTTACTGCTAAGAATGTCCAGTTCGTTGTACGTTTGTCATATTTCATGGCGGAATTTGATCCATCGCTGTAATTCTCCAATAATATTTGCATTTCTACTTAAATTGTTTTACAAATCTCAGGAACACATTCCAGCGAATCCTCAGTTATTTAAGGTGACTCCTCAGTATTGCATTGCCCATCCCTTCTGCGCAAATTTTATGGCTTGGCTCGCGAGAGAGATATATTGTCGTCTTCTCGTTAACAAGCATTGTGACCTATAGTTTTTATTGCAGAATTTTGATGTGCAAATTGTCCTCTTTGAGTTGGACAATTTGAAAAAAATTTCATCGGGGAAAAATGATATAGCTGAATGCATGCACAAAATCGTTGCTCGAGGACACAAATTATGACCTTGAAAACAACGACCCGAGGAACGTCTTGATTCGATGTTGTTTGGATTTGTTTAAATGAAGTCTCAATCTCTATTCTGTTAGCTGCAGAACATTCTGTGCTATCAAATGCTAACACTTACTTCGCCCTTGATAATTCTGATAATCACGAAAAGACCTCACCCAAACACTGTTTAAAATCTGTTGTTTTACTTATTAAGGACTTCGTTGGAAACACAAATCGGGACAGTGTTGTGCCACATGACCTAAATCCGCCAATCACAGCACGTTTCATCCGTTTCCGACCGGAAACCTGGTATACACGCATCTCAATGAGAGCGGAGCTCTATGGATGTCTAGGTACAGTACAAAGACTTGTCAGTTGCATAATAGTGTAAGATGAGAAACTGTCGAAGAAAATACACAGTAAGGTATGACGTCAATAAAAACATCTTTGTCCTACGCTGATCTCTGATCTCTCCTTTCCACTCCACACTTCCGGGTTCTACTAGACGATGAACAGTAAATTAACAAACAGCATACATCAGAAAAAGTCTATCAGACGGCTAGATTTGTTTTATTCATTGTTTTTATTGACAAAAAAAGCACACTACTTACAACAACAACAACAACTACACGGCTTACAATGCTAGCACGCTATTTACAATACTTATACACCAACAAAACTACTTACTACATATACTACTCAGTTACATGTTGACACTTCGCTTGTTACTTACAGTTTATACTTGCGATATAAACTCATTTAATAAATACACCTTATTCGATGGTTTAAGATATAATACGCGCGGATATTTTGCGAGTTGCGTAGTATTTTTCCGAGCCCAGAAAAATACGAACAATGAGCAAAATGTCCGCTCGTATTATTGTTAAACCAGTGAATAAGGGATTTATTATTCCACTAAAAATAAAGTTTGGTTCGGCCATTTTGTCGCTCCGCTTTCAGTCCATATTTTTGCCCTGTTCTACTGTGTAATGTGAATAACGTGGCATATTTTTCGCGTTCTTTTGCCCTTGTATGGTAAAATGGCGCAATAGTGCAATAATAATTGAAAATAATATAAAATCAAAGTTTTGTTCTTGCCTTATTCTTTTGTCGGAATTTGAATCGTAAACCAAAAAAAGAAATATTCCGCAGAAACTTCTTTACGGATTGTAATATATACCAGAAATATACAAAACAGACACGTCTCGGAAGGTTTATACATATTTGCATTCGAATTGATTCCACAAAACCTTTAGAATGTCATGACGCGCTCGGCATGGAAAGCGGTGCCATCTCAGACGGACAGATCAGTGCATCTTCAGAATGGAGTAACAGTCATGCCGCCAGCCAAGGCAGACTGAACTTTAAACAAACTGCAAGCAAAATGGGAGGTTGGTCAGCTCTCGCAAACAACGCCAATCAATGGTTGCAGGTTGATCTTGTTAGTTACTACACCAGAGTAACACGCGTGGCAACACAGGGAAGGAATGTTTACGCCCAGTGGATGACTGAGTACAAGCTTCAGTACAGTAATGATGGAGTGAACTTTAAGCACTACAGGCAACATGGACAAAACGCAGACAAGGTGAAAGATGTTTTATTTGTAATTTATTTTTTATTTTTATTTATTTCTGCCAATACTTTAAATCAACTTAAAATGAGATCAGTTTCGAAGACAGAATGGCAACCTCGCAGGAATTATTCGTTTAAGCTGCAGCTCTGATAGATTTTAATAATAATAATAATAATAATAATAATAATAATAATAATAATAATAATTCAATTAATAATTTAAAAAAATCAGTGCGCTTACATAACTATATAAAAAGAATTAGTTCAAACCTATAACTTGTTTCTTATAACAGAAATTAATAAAATAACTAATGGTGTACATTTCTATCAACTTCAATATCCAAGTGTTTTTGAGGATTGCTCAACAATTTTAAAGTAAAAGACATCTGAAATACGGAGGGAAGTATATATGACTTTAAATAAACAACGATTCAAAATTAAAACGTGTAATTAATGACTTTTAGAGGGACTGCATATAAGACTGCCATAAAACCGAGTTGTTCAGTACAGTATGACTGTTTGTATTTTATTCTCCCTTAACGCAACTTTTTAGTGCATTTCCAGGCTACTTCACTGATGAAGTCACTTGGTTAGGAAATGCGTCAAACAGGCCCGATTCAATCAACCACTGGCCGTGGTTCGAATCCCCGTCAAAAACTGTCAGTGGTATCGCAACGAGGTTCCAAATAAAAGAACTGATTTAGAAGTGACTCGTATAAGAAAGATTTCTTTGGGAGGACGAATATGAAGTTATATATCCGTAAAAATTTGCTATTTTACTGATTTAGGTCTTCACTGGAAACACAGACCAGGACACTATTGTCCCACATGACCTAAACCCACCAATCAGAGCACGCTACATCCGTATTCAACCAGTAACGTGGCAATCTCACATTTCTATGAGAGTGGAGCTCTACGGCTGTACAGGTTCGTACCAGGGATTTTTTTCCTGTGCTAATCATCTTTCTAAAACTCCTTGAATCCGGTTAAAATCACAGTCAAGCATGAAAGAAGAGGCGATATTTCTCGTTGATTTGCAAAACTCTATTCCAAACTAAGTGATCAAATGTCATTAAAGACTTTAGCGATTATATTACCGACGTTCTAAACGACGGCTTTGAGAACGAGCCATCATACGAAAGATATACGAAAACTGGGTGCTCTGAATTTATATTTGAAGACTAAAACAACATCTACGTACTGAAGACACCACATACTTAGAACACAACACTTCTCGCGCCGGCCTGCATGTTTTATTCTTAATTTGGATTTTCGTTACTATTCAAAAGAGTTTTATTTCAGAATGGCGACGTCGTTCGAAATCTTGTCATTAACGCTAGTCTGGCCCAAGTTTAAATCTTACCGTTTTTTAAAAGTTAAAAGTCGCGCGTTTAGATTATTTTAACCCGAGTAAATTGTTAAAATGAATAAAGCTAAGCAATCCGAATAGACTAATAATACTTTGAGGACCAACAGAAGAAAATAGTCTTCCAAAAATGCGGCCTTGTATAAAATATATTTGAAGGATAATAAACACAATAGCCTCGATTCGGCTTAAAAAGTATGCACTGATATTTGTCCTTGGGCAATTTCTGTTCCTCGAAGCTCACAGTATTCCTCCAGCTATGCTTTCGGAAAATTGTTTGCTACTCGGAACAGATAATGTCCTTGCCTATTTCCGCGCCAAAATGTTGGCTACTGTATATATCCATGCAGATTTTGTTGGGACTCTTTTGTTTGCATTCATGTAGATAAGTAAGTACTCAACCCCTTTTACACCAAATAAAGCGAGAAAAGTAAAATGTTCGCCACGCAGAACTTGGAAGCCCCTGTTGAAACCTGTGCATTTATACCTAGTGGGTAAATTGGCAACATATAGTTTTTGAAACCATCTCATTAATAACTTATTTGTGGATTTCTTACTCCTGTCATGAAGGTCATGTCAGAAATTTCTCGAATCCGGAACAAACTTTCTGATAATTTGCAACAAGCGACGAGGGATACCTTAACCCTTCTCCCCGTTGTTGAACACATCCATATAGGTAGCGAGCAACAGACGGAGCCGCCTACGTCATCTATATATGAGGCGGATGGTCGTAAAAACTCCCTTACCCGATCATGACCCTCCTACCCCATCTTTAAGGGGAACGCCCACCGGCCTCTAATTATAGCAGCAAGCAGCAGGAGAAACCGCGGCTCTTTCGAGTCTCTATGCGAGCCAGGCGTTTTTACCTCTCCAAGAGTTATTGCTTTTAATTATTAACGTTGGATTTTTGAGTTATTTTTTCAAAACAATAACTCTTAGTCGGCGCGATGAACTGTGTAGTCAGTCAGTCAGTCAGTCAGTCAGTCAGTCAGTCAGTCAGTCAGTCAGTCAGTCAGTCAGTCAGTCAGTCAGTCAGTCAGTGAAGTATGTTTGTTTGTCACACCAATCAGGTTTGAGGTACTATATCAGAACCAATGAAATTGCAGTTTATAAAGGGGAAGTAATTTGACACAGTTGTAAGCGAGCGATTTCATTCGAAGATTTTCGATTTGTAGGAGGCGGAATCGGTGAGTTGTGAATTAACCCCGGATTTGAAACGCTCGCCTGCTTACAACGCACACGCCGCCAGCAAAGACCCAACACTAAATTGTTATTCAAGAGTTGCTTTAGGACGGGCTAGTTTCGCTGACCGTAGTAGAAATTGCATAAAGCATTTGCACAAAGCAGATTTGAAGAATAATGTTCTCATTGTGATGTTAATACTGTGTCATAAAAATGGCAAGGAATCTTCTTCAGAGTGTGTTGTGGCGTCTTGTTTTAAGAGTTTGTGACAAGGAACTTCTTAAATTTAACACTGCTTGAGACTTCGTGTCGCCAACTGAAAACCGCAATTAATTTAATTAGTCTCTTAAGCGTCTTGCTCCGGCGATTAGCTGACTCTCGGGCAAGTAGCGTTTATGTTTATACCTTAAACACACCACGTTTAGACATTTAATTAACCGGTATGGGTATTGACTTTAAAATGGTTCTGCTTTTAAAATTAACCGTGCGATCGATAGCGGCAACAGGCTAGAATAAGAGCATGTCATTCCGTGACAGTTTGATAACTAAAATTAATTAGTTCTTGTTCCTGTTTGTTGAATGAAAATTTACTTTACGACTGGAAACAAATACTCCAGGTGTACTACACTTTAAAAGCTTTCCTAAAAATATAGTTTTTGATTTGATTCGTTTATTACTTCGTTTATTACTTTTCGATTACTCAATGGAGACATAGTGTTTTCAAGAAAAACATAAAGTGTCATGTTACAAAAGTGAGATAAACGAAAGTGTCATGTTAGATGCATTTTAAAAAAAACAAAGGTATCGTTTTACAGTGTTTGACCAAAACACAAAAGCATCCTGTAACAAACAAAAGTATCGCGTTACGGTTGTAAAAAAGCTAGCAACAAAATAAGCGCTAACAGAATAAGCCATTTCGTGACATTTTGACAATTAAATTAGTTCTTGTTTTTTCTAAATGATAAAAATTTACTATAGAACGAAACAGTTTTGACGTAATTGCACGTAAAAATTTTGCAACATTTTTTCTTTCAAAAAATGCCTCTTAGTCGTAGCAAGGGGCTATGTAGTTAGTGATGCACCATGCACAAATAGCTCAACCATCCCAACAGGACTAACATCCAGTCTTACCCCAAGCAACCCAATCAATTGAAAAAATAACTCCTGCACGCTTAGTGCCTATGTTTTATATCGATTCTGTAAACCCGATTTTTTTAGAATGTCAAGAAGCATTAGGCATTGAAAGCGGTAAAATATCTGACGGCCAGATAACTGCCTCATCCTATTATCAAAACGATACTATCGCTGTCATGGGAAGATTACACAATGAAGAAGGAAGCGGCAGTGCGGGAGCTTGGGCATCAGCTACACCAGATGCCAATCAATGGCTGCAGGTTGATCTTGTTAGTTATTACACCAAAGTAACACGTGTGGCAACTCAAGGAAGGAATGGTGCTAACGCCCAGTGGGTCACTGAGTACAAACTGCACCATGGTCTGACCCTATTAAACTTCCAACCGTACAGAGAACACGGACAAACTACGGACAAGGTGACACAAACTAAATCCATCAACACCTTGAGATCTTTCAGTTTTTAATTAAACTAATGCTTGTATTTAACATGTAACAAATTTTTGAACCAAATTGCTGAAATTCTAAAATTTTGCAAATCTATAAAGTGTCATAGAGACTAAGAAGAAAAATAATATAATACTGCATTTCCAGATACTCAGCTAGAAAAAGCAAACAGATTTCAAGAATTGTATATACCAAAATTTTTATTGTCCTCGGTGTTTCTGTATCCAGGCACCTCTATTGCTGGCTTGCAACTGACGTCATGGCAGCCATGTTGGGGGACAAGAACAAAGCGTTTTCCTCCGATGGGAACTAGACTTTTTTTGCATGCAAATTCTGCGAAAAAGTTTTTTCTTGTGTTGACCACCAACATGGCCGCCTTGTCACGTTGTTGCAAGCGATCGATGAAGACAAGGAACATGACGACTTGCTTCACTCCCGGTACAAATGAACCAAATTGTTGTTGGCATTAGGATGACAGCCAGAAGGGAAAATGATGGGGCCATGGTGGTAGTAGTAGTGATGAATTGTTTTGTTTACTTTCTTTAGTGAGGTTCTTCGATGAAGTTTATTTCAGGGACATAATTTTAAGGGGACAGACCACGAACATAATAGTAGCTCCTGTAAATATATAATTGTAAATATCTTATGATCAACAGTTTATATCGGTTTTGAAGTGATGGATCCTCAAAAAATTTTCATTTGACTAATTTAGGTTTTTGCTGGAAACACAGACCAGGACACTGTTGTGTCACATGACCTAAACCCACCAATCACAGCGCGCTATATCCGCTTTCAACCAATAACATGGTCTGCTCACCCATCAATGAGGGTGGAACTCTATGGATGTCAAGGTACTCTCGGAGGTTTCATTTGCCAATCATTGTACAGTTCTTAGATTCAAAGTATGTGAAAGATTCTTTTGGGATCCTTGTATACAAAAACATGAGAAGGTAGTGAATATATTATTTTGATGCCACGGCGTTGCCTTCACGCTACAGAAACCGGAGTAAAATGTCTAGTTACTGATTGTACCCATCTCGCTTTTCTATCATTTGAATGGTCAAACTTTTAAACCATCATTTTAAAACAATTTCTTCGGCCGACTGCTTTTGACCAAAACGAAAATGGCAGTCAACCGAGTGTGTAAGGCAATGCTCAGCTCCTGGGGTACCTCCCCTCTTCCGCCCATATTTCTTCGCGGATATACGATAAGTTAGTGTAGCTCACCAAAATAGGTCGAACTTACCAAGTTGACAGATTTCGATTGTGTTCGGAAACGGAAATCACAATTCAGGTGAAAAGTGCTCGATAGTTCCTATACTTCAATCTATCAGATTAGTAAGAAAGTTTTTACCAAATTAATGTCCTAACTGAATACTGCAATTGCAATTAGTGCGAGGATTTTCAGTGAAAACTTCAGTTAACGTTGTCAAGAGTTACAGTGCTGAGCCAGAAAAGCGTTTGACATCATTATACGTTTCTTTAAAGCTATGTATGTTAAGTTTTTATTAATTACATGACACCTCCAGAATGTCAAGAAGCTCTCGGAATGGAGAACGGTGCAATCTCTGACGGACAAATCAGTGCCTCCTCAGAATGGAGTGGTGATTCTGGAGTGTATTCTGCCGGTCGAGCAAGGCTGTATCATCAACGAACTTCATACCAAACAGGAGGATGGGCAGCACTTACTCGAGATATCTATCAATGGCTTCAGGTTGATCTTGGTGTTCCGTACAGAGTAACGCGTGTAGCAACGCAAGGGCAAAATGCTGTGGATTGGTCCCAATGGGTTAAGAGTTACAAGCTGCAGTACAAAGGACAGAACTTCCAGTTTTTCAGGGAACAAGGGCAAAGCATTGACAAGGTGGAATCAGTATACAAAATCATTACAATTTGATTAAAATATATGTATGTGTAAATGTTTGAATTTCTTACATTTAATTCATATCAGTTATTAGTCAAGAGAGGGCTTCGCAGCAATTAATTTGCTAATTGTGTAAGCATCTTAACTCTATGCAGATTTTGCATCTTAACTCTATGTAGATTTTTTTTATTTGGAACATTGAGACAAGGATGAAGTTCTTCCATTATCTTTTTCGATCTTTATCTCCAAAATCGATTTTTTTTCTGTTTTTATTTATAAATTGTAAATGCGACTGGCTAAAACGCGGGAATGTACAGTACAGGCAGTAGGCACACACATACTGACACGCATTCAATAAATTATAAACAATTATTGGATTCAGTTTTTGTGATATCCGGAATAATCAAGGACGAGGTAAGTGTTATCGGCTGAGGCTGATAACAGTTACCGAGACCTTGAACCTTCCACTTTTTAAGAAAAAAATATGCGAATTCTTATTCTTCTGTTCAATATACAGTTCAGTATGGCATTTTTTTACTAAATAACTGTATTGCTGGGTTTCACTCCGCGCGGCAAAAAGTAAATTCAAACTATTGACTCAAAAAAATCAAGAATATTACAAGTTGTATTGTGCTTGTCCAACTCTCGTTTTTGTCCGGTATTCCGTACTTGAGTTATCTGTCAAAATGTTCCAAACAAATTTACAGAGCACAGTATGGAGACGCCATGTTGGTGCCCATGCAGAGGAGCACCAACATGGAGGCCGGAAAACAATGAAAACATCTGGAATTTATTTCCGCTATAAAAAATGGTCAGGTCATCCTCACGAACGAGTAAACATTCACATAAACACTTCTCGCAAAACCTCAACTGTTCAGATTGTTAAAAATCACAGGATGAAGCATTTTTTTAAGCATACGTGACAGCCTTCTGGCGGTCATCTTGATGTCTTGTGGCGTGAAAAATGCTCTGTCTTAATCAAAGACGGTGAATGCTATCGAGCTGAAAATCTTCAGCAAGATATATATTTATGACGTCTAATAGCCAGGGAAGGATAAAGACTCAGGAGTCTCATGTATTATTCTGGATTTTAGAATTTTGACGACGTCACGTGAAAACCAAGAATATTAGTTTTCACATTGTTTCATTTACAATGATAAATTGTTAATTTCCGACTAGAATGCACTAATTAAAAATAAAATCATTATTGATAAAAAAAATTGATATTGATATTAATTTGATGTAAAAAAGATCTAACTTAACTCCGAGGTTTAGAGCAATTAAAAACAAATTAGAAGAAACAGTATAAAAAAAACTTTGAAAGTTTTAAAATAATTTATCCCTACAATTTGCTTTTTTCGCGATTTAGATTTTTGCTGGAAACACCGACCGGGACACTGTTGTTTATCATGAACTTTATCCACCAATCACAGCACGGTACATCCGCTTAATACCAAGAACTTGGGAAGAATGGGTTGCAATGAGAATGGAGCTTTATGGATGTACAACGCAAGGTAATGTACAGCGGTATGGGTTTTATTTCCAGAAGTTCATAAGGTAGAAGTCTACATCTCTGGTAATGGGCCTTGACTCAAGTGTATCGCGTTTAAACCATTGTTCGAAAACAAATATGTATGCAGTAGATAATTTACGCGATAAGAACTTTATAAGCTGAATAATTACAGGCTGCAATAAAATATAAAAGAACTAGTACTGACGCAGTTTGCGCGATACTTTAAACCTCCAGGTAAAAATAGACTCTGATATTATTAACCTAAAAATACGTGAGACTTGTCAACCCAGTCAAAAGAAAAAGCATCAAGCTATAAGTTATACCAACCGAAATAAAAAATAGTACATGCCATTATCGACAAACCTGTCAAACTGGTTATACGATAATGAGATATCTTCCGGTTTCATTCATGAGACCAAGGCAATACCTTATAACTTCACGCCCAGCAATGTATGACTCCGCACGCTACAATACTACTTAGTTAATTACAATTGACCATGGTATACATCATTCTCAATAAAATATGGTCCTCTGGCCAGCTGATCGTGCAAGAAATGGAGCGGGGTTTTCACATGCTGAATGAAGGCTGACACCAGTCCCATCCGATACGCCAGCTCATATGACGCAGTTTTTATTTTCTTCCCATATAAGCCAGTTGCATGCGAGTTAAAGTTTTATTTCCGTGAATGAAAAAAATTTGGATCGGCAGTGATTTTTTTTCCACGTATAGATTTTAATATTTGTTTCTATTCAAGGAAAAATATCCAATTTCCCTGATTGACGATTGAAGCATATCTGAAAGAATCATACAATAACCCTTACCCCTTCCACCTCTCCCAAAGCAAGTCAAGAATAAAACAAATTGGCCAAGTTATATTTTAGATTTTGAAATGAAAAGGAAGATCTAGAATAGAGAAACCCGCCTTGACTAGTTTGCATTGACAGGCAATGGCCGACATGTCTTAATAAGCACTCAATTTCTAAATCTGGCTATTCTTAAAATCCAGCAAATTCCAACTGTTATGATGAGGACAATCAGCGCAGTGGTTCGGCTACATTATCGCTCTTATTTTCAATTTCATCGTCAGTTCCTAAGCATAAAACTACCACTAAATATCATTAACTGTGAGTTCAACATCTACACTACTTATAAGCCGCTAAAAACTGCACCAAGTAAAAATAAGACAACAACGGTGACAACAACGACAACTGATCGACAACCTTTTTTTTATTTGTACCCGAAGTTAAATTAGATTAACCAAACTAGGAAGAATAAAATCAAATGAGTACATGGCTGCCCGAAAAAATCACCATTGGCTAATGGTAAACTGGGCAGCCATCCTTAGTGTTTACATCAGAGGTAAGGTACATAGGACTTAAATAAACACATACAATAACACACCAACACGCAGGCGAAAACTAAGTTAACATAAAACACAATTTAGCGAAAATAAGCTGAAAAATAAAGTGTATAGACAAATTAACTAACAGTAGAAAGGAAATGTAATTAAAGTAAGGTATAGATAGTTCAGTTAATAGCTTGCAATAATGCTTGATTTGAACTTTTTTTAAAATTGTTTAAGTGACAGAAGCTTAATGTTATCACATATAGCATTCCAGTTTTATATAAACTATCACATTCGATAGAAACTGAGAGCAAGCAGTCTGTCTAAGCATAAACCAGTAGCTTATCTATTAAAAATACGACACCGACAAAGCTAATTTGTTGACGGCTTTGTCTGATACTTTTCGGGGCGAAAAACTGCGTGCGTGCATATGCCCTCGCTCTTTCGATCAGTGGTAGATACAAGATTAACCAATCAGATTGCGAATTTGCTAATAGCAAGAGAATCATACTCTCTAATAATAATAGTTAGCCACTGCGTCATGCGAGTATCTATTATAATCAGCTATTTTCTGCTGGAAAAAAGTTTACCAATATTCTTTTTCTTCTTAGTTTGTGGAGTAGTGGTCAATGGCGTACTGAGAAATCCTGGATATCCAGAGAGCTACCCAAGTAATATGGATTGTGTCCATCAAGTTCCAATTCCATACGACGAATTAAGCATCACTTTTACCGTTTTTCACCTGGAAACTAGCGGCTCGTGGTAAGTAGAAGTGCAACTGCGAGAGGCGACTTTCCACTAAATTATTCCAACGGATTCTCGGCTTCCTATAATGCCCTCCCCACAGCTGACGTTTAGAGGTCTCTATGGTTAAGCGACACAGGTCTAATTCGAATTCAATTTTGTTGGTTTTTCATTTAAATATAATTAATTATAATAAAGCGATGGTTACGAAGCCCAGCATTAATTAATGTTTTATGTCATTGTTAGTCTTTTGGGTCTTGACAGTGCAGAAAACACAATTGGTTTCGACATTCAGTCCGAGCAACTAACCAAAAAAGGGTGACGGTTACATAATTCAGCCAAAGTATGTGAGGGCAAAACGAAGGATTGTACACGGTCGTGGACGTTCAACTTTTAAGTTGAACGTCTTATGACCTTTATTTACTCTTTTGAACTGTGATTTATAACAATGTTTCTCAACTGTTGCGAACAATACGAAACGAAATCCGCTGAGCCTTGGAAAGCTGAACTGCTGACAATAGTAGACTCGAAAGACGCACTTTCGTGAACGTAACTATTTAAAAGTCAGCAGCCCATCTTATTTTCTTAAAGTTACGGCTATACTAGTGCACTAAAGCTATAAAAGGTAAGTTATTATGAGTTACATATATATACACAGCACGAGGTGATGTGTGTCTTGGAAAATCCCTGAACTTATGTACAATTAACTCTCCCTTTGACAATTCATTTGAATCTTTATGTTGGTGCTCCAGGTATATTTTGTTTTTGAGTGAAGGCACTTAGTCATAACTATTTTAGGACAATTAGTTGACAAAATAATGTACTTTTCTGGCTTGACTGTCTTGATGGCTAGGGAATAGCCGTTACGCATATTTACGTCAAACTAGCTTATTTCGTCCTTAAATCTCACTCTCGAGGTGCAGTTTTGTAGATTTTACCATAAACGATTCTCCAAAGCAGCAAAAATGAAAGCAATAACCACGTGAAAACAATATATGGGCGCCAGAGATTGAAAAGAATTCGAATTTCGTGCAAACGAGTCCTGGGAATATATTTTGAGTAGCTGACGTAATCATGCATTAAACCTATTATGTGACAGGCAGAGAACATTAATTGCATTTCGTTACAGCTCAGCAGATTATTTGAAGATTTCCAATGAGAACAGTCAAACATTTGGTACGTATTGTGGCCAGAGGACTGGGGAGAAAGTTACTGTAACTGGACAGTACGCAATTTTAACCTTCCACTCGGACTTCGCTTTGGAAGAAAAAGGATTTCATATAGATTTCAAAGCTGGTAAATATTAAATCAAACATTAACTTTCTTTTTAACAATAACAAAGACCCGAGTATGAGGAAATAGTTAACGAGGGAGAGAAGCTGAACTGCTTTAGTTGATACTCTAAGGGATTTCAGTCCTAAACCTTCAATTTTATGTCTATATCGCATTTAAAAATCACGAATATTCTTTTAAATTCGCAGAGTTCCTATAAAACACTACTGAAGGTATACTGATTTACATTAACAAAAGCCAGTGGCTGTCTATTGGCAATTTCTAACAAGTTGTTAAAAGAAAAACAGTTTTATCGATATTTCTCGTTGATAGATTTGCCACTGTGATATGCTAAAACACTTAGACTGCTCGCTATTAGTTTATAGTTTCTAAAGTTGACATGAGACTAGTTCTCCAGCTTGCAGTGTCATTGTTAATTTGAATTACTTTTTTCAGCTGAGGTGGGGTGGAGGGTAAATGTCAGAGCTGTTTGTAAGAAATTTCTGCCGGAGGTTTCAGGAATTTAAGGCTAGCGCTGAAACCACCTCATCATGTCCCCACCCAAAAGGAATTTGCCACGTGTAACAAACCGCATAGGAAGATTTAACTGTTTTAGCCCGAATGCATTTTTGTTGTTTTAAAGGTTGTGGATCACTAGCAAACAACACACTCAAGAGTCCTGGATATCCTAACAACTACCCAGGGAAAATGGACTGTGTTTACAACGTTCCTATTCCAACCGGCATGGCAATGAATATTTTCTTTAGTGATTTTAAACTAGAGAATCAAGCTTCGTGCAGGTAATTGTGCATTCTTGCTATTTTGATAAACCGTTCGAATTTAGTTCAAGTGGTCGGTATCGCAATGGGGTCAATACTTACACTTGTAGCATTGCGTTCCAAAGCAGTAATGAGAATTGTTGGAAAGAAGCAATCAAGGTCGCGTTGTAATATGTAATAAGATTCAAGAAGTCCTCACACATTTCATGAACGTATATGAATTATTTAATATTCACCAAGATGGCGGACCAGTTGAGCACATGGTTATTGGACCATGGCCAAATATTGTTATGGGTCAATGTAACCCGCGTGACATGTAACAATATTCACAACAGTATAAAGCACAATATTTATGGCAGCAATACACGTAGCTCGCGTAGCGGGATTAGTTCGAAATGACGAAGAATTGCGTCACAGATAGCTCGAGCTAATTCAGTCAGCTGGTAAGTGAGTGAGTGAGTGAGTGATTGAGTCAGTCATTCAGTCAGTCAGTCGATCGGTTGGTCGGTCAGTCGGTCGAATAGACAGTCGGTCAGTCAGTCAGACATACAGACAGACAGTAAGTCAGCCATTCAGTCAGTCAGTCAGTCGATCAGTTGGTCGGTCAGTCGGTCGGGTAGACAGTCGGTCAGTCAGTCAGACATTCAGACAGACAGTAAGTCAGTCATTCAGTCAGTCAGTCGATCGGTTGGTCGGTCGGTCGGTTGGAGAGCCAGTCGATCAGTCAGTCAGTCAGTCAGTCAGTGGGTGAGGCCGTCAATTAGACGGTCAATCGGAAAGACAGTCAGGCAGACGGACAGACAGTCATTAAGTCAGTCAGTCTGTTAGTAAGTCAGTCCTCCGTTAATCAGTTGCGTAATGAAAATAAGCAATAAGCAATTCAGCAATCAGTCAATCAATCAATCAATCAACTGTTCACTGCTTAATTTAAGATCAACTAGCACGTTTTGTAATGGGACAGAAACAAGTCTCATAGACTGTGTGTTGAAGAAATAATTAGTTTGTACCCCGTATCGGAATATAACCGTGACATGTTTGCGTTACGCTACCCGCTGAATATTAACTACAGGTTATTTGAGACACGAGTCATGTGAACATTAGGTTTTTTAGGAAAATCGTATCGTGTAGAGATCGTTTTGTAATACCGAAGTAATCGAGAAGTTATTCATCGTTTTGTTATCGTGAAGTTGTCAACCGATTACAACATTTGGTCCTTCGAGAGCCGGATTTACACAAGAAAGTTACGAGAAATCGAGGAATTGTTTTGGGGGCGTTCCTGTCCTGAACGCCACGCGTATGTGAAAGTGGAAATTGTCGTTTAAAATGTCCGAGGACGGGAAAGATGTGGAATCTACCGAAGCAGTTAGTCAAGAATGCACCACCAGCATTCCGGATTGCAAACAAGAAAAAAGAAATGCGAAATCACAGATGACGCGTCTGTTAAATAAACTCGCCATCGTCCTGACCGAAGATGATTCATCAGTCGACATAAAAACGCTGTTGGAAAAAATTCAAGAACAACAGGAAAACGTTCTTCAGGTTATGTCCCGCTTAGAGAATGCTTATCGCCGAAAACAGGATGAAAATATGGCGGAGAAAGTCAGCGACGAAGCGGACGATCTGGTCGAACAAATCGATCGCGAAACCATGCCTGCTCGCGCGCGGCTGGCGTCACTTACGAAAGGCAAATCGCGTGTCAGCTCAGTCGCCGATAGCGAAGCATCACAGAGACGAAAAGAGAAGGAAAGGGCAGAAATGGAGGCGCGTTTACGAAGAGATCGGCTGGAATTGGAAATTCAACAGAATCGTGAAGAGTTAGAACGCCAAGATCAGGAACTTCAAGCTGTCAACGAAGAGATAAACAAACGACGCCAGGAATTGGAAGACGCAATCGAGGAAGAATTGGGAATAGAAAAAGAAGTTACCGATGAGTTTCACCAGCTTCCATCGCAACAGAAGAAATCGATCGAACATAATCAAGAAAAATCGCCGGAAAAATCGCCAAAGGAGTCAGATAAATGTGAAAAGCACCACTCCGATCTCGACCACATGTACTCCGTTAAAACGCCGCCACCGGAAATGCCGACATCGCCGAATTATGCCAAAGATTCTGACCCTGGTTCTACCGCTGCAAATCGCGAAATGCATGGGCAATTAGAGAGGATCCGAATTCCAATTTTTTCTGGAAACAAAATGGATTTTCAGCGCTGGAACGCGGCTTTTACCAGTTGTGTGGACATGACGTCATTATCGCCGCAATTCAAGATGCTACGTTTGGAAGCATGTCTTGCTGGTGAGGCTGCAAACACCATTAAAGGATTAGGATATTCTTTGGAAGCGTACGAGGCGGCCAAATCACGCTTATTTCGTAAATATGGAGGAAGCCGAAGACAAGTTCAGTCGCATTTAGAAGAACTTAAACGCCTCCAACCGATCCAGGACAACAATGCCAAACAAATGGAAACCTTCGCCGACGTCTTGGAGCGAGCTGTAATAACTTTGAAAGAGAATGACCGAAGATCAGATTTAGAAGATGGAGCATTGCACACAATGATTCTCGAGAAGATCCCCGAACGCTTACTTGCTCAATATTACCGCTGGCTAGACGAGAACAAGTACCGAGATTCCCTCGAGACATTGAAAGACTGGGTTTCCGAAGAAGCGGCATATCAAATACAAGCCACCGAGATCAAGAACGGAATCTCAACTCAAGACCGTAATGAACAACCACGAAATGGTAAATATCTGCCTCCTAGAAGATCTTCCCGAAGCTACTTCGGCGACAAGAATGGAAAAGGAAATCAAAAGTGTTGTGTGTGCACCGGAAATCACGCTCTGTTGAAGTGCGAAGCATTTCAAAAACTTTCCGTCGATGAAAGATGGCAAACAGTCAAACGATTTGGACTGTGCTTCCGATGTTTCGCGGATGACCATCACGGAAAGACCTGCCGAAAAAGCAAGCAATGCGGCATAAACGGATGCAAAGGAACCCATCAGAATCTCCTTCACTATGACAAAGCGCCGCCTGCTCAATCTCCTCTGCGGCCACAAGCAGAGTCTTATCTTCCGACCACGCCCCTTCAGCCAATTAACGGACCGAAAACAACCATGGAGGGGAATGGTGCCAACAGTCAATCCGTCACCATGGAGACGTTCGGAAACCAAGAGCGAGAGAAAGAAGTGGCGTTACGCACCGTGCCGATTATTTTAAAGAGCGGAAAAAGAAGAATCACCGTGAACTGCCTGTTGGACGAAGGTAGCGATACAACCTACGTCAACGAGGATATTGTGAACGAACTTGGTTTGACAGGCGGGAAAGAGCCAATCGAGGTCAAAGTAGGTAATGACCAAACAATCCGTTTTATGTCGGGAACATTCGAAATCGGTATTGAAAGCACTGATGGTCAAGTGGACCGAATGATAACCGCCAAGACTTCCACCAAGATTTGCGGGGGTTTAAAAGCTGTTGATTGGATCAAGATCCAAGACCGATGGAGTCATTTGCGCGGAATTCCATTCCCAAGTCTTACAAAAAGAAGTCGAATCGATGTACTACTTGGAGCAGACCATTACGAGCTGATGTATTCGATGAAAGAAGTGACAGGAGGTCCGAATGAACCGTGCGCAAGACTATGCCCCCTGGGATGGACTGCCATTGGAAAGATTCAGAATCCAGACGCAAAGGAGAGGCACTACACTGGATTCCATCACACATTTCGCCTTCAAATTGAAGGGAAAGAGCCAACGTCCGCTTTACCTGAGAAGGACACCTCTGAACTAAACTGTTTGCTGAAACGTTTCTGGGACTTGGAAAGTATCGGAATTATCCCGACTGATCAGTATCAGCCAACACCGGAAGACAAGTTAGCGTGGGATAAAGTCAACAAGTCTTTGAAGTTTAATGGCCAGCATTACGAAGTAGCCGTTCCGTGGAGAGAAAGGGAGACCGCAGCTGCCGAACAATTTACCGATGGCAAAGAAAAGATTGGTGTCCACCGAGCGAAAACTGATGAAAGATAAAGAAGTAGCCGTGGCTTATCAACAGGTGTTTAACGAATACTTGGATAAGAACTACATCCGCCGCGTTCCTGATGACGAGCCAACACCCGACTGCCAGTGGCTCCTCCCACACTTCCCAGTAGTTCGACCGGACAAGGCGACTACCTAAGTACGCATAGTGTTTGACGGGTCAGCACCCTTCGAAGGAAAGAGTTTAAACACCGAAGCGCTAACCGGGCCGAAGCTGCAAAGCGACGTGTTCGACATTCTCGTTAAGTTCCGGAAAGAGACAGTTGCCCTAGTTGGCGACATAAGTCAAATGTATCATCAGCTAGTCTTACGCGAGGAAGACAGACCGCTGCATCGTTTCTTATGGCGTGATATGGACCTCCGCAGAGAGCCGGAAGTTTACGAGTTCCTCCGATTCGTTTTTGGTGGATGTTATTGTCCCTTCTGTGCACAATTCACTTGGAAAAAACACGCAGAACTCCACCAAGAAAATTACCCGTTAGCGGCTGATGCAGTAAAGAATCATTGTTACATGGATGATCTCATGCCGTCAGTGGATTCCGTAGAGAAGGCCATAGAAACAAGACGCCAGTTAACCGAGATGGGTGACAAGGCCGGGTTCCACGTTCGAAAGTGGGTTTCGAATTGTCCAGAAGTATTGGAGGATGTTCCAGACGAGGATCGCGCTTCCGAAGTTGATCTTGAGAAGAATCAGTTCCCCGTGACAAAAACGTTGGGCGTGTCATGGTCCGCACAAAACGATCAGTTTCTGTTCTACTACTCACCGCCTGCCGAGGACTTTGAATAGACGAAGGGAAATGTCCTAAAGAAAACAGCAGCGCTATTTGACCCGCTTGGTTTTCTAGCCCCATTCGTCGTTAAAGCCAAAATTTTCGTGCAGCAAGCCTGGCTAGAAGCATTACAGTGGGATGATCCGCTTCCGTCCAAACAGAAAGAAGAGTGGAAAAATTGGTTCAGTGACTTGTCCCTCCTTGAGGAGATCAAGATTCCTCGGTGTTTAAAAAGACACAAGTACAAAGGAAAGCTCTATCACTCTGCACACATTCTCCGACGCGTCCGAGAAGGCCTACGCCGCAGCCGTATACACCAGACACGAATACGAAGATGGAAATGTTACTACTCGGCTTATCGCATCGAAGTACCCGTTTAGCTCCGTTAAAAACTGTGAGCATTCCTAGACTTGAACTTATGGGCGCTCTTATCGGTCTACGATTGGCAAATCAAGTCTGTTCTGCACTCAAGATCCCATCTAGCAATGTCACATACTGGGTGGACAGCCTGAATGTCGGCTTTTGGATTCGGGGACAGAGCCGTGAATACAAACCGTTTGTTGCACACCGCATTGGCGAGATCCATGACAAATCTAACCCTGACCAATGGCGTTACGTACCGACAGATTTGAATCGTGCGGATCTTGGCACCAGAGGAATGACGGCACGAGAGTTGACCGAGAGTTCGAAGTGGTGGAACGGACCCGATTTCTTACAATGTCCTGAAGCTGGCCGGACTGCAAGTTCGACAAACCGTCACGTGAAGCAATGACCGAGCTCAAATCAACGCCCAGGCAGAACAATGAGAGTTCAACAAGCTACAACGTCGTTCAGCTGTTGACCAATGAACGCGACGCACAGACAGACAAGTTGAAAGAAGTAGAGTGGCGCTTAGACCCCACAAGATACTCAAAGTGGTACAAAGTCAAACCGAAAGGAGCGTTAGAGATTGGACTGTCGTTGGTGCGTGTGAGAAGCTGAGTACAACGATTCGTGAGCAACTGCCGTAAACCAGAAAATCAGCGAGTATTTGGAGAGCTAACGCCAGCAGAGCTGTTAACTGCCGAAACAGAAATTATCAGGGAAGCTCAAAGTGAAGCATTCAGTGATGAAATCGGAGCACTGATAAAGAACCAGACCCTTCCGCGAAAATCTACGCTGCTCCCCAGCACTCCAATCCTTATCGACAGGATTCTACGTTCGAATACCAGGCTGCGACACTGCGATGACCTCTCAGATGATGTAAAATTTCCAATTATCCTGCCAAAGAGGAATCATGTCACGCGATTAATCGTCCAATATCATCACGAAAGCGAAGGCCATCAGATGGGTGTGAACTACACCATAAACCATCTGCGAGAGAAGTACCTAGTCATCCATGTTCGTGAGGAGGTCAAACGAGTGAACAGAGAATGCCGTGAATGTGCAAGACGTTTTAAAGTCCAACCAGCCCAGCAACAGATGGCTCCATTACCGCAAATCCGTCTCCAGATGACAACAAAACCGTTCGCTAATTGTGCCGTGGATTTTGGAGGACCGTACCTTACCATGCAAGGGCGTGGACGACCCCGTGCCAAACGCTACCTGTGTTTGTTTATGTGCTTGAAAACACACTGTTGCCATTTGGAGATGGCAACCTCATTAGAAACCGACGCGTTTCTCGACGCATTCGTGCGAATGACGGCAAGGAAAGGATGGCCAACGAAGGTGGGCGCTGAGAAAGAAATCAGGGAGTTGGTCAGTCAACTGGATCACGATCAGCTTCAACGTATGACGTCTAGTCGCGGCGTTACTTGGCATTGGAATCCTCCACAAGGGCCCCACTTTGGAGGTGTGTTCGAATCAATGATTAAGTCAGCAAAGCGAGCCATCTATGCCGTTCTTAAAGATGCTGATATCAATGACGAAGAGCTGGAAACAACGTTCATTGGAGTTGAAAGTCTGATGAATTCAAGACCGCTGACCACAGTGAGTGACGATCCGAACGACGAGCCAATACTCACACCGAATCACTTCCTCATTGGTCGGATGGGTGGTGATTTCGTTCCTGAAAGTGTGGATAGCACCGCATTTAGTCCACGGAGACGCTGGAGGCGAGTGCAAGAATTGTCTGGGGACGCTGGATGAAGGAGTACTTACCTCACATTGGCTCCCGTCAGAAATGGTTCTTTCCGACAGAAAACCTTAAAGTTGGTGATGTAGTAATGGTCATCGATTCCAATGCGTCTAGACGAGATTGGAAGGTTGGGCGCATTGAACGTACGTATCCAGGAAGAGACCAGCTTGTGAGAGTTGTTGATGTTCGAGTTGGAGACAAGATTCTCAACCGACCAGTTACGAGAATTTCCCCGTTGGAATTCACAGACACTGATTGAAACTTATGATATTTGAACAGTGACTCTTAATGGTTTAATTTTGTAGACGAATTTCAAGTTTCACTTATCAATTCGGGAGGGGAAAATGTTGAGGAGATAATTAGTTTGTACCCCGTATCGGAATATAACCGTGACATGCTTGCGTTACGCTACCCGCTGAATATTAACTACAGGTTATTTGAGACACGAGTCATGTGAACATTAGGTTTTTTAGGAAAATCGTATCGTGTAGAGATCGTTTTGTAATACCGAAGTAATCGAGCCGAAAATACGTATTAAACACCGTTTAAAGTTATTCATCGTTTTGTTATCGTGAAGTTGTCAACCGATTACAACACTGTGTATATTGTGTCAGTTGATTTTCATTTCCATTCTAACTGTGTATTATACATGTACATTTGAAGATACAACAATAAAATTGTTTGTCTACTTTTATAGCTTTGACAATTTAACCATTGCCAATGACACAAATCATGTATTCGGCAAGTACTGCGGGGAGAAGACTGGACAAACAGTTGTTGTTACAGGTCTTTACGCAGTGGTCACATTCCAGACTGACCCGGCTGTCGACGATAGAGGATTTCTCTTAGTTTTCACCCCTGTTCCACTTGGTGAGTAAATTCAGAATTGTTTGTGCAGTTGAACACACTGCTAATGATCAGGAGATTTGTGTAGCTTTTTCGATTTCTCAGATAACTTATACTTTGGTGACTTACCAAAACTAGTAATTCTGACATGTATTCCGTAATAATTTCAATTTGCTCCTAGGCCACTACTAGTGGCCAATGTAGCTAGCTTAACGGTGCAACTCTGCTTATTGGTGGAACGTCCAGGAAACGTTTTTGTGCGGTTTCACAATCAGTCAACCACTCAGAACAAAATAGCTGAGAAATAAGGACTGATAAACGACAACAGCTACACGGACCGACCGACCAACCAACCGATCGATCGATCAATCATGACGCTAGCAGATCTGCGAGACATTGCCTGTCAATTTTCAATATTTAGGGTGCGTTTCTTTGGGAAAATCCAAATCCGGATTCTTGTATCCAAAAACAGATTTTGCGTTTCTTTACCTTATGCGAAAATGGATTAATCTCGGATCCATGATCTGAAGAATCCACACTCCGAGTGGATACATCAGATCATATCTATATCCGGATTTTAAGGATTCATGATCCGTGCCTTTCTTTGGGCAAGGATTCGAAAAAAGTACAGTGGCCCAGCGGTCTTTGTTGTGAAAATACAGGTTTGCTCTTTGTGAACACTGTCATACGGTAAGTTTTCAGGCGCTTATTTCGATCAAAATACAAAGAAAAAATTATGATAAAAGGAAAGCTAGCTTGATCAGTATGAATTGTCATTTTCAACTGGATGCAGGTTTTCTAGAACAGCCACGGAAGTTGCCTACGGAAGTTGTATCCCTTTGAATTGGAAGACACGAGTGAAGTTGGCATTGATCACTTTGCAAGCATTCTTCGCTCTCAGATGCGTTTTTGCCACATTGTGCTCCAGGTTATAGAAGAGCTATTTCGACGTGTAATTTTTGTGAAAGATTTTGTATGCTGAAATGATATTAGCTATAGGATACATTCGACGGAAAATAAATTTGTGCTGATATTTTATGCTCTGTGCGAAATGTGTTTACGGCGTTGTCATGGCAAAAAACTCATTTTCGGATTCTTCTTTTCTTTGGGGGCAAAGTATCCGTGTGATCTGAGATCAATGATCCAATTTTGGATTTTCCCAAAGAAACCCACCCTTAATCTCATTAAATTCTCAACCTTGGATGTTGTGTTTCTAGCTTTGTGATTGGTTTACTGAATCCCGGATATCTGTGTTTAAAGGGGCTTTGTCACGAACTTTTTAAACAGATTTTCGAACAGCCAAAATTTATATTTGTGGCGTTGGAAACCCGGCTAAAAATAATTAATAGGCCATTTTTATTAACAATTGCTATATTAGAGCACTGAAACTGTTAACAAGCATCTGTGGCTGCGGATGGCTTGGATGGAAATGGATTGCAACTTGAAAAATTTAGCTAAACTTTTCAAGTTGTTTCCGCACGTCTACAAAAAAAATAAATCGATATTTATAGCCGTAGTTAGATTTCTATCCACATATTAAGGTTATATCTTCCTTTAGATGTTCAACGGTATTGATTTTCATGGGTTAAGTTGCCTACAATCATGCTAATTTCAAAACAGCTTAGACCAAAAATCTGCCAAATCCCCGTGACAGAGCTCCTTTAATCTTATATGAGAAACAAGTGCGGCAAGTGGCTCTCAGCTTAAAACTTTCCAGCGGGAAGCGAAAGTTTCATCAGAAAAATTGCTGAAAATAACAAATTTTGGCGAGCTTTATATGCAAGAAATAGTCGAAAATGCCTTCCCTAAAACCACAAAAATGCCATAGTTGACCCAACTGTGCAAAACAAAAGAATTGATGCGAAAAGTTTAATTAAAAATACTTGTAAATACTACAACAAGAGCGACTGAACGAAGAAAAAAGGTAAGGAAAAGTCTGTATACGAGCCAAGTGGCCCATCAGGCCGGTGCTTATCCCGGTTTCCGTAGCATGAAGCGACTAGGGGTATTTCTAGTCTCCCCTGGATGGCAGCCCATCGCAGGGTTACCCCCAGCAGTAAATTCGCAGATACCCATTTATTAGCCTGTGTACATCAGAATTGTCCTGTACACAGGCTAATACCTATTTATACACCTGGGTGGAGAGAGGCACTATGAGAGTAAAGTATCTTGCCTAAGAACACAACGCAGTGCCCCGTCCAGGGCTCGAAACCGGACTGTTCGATCCGGCGTCTAGCGCACTAACCATTAAGCCACCGCTCCTCCCACAACGAAGAAGAAAAGCAGCAAATTATTTACGGGACGGCCAGAAAACTGACACAATTTCATTGAATGTTCGACGCAGAATTAGGCTCAGCACTTCAGTTAAGTTTTGTTACCTCTCAATCTTGATCTTGTCCTTTTATACTTCAACAAATTTTTTCGACTCTAAGTGCAATTTCTAAGTGCAATTTCGTCTCAACTAGTTTTGATGACAGCCTTAGAGCCGTAAAAAAGTACATCATGTACCTTGTTTCGTTTGACTTCCACAAGGCGTACTATTTCCAGAAAAAAAAACTATCGCTTTGGATCTAAACCTTTAACTGTTGTTACTATTTTCCAGGATGAATAGACGATATATGAGGAGATTGTCCGAGGAAAATCTTCGGAAGACAACTTTCTCGCTCGCTTTCCTCGCGTGCTTCATTCCTATGCAACATAAGAAATGAACACCGCACCACAAATTTTCCCGCCTTCTTATACTTTTACTTCGTTTACATCAAAATGAAATGCCCAGTCGACTTGTACTTCAAGAAGAATTTTATAAAACAATTATTCCATTCGCTCTTGTTGGATACAAGTGGTTATATCCGACTCGGCGAGGTTTTTTGCTGTCTAACAATCATCGATAGTAGTGGACCTGATCATACAGAGGCAATATTTGTATCTTGTAAGAGCGTTTGCTGGGGTTTAAGTTCAGGGAAGAAGCCCGCTTTTTTAAGTGCAACAGAAAAATGGCATGTTTGCTGTGGTGGAAAAATATTCCATCCAAGGAGATTAATTGCCTCGTCCTAGAGAAACTGGGTTAATTAAATGCCGATAAATACGAGCCGTTTTGATGCTTAACTATCAGAGAAAAATATGTTGCTTCGTTACGTTAAACTTTCTGCCCAGTAGTGCTGTAAACATCTACAAGACATTTTCACTAATTTTGTAGTTTGGCCTTCCATACGTGTACGGGGCTTGGTATTTTGTTCAAGATTCTGTTGCTCTTTTCAGTTTACGGACGTGACTGCCTGGATCTACTTCACAGAGGTTACACTGACAGTGCCGTATATGCGATCAATCCAGACGGACAAGGCTTCATTTCAGCTTTGTGTGACCAGCAGACGAATGGAGGCGGCTGGATTGTCTTACAGCGGAGATTAGACGGTTCTGTGGACTTCTACGGCGACTGGAATAATTACAAAAAAGGATTTGGAGATTTGATGTCAGAGTTTTGGCTCGGGAATGACAACATACATAACCTCACAACACAACATTCGCAACTTTTAATTGAGCTCAAGGACTTTGACAACCTAACAGCGCATGCGTCGTATGGGTCTTTTCAAGTGGGTACAGAAACCGAAAACTATGTTGTGCAAGTTGCAGAGTTCTCTGGAACAGCAGGAGATTCCATGGCTACCCATAACGGGATGCTGTTTAGTACGCGGGATCAAGATAATGACCTCGACAACGGCATGTTCTGTGCACAGTCGTATACAGGAGCATGGTGGTACAACGGGTGTCACAAGTCAAATTTAAATGGTCAATATGGTGATAATACTCATGGCAAGGGTATTAACTGGCACGCGTGGAGGGGGCATACATATTCGCTCAAGGAAACTGCGATGAAAGTAAAGCCCCTTCGAGGTAAAGTGTAGATGGTATTTTATGACAGTTGGGGAGATATGAAGGTTATCTTTTAACTCTATTGACAGCGGACTGACTCAGGTGGAGAGGAATCGAAGTGGGAAGGGTAGAGGGGTGAGGGGTGAGGGGGAGGCAGAAAGAGACTCCCCCGGCCACTCTTTATTTGCTAAACTTAAACATTGTAGAACATTTATCTGGAAATGAAACTTAAATGGGGTGTCAACAATGTCAACATTGACATTAATATGTCGATTATAAATTGCATTTCAAAACTCTGCAATAATATCAATGTAGGAATAATTAATTTGTAAAAGGACTGCAAAATAATACCCTTCACTGCAGCATTTTATTAATTATCCTGCTTTTACAACTTTTTATTACTACCTTTGCTGATAGTGAGATCTCCTGCTTTTGTCTTAAGAGCGCGAGTGGACTTATGAGCTGATATTCAGTGGTGAGTCCCCAGACTACATACTGCTTCCTCGAATCACCGATCTCAAGGACTTTACAGCTTGCTGGTGGCTTAGGACCGAATCACCAACAGGATGGTCAACAGTTTTCTCGCTTCATAATTATCAAAATGAAAGTGTTGTAAGCTTTTCATACAATGGAGGTGGTAGCTACTCATTTTTCCTAAGAAATGATCAAAGGTACGTGGAAAATAAATGAGTGATTTTTAAATATTCAGCCCCGCTTTATTTGTAGTGATAAGCATTTTAAAGCAAAGATGGCTGTATATATTTCTGGCAAAAACAACCGAAACGAAATTACTGGCTAAGTAATATAATAGTTTTTAACAAGTTTTATTCCTTGAAATTTAAAGTAAGATACAAAGTGTAATATTACTGTTTCTATTTTATTAGCACCTTCAACGTCCAAGATGACGTTATTACAGATGAGCGTTGGCATCACGTGTGTATCACGAGGTCTTCCGGTTATGGCAATTGGACATTTTACACCGATGGTGTGAAGAAGGCGGAAGGAGTAGGCCTGGGATCTAACAATGGCACAGACGTTGGTCATTTGCTAGTAGGGATGTTCAAAGGAGTCTTAACTCGCTTTAACATGTGGGACGAGTATATCGACGATGTTTCTCGGATTGAAAAAATAGCACACGTGTGTTCGTCTCTAACCGGAAATGTCGTGCCATGGCCGGAAGTGTATTTATGGCGCAAGGGGAACGTTCCGAAAGCAAATTCCACACTTTGTAAATTCTCAGGTTAGACTATTTAACCCAAAACAAAGAGAATCAAAATACTACCTAAAATTCAGCCTAAAATAATAGACCTCAGTATGAGGCTCCGAGGAATAAACTATAGAGTTGTGGGGTTTATTCCCCAGAGCCTCGTTGTGATGTCTATTGTTTTAGGCTGAATTTTAAAATATTGAAATTGGGCTATTTCGACATATTAACATGGCGCCGAGGCTTAGGAGACAAACAAAAGATATTATTTATTGATCGTTAAGACTCGCTGTGATCTCTTTTTTCTTATTCTACGGGCCTTGTTGCCTTGTAAGAATTTTAATATATCAAAATTGGCCTGTTGTTTGGACACATTATACGAAACCTTTGTCGGCTTCTTTAAGCCTGCATGCTGTTCGCAGGCGCTGATGATGTGCAGTACAAGGGCTACCCCCAAAACAGAACAACACATATTGTCCACCGTCACGCAATTAATGAAGCGAGCTTACCGTCGTGTTATCAGATTTCGGTTTGCAAAGGGTATGTCTTGACCATTTTAAAGGGAAAAGAATGAAATAAATTATTCAGCAGGCGAGCGAGCTGCAGTTGTAAACGGAATATAGAATCTAGCTTGTGGTGGAGCCTCGCTTACAGCGGACCACAATGCTTTGCAAGTCAACCAGAATGCACTGCGCTCTGGTGGAGCATCGCTTTGAAAACATAAGGGCGAACACATAAAAGCTTTTAAAGCCGCCGAGGTAAAAAATCCAGCAAAAAGCACATGGTAGCCACTGCACAAGGACCACAAGTATGAAGCGACAATACTATCAGAAAATGCAGATTTTTTGAGTGGTGAATACCTGAAAGGCCGTACGATTCAAGTTCTCAAAAATGCTTGTAGATTTTGTAAATGAAAGCCTGTCAAAGCCGCCGAGGTGCGAAACCCAGCAAGAAGCAAATGGCAGCTGCTGCACAAATATAAAACGACGAGCCATCAGAAAATGCACTTAAAGGCTTACAGTTTAACTTCTTTATTGTTAAGTTTGACTATATCAATCAATTTGCTGTCGGCATGACTTGCAAAATATTTACGGTTTAATTTAAGGTGACTCGATCGAAATAAATGACGCGCTGTATGCCTGGCTAAAAACTCTAATAACTTCACCATTTCTAACTCGATTTCCCTGAAACTTTCGCATTTTATACGACATTTATCGTGGAATAATATGTATGTCAATATGTTGATCTAATATTCGTTAGTTTTGCGCGATGTTACATTTATTGAACACTACTTTTTTGATAAAATTGCTATTTACAGATAACTGAGCGCTAAGATTTCGTTTAAACTTCTGCAGTTAGCTCGTAATACCATCTTGCCATGACTGTTCAAGTTTCCGCAAAATCGTCGGAACAGAAACCCCGGCACAATTTCGACATCAAAATATTAACTCCGGGCGAACTTCGAAGTTTGGAACACTCCAGCGCTTCCAAATTTCACCTAAAAGCACAACAACCGAAGTAAAAGAAGGTTCAATGTATCAGTTTTATTAGCTCCAAATCACATTCGGCTATTTGCAACGATGACAAAGTTTGAGCTAATGTTATAAACTCACCTTTTGCGTCAAAATGTAGCGAAGTCGCCAAATTTACGTTTTTTCTGAATTATATGAAAACTAACCGGACGAATCGAATAAAACTACCGGAACATTTAAATGAATATCTTACACACACTTTGCGCTATTTTACGTTTCTGGAGCTGCCTTGATGTGGATGAAATATATGTTTAAAGGGAAGCACTGCTTCAACTCTGTTGTGAACACGGCCTTGTTGTCATTTAAATTATACAGCTGACGCTATGCAAATTTTTCAGATTTGATAAAAAATTGAGGAATTTGCACATGGACTAGGGGGGTGCATTGACAGTGTTTAGTCGCTATATGCTCTGATTTCTGAGGTCATGCAAGGGTAATCAGCGACGTCAGCATCGTTAATAGCATAGCTATTTTGTCAAAATATGCATTTATTTATTGATTTTTTGTTTTAAAGTCTGTGTAAGGATTGTTTTCCTTGACTTGGTTTGGATGAAAAATCAAAGCATGTAGCGACGGAACACTGTCAATGCATCCCCCTAGTCTATATGCAAAATTCCTCAAATTCTCATCAAATCCAAAAAATTTACATAGCGTCAGCAGTAGAATTCGAACAACAACAAGGCCGTGTTCACAACAGAGTTGAAGCAGTGCTTCCCTTTAAACATATATTTCATCCACATCAAGGCAGCTCCAGAAACGTAAAATAGCGCAAAGTGTGTGTAAGATATTCATTTTTATGTTCCAGTAGTTTTATTCGATTCGTCCTGTTAGTTTTCATATAATTCACAAAAACGTAAATTTGGCGACTTCGCTACATTTTGACGCAAAAGGTGAGTTTATAACATTAGCTCAAACTTTGTCATCGTTGCAAATAGCCGAATGTGATTTGGAGCTAATAAAACTGATACATTGAACCTTCTTTTTCTTCGGTTGTTGTGCTTTTAGGTGAAATTTGGAAGCGCTGGAGCGTTCCAAACTTCGAAGTTCGCCCGGAGTTAATATTTTGATGTCGAAATTGTGCCGGGGTTTCTGTTCCGACGATTTTGCGGAAACTTGAACAGTCATGGCAAGATGGTATTACGAGCTAACTGCAGAAGTTTAAACGAAATCTTAGCGCTCAGTTATCTGTAAATAGCAATTTTATCAAAAAAGTAGTGTTCAATAAATGTAACATCGCGCAAAACTAACGAATATTAGATCAACATATTGACATACATATTATTCCACGATAAATGTCGTATAAAATGCGAAAGTTTCAGGGAAATCGAGTTAGAAATGGTGAAGTTATTAGAGTTTTTAGCCAGGCATACAGCGCGTCATTTATTTCGATCGAGTCCCCTTAACTTATGCTGACTTTGCTGAATGCCGAACTTTGTTGCTAACACCAAGAATCTCCCACCTCGCTGGATGGTTGAACTTCTCTGTAAGCTTTTATAAGCCTCGCTAGGACTACTCTCTTTATATTTCTCGTTTATAATGTGAAACCATTTTCCTAAAATGCAAAATAGACCAAAATAAACACAGCAATTTCATATCCTTGGGTATTGCAGCCAAACATGTCCATACAGGCAAATACACTAGCTTTTATTCATGAAGAGAAACGAAGCGAAGTAAACGACTTTGTGACTAAACGATGATAATGCGGTTGCTAAAGGAAACAAAACAAAATACAAAATGGAAAGAAACTGTCAATGATTGACAAAAAAGAAATAACAAAAACAATAGACAACAGCGAGCAAAAGACACAAACGATGTTTGGGTCAGGAACAAGAATGAACGGACGATCGATGAAACTTGACGCAAATGGTACAGAACTTTGGTTACGAATGCAAACTTAACGGTAAAAGGTACACAAGTGATGTTAAATACAAAGCAAAATTGTGCACAGAAACCTAACGGAAAATAAGTAGCACGGAAGGACGATAAGCTAACGAAGACAATGTAATAACCGAGAAAGGAATGCGCATGCAAAAGTAGCAAAAATAAAATGAGGCCGATTGTAGCGTTTGCACGTGCTCCGTATGTGTCAACTTTTCCCTGGTACGCGAGGCATAATAAGCAACAAACTGTTTATATAAAAAACGTTGGCTCACTCCGCAGGGCCACCCTAAACGGTACGCATATAAAGAAACGTATGAAAAGCTCTCTTGCTCGGGGCGGCTCGGTACCATCCTACCAGGGACAACTCTCCTCCATACAAATAGGACCCTAAGAAAGAATGCGGAAGCAACATTGAGCTACACTTGTGTAAGGAGAAATTAACCACACCTCTATTTTTTTTCCTTCTGTAGAGTTATCTCACTGGAACTTTCCAAGACCTAGCCCTAATTCCAAGAGAACATATGATAGTGTTTCCGGAGGAAGTGGAATTTTTAAAGACCACGGATGGTCCATACTTAATGGTGTGGCGAGCATAAATGTCTGGAACAATCTCAATTTGGGTGATTACAGTTCACACTGTCTTAGTGATCCCAATATTTGCCATCAAGGATTCTCGCTGAGTCTCTGGTTACGTCACAGACGTAAGTAATGGTAAACTTCTTTACTTAACATGGCTAGACAAAGTCACTGATTGGTTAAAGAAAGTTTTGTGCTGCAGACAAGTCAATACAGTTGAATCGTTGTTCTCTCAGCCAATCAAGAACTTTTATTTGGTTCATGTGATGTTTTTACGTTTTTCTTTGCCTCATCCATTCTATTTATCTTTTTTGAAGAAATGTGGAGTTTTGATTTTTCTTTTTTATATAATATACACTGTATCTGCACGCATCAAATTGTAATTTCATCCTTTACTTTGAATTTTTAAATATGACTGTAACGTATTATTTATTTATTTATTTATTTATTTTTTTGTTTTTAACAATTTCATGTAATTTAAATCACGTTATGTTATTACTTTTGGCCCAAGACGAGAGTGTTGGCCGGCCGAGCATTTTATGTTTGAGCTATTGGATAACCACTCACGAGAAAATAGCGTACGTTCGATATATCAGAATTCCGGCAAACATGGTAACGAGGCCTTCTCGTCAAACTTCCATGGTTGGTTGTATTTTTTTGGATCAAGTCTCTTGTGGGAATTAACAAAGACAAGAATACTCGAGAATTTGAATTTTTCAGCAGAAAGCCTCGGAGTCATGTTAGAATTTTGATACATCGATCGTGGGCTATTGACCACAAATTAAGTTACTTACTAACTTCTCAGTACCTTCGGCAAACCACGTCTCCTTCATACTCTATGTGCTTTACGGTGGAAAACATGGAACTCTGAAATTCAATCCAAACTCAAACGGTGGCTACGGTTTACTCTTTCGACTGCCAATGAACCTTAAGTGAGTTATTTGAAATGGTTGACGGCAGGACGAAATTGAAGGGCCCATTACAGTATCTTTTTGGGACGTTGCTAGGGAAACTTCAATTGGCTATAACTTGACAAAACTTTGCTTTTATTCATTCAACCAAATTTAGATACTAGTTTTCGAGTGTAGTGCAAACCAGTTGATGACGTCATCGGGACACGCCCAATGTCACTTGACACAGATCAAAATGTTGAGTTTACTCAAGAAACTTTCAGTTTTATCCATTCTTTGTAGTATCATGTCAATCCTTACGTTGAGAATTACAGGCATGCGTTTTCCGTTAGCACAAAAACTCAAAAAATAAAGACAAAAATTGTGCCCTGCTGACCACCTTTCTGATCACACTTTCTATTTTTTTTGGGGGGGGGTTCGTAAAACGCATGCTTACGTTTCAAGAAAAAATATTTTTTCGATTTACTACAAAAAACAGAAGCTCCCCATTTTTCCTGGTTAAAGTACGAATTTTCTTCTGCACCGAAAGTAAAACTTAATATAGTTACTAATTGGATGAAAACATCGTAATTGGCATTGCTGCAGTAAGTTGGCTTCTTCACTGCTCAAGTACTCTACGAAAACGTTTTTGGATGCGGCTTGCTTTTGTGTCACTGAAGAACAAGTAAACTTACTGCAGTTTTTTTTGGCCTTGGGCTGAAGGGGAAACCGCTTAAAACACAACCCGGTAGCTCTACATCTTCGTATGTTTTCTAAAAAAAAATATGTCGGCGAGAAAGCCGGGAATAAAATTGCATTTGCGTGGTAACCGCGTAACTTGGCAACGAGATGCTGTAATGGGCCCTTGTATAAAAGCAGCTTAGTTTACACACGACTTTGAGGAGATCTCTTGGCCTCCTATCTATTTAACCCTGATTCAATTTGGACGCCCTTTAAAGCTTCTGCAAGCCCCTTAAGTTGCTCTGAAATTATTAAATTCCGCTGAAAACCAAAGGCGTTCTTCTCATCTTCCCCTCTCCCATTTCAATTTTCTATCACGCGGGTGACACGGACGAGGCAGAGGGTTTGTTGTACGTTACATGACTTCAATAAAATTTGATAAAACGTTTTCTAGGTCAGTCAATCGACCTATTATCACCGCATCATATATACCAACTTTTATCAGTTGATGGCATTTTGCATTGCATTTGCTACGTTTATGAGATACCTGCATCGGTGCAAAGTACGCTTTTCAACCTGTTGTAGCACGTGCTATTTAGCGGTTAACTGATGCATCTTTGGTTGAGAACGTGTCAGAAAGCTGGCGGCTTATTACATTGCAGCACGCTTCCTGACAAATATTCCTGGCTTCAACGACGAGCACGATAAGATCCTTGGCACATGGCTGGACGCTGTCCTTCCTGCAAATGAGGGATACTGGTTTCGCTGCTACCAAGGTCTATCAGGTTGGAAAGGCCAGCAATTTCACTACGCATGCGACGGAAAGGGACCGACTGTAGTTCTCATTCGGGTGCAGCAGAATATATTTGGTGGGTTTCTGGACAAAAACTGGGGAGGTAAGTGTGTAAGTGACGAATGCTGCATCTTGAAATTAAGGCTAAGTTCGTCATTTGAAATCCACATCCCAACTCAGTCATAACAATCCTTGGCCTATGCAAAAATTGCTGGCAATATAAAATTATTTTCTATGCAATTAAACTAGCCTCACTTACCTCGTTCTAGATTAAAAACTCTTTTGAGTTATTAACTCACAACGAGGTTAGTCTTGGGCTAATTAAATACATACAAAAGAATATTAATGCGGCGCATATTTCACTGACGCCCCAATTATGAAGGTGTGAATTCCTGGAATATAATGGATAATGTATATGTCGGTCGTGTTTAGTGGAGTAAGCTTATAACGAAACTGCCGTGTTCGTCTGCGATATATATTGGTGTTAGCTGAAATCTGATTCGCGCAGAATTCAAGTTTAACTGAGAGATTTGTTTTTTTTTTCTGTTTATCGTTGCCGTGGAAATATCGACTTTTCTGAAAAATATATTATATCAAACTTCAATGCTATTCCGATATCTGGCGTAAATTTTACATTGATCAAAAGTCTACTAAAACGCCAGTTGAAAATGTTAGGTATGGTCCAGAAAAAAATGTATTGAAACACCTTAACAGTGAGCGATTAAAATTTTTTCTTGTACCCATATGAACTACCGTATACGTTAAGAAATAGTGTGGCTACTTTTTTCAAGTACTCAAGCGAAAAAATTGATAACTGGGAGCTCCGCTTTTAGGCCTGCCTATTATGAAATATATTTTTCCCGGCTAGGTGCCGTTGGTTCTCAAAGGGTTTTTCTCCGACAACGTTCCAAATTTCAATGCAATTTGATCTGGATAGGGGACCCGCATGAAAACTCAGCGAGAGCTGACGTGGCTTCCTCTCTAAATATTTCAATTTATTTTATTTTTTATTTATCGCTTCAATTCTTTATAACATTTTGTTTTTAGGTACAGATGGATATATTGCGAGTAGTAAAGCTTTCATCTTCAGCTTAAAGAATTTACGAGGATTATCGCCTTTCAAAATGGATCTTAAAAGCGACAAATTAGACAAGGCTGCCAAGCAACAGAGCCAGTTTGGCCCCATTTTCGGTGATAATGATATCATTATTCACTCTCAGCCTACTTTGACTGCGGATTCATCTTTAAATCTTGACAATTCCTTTGAGTTTCCTAGTGCATTGTCCCTCACTTCTGTTGAGCGTGACAACCTGTTAGCCGGTAGTAAATACTTTCTGGTCGATGACTTCGAAGTCTTCAATTATGAAGGTAAGGCAAGTTGTTTTTTCCTTTATGGACACAAACGCGAGCGTCGACAAAAAAGCACTGGCGGATCCAGAGGAGCGGCCCGGAGCACCCGGGCCCCCACCTTATTTTTTCGGAAGTAGCGCATTTTCTTTGAAGTGCGGGAATTATCTTCGCAGAATTCAACATTCATAGTCAAGCGGGCCCCCTCCTTAGCTGAAGGTCTAAATCCTCCACTGAAAAGTATCCTTTCTATCAAAATGAAATCGACGTACGGGGGATCATCGTACAGAAATTAAACTACGGAACAAAATGTTTCACGGACGGGGACATTCCGATGCCACGGATTAAGAAGGCAGAAAGAGTATTTTTTCAAAGTCTCCAGATCTCCTAGGGAGGTTGGCGGTCCTCCATAACTAGTATGCATTATACTCAAGTAATATTCTGAACTGTTTGGCCATGTTTGTCCTATTGAAGATGTCACCAACATTTTCAAGTGACAACCATAACACAACTTTGTTGTTTTGACTTCGCTAACGCCCGGTCAATACATACCACTTATTAACGGAGAGTGAGGTCATTACAGGGAAATCTCAGACTGAGGCCTTGATGTATTGACCGAGCGATAGCGAGGTCAATACATCAAGGCCGAGGTCTGAGATTTCCCTGTAATGACCGAACGGACGAGGTTAATAAGTTATTTATTATATGGCCTTTTTAGCGCTGAAAAAAAGGAAACGTTTTTCAATATCCGCTTGCGCGCGCAAGAGGTCGTTCGAGGTCATGCGATCGAAACCAGAAGAAACGGTTTCTTTGACAATGAGGCAATTTTTGTCTTCATTATGCCAAGATCTAGGGCAAATTTAACCACTTTAATTTTCACAAAACAAACTGACCTGTGTTTAGAAGTGTTTGACCCTTAAAAAGTTATAAAAAGCTAAGGCAAGAAAAATTTTCATGATGCCCTGTCATTACAAGAAAATCTTGCCCGCTCATCAGCCAATCAGAGCGCGAGTACTATTGTAGCCATATAATAAAGCAAATTAAAGCCTTAGTTAGAGATTTTTTTCCAACGTTTTTGGTGCATTCAGTGTACGTAGGTTATTTTATTTTTTATTATGTATTCAAATGTTGTAAAAGGGAGGGGGATATTCTTAGATGTTATTTTTTGTTTGTGTCAATTCCTCATTTAGTGAGTATGTCAGTGACTGCAATTTTGAACTGGCACAATAATAATATTTCACAATATTGTTATTTTATCTATCTGTTTATTTATTTATTTATTTATTTATTTATTTATTTGTTGCAGCTTTAGGCAGTTTGCTTTATGTCAGATTTAGACACAGGATCCCCAACTCTCAGATAAGTGCAAGCTACAGTCTAGATCTGGCGGATGCCAATGCACTTGGGCGACCAGAACACGCCATTTTGAACAACAAGTATGGTTCATGGTGTTCTTATTACAAAGCAGCTAATGAATGGCTCGAGCTGGACCTGGGGTCAAATAAGATCATATATGGAGTCGCGGTACAAAGATCACATGACTCAAACAACGGAGTTACTGAATATACCATCGGCCTTCGCGTGGATGGCGCCTCTGACGACACTTGGCTGTTTCAAGCGGTTTGTGTAGTTGAGCTCTCTTGATCCTTATGCGTGTAATACTTTGTTGTTGTTTAGCTTTTTGAAGTGTTGTACGTTGCTAATTTAAGGGGGGTGACTCTTAACTACCAATTTGTTTCTAAGGCAAGTTTCTAATTGCTATATTTTAGAAACAAAACATCATACAGATAAGCTTTTTGCACGAGTTTGTTCTATTGACGATTCCTCCAAGAGTTTCAGGTCACGGTCATATTTAACGCATCACGTGACCAGAACAGAATAAACCCTAAAACTGAAACGGCGGATAGATTTTAAAATTAAAATGAGTGTCAATAGGTAAAGAACGTGCACATGCGTAATGTGACGTATCGTTTTTGTGAAATTCGCATTATCATAAGAGTTATGGCGTAATAAATACTCATATTTACAGACTTTCATCAGTAGCGTTTCCTTTTTTCGTGTAAACGGTAAAAGCATACGTCAGATTATAAAGACGGCTACGTTATCTCTGATTCGTAAGAGAAATCGGAACTTTACCTCGTTTCCGTGGAGTTTAAGGGATTTTAAATTCTGACGCGCAGTTTAGGACTGGCACTAGTTTCGCACGCGCAATGATATATTTTTTTAGCAGGTGTACCCCCAAGTAAAATTCACCATTCAGTGTCACAAAAAGCTTCAAAATCGCTTGCTTCAAAATACAGTCTTCAGCAATTCCTTAGCAACTGCTCCAGATCTGTAGTTAAGAGTCTCCCCCCTTAATTGTGGAAAGTTTTGCGGTGGCCTAATGGTTAGTGCGCTGGACTTCGGATCGGGCGGTCCGGGTTCGAGCCCTGGCCGGGGCACTGCGTTGTGTTCTTGGGCAAGATACTTTACTCTCATAGTGCCTCTCTCCACCCAGGTGTATAAATGGGTACCGGCGAATTTACTGCTGGGGGTAACCCTGCGATGGACTAGCGTCCTATCCAGGGGGGATTAGTAATATTCCTAGTCGCTTCACGCTACGGAAACCGGGATAAGCTCCGGCCTGATGGGCCCCTAGGCTCGTATACAGACTTTACCTTTTTTAAGTTGTCCATAGTTATAAGCCTTGAGCGCCTAAGGGTTCTTGCGTTGCGACGATTTGGCTGAATAATAAAATTCCATATTTACCTTTGAAGTCCACAGAAGGTTTAAGTTGACGGATATGAGATCCGCTACTCTGAAGTCTTTTCATTTTTGTCGCATTAATTACATGTTTTTACCTTTATTAAAGAACTCTACACCCATTCCTAGACTTGGTAACAAGCCTGCCGCCAAACCGGAAACGAAAAGCGAACGACTTTGAGAAAGTCTAAACCATTCTATGATACTAAAAAGAACTAAATAGCCGCACATGTTT
This sequence comes from Meandrina meandrites, assembly GCA_963693305.1. Taxonomy (NCBI): domain Eukaryota; kingdom Metazoa; phylum Cnidaria; class Anthozoa; order Scleractinia; family Meandrinidae; genus Meandrina; species Meandrina meandrites. The sequence goes on from OY855915.1 coordinate 11,585,713, forward strand.
TCTTTTTACATGTTTCCAGTATTAGAACTGTTGCACCAGTGGAGCAAACACGTTGATCTCTTTAGTCATTAAACTTCATAAGTTGTTAACATATTTTCATAGATTTCAAATGGATCAGTGAACTATTTTTATCCAACCCAATACGAAGCACGATATGTACGATTCACAGTGAAAAAGCTAACAGGAAGAGCTTGTATGAGAGTTGGAATATTACAAGGTTAGTTCAATACCTTAGTATTCTTAAAAGCTGCTGACATACGAAAGGACGTTTAGCTTTAAGCTGCAGAGACAAAAATCAATACAAGAAAATGTAGCAGGGTCATTTGGCAGCGTCACCTTCCGTTGTGCGAAGTGTCGCTGCAAAAGGATTCTGCCTTATTTCCTATCCATGTGTGAACATGTTGTGAATCTGTCCTTGCTCCTGTAACGAGTATCTTAAAAGTTCCTTTTTTGGGGCAAATTTTCCTTAACGCTCCGGAAGAATTTTGATTGTTATTTTCCTATCAGAGGTTATCACGTCAGGCCACCGCCATTAAGAAATATCATGTTGCTAAGCAACGTACCTGCTGAACCTCCCGTGTATACCTCTACTTATGCGATTCATGTGTAAGCTGTTTTTTGAGCCAAAAGAATCCTAAAACACGTGGAAGATACGCCCATAGTTTCAATCTTGTAAGAAGCTATAACTTGATTCTTTGCCAATTTCATTTTAATTTAACAAATTAATTCGCATACTAACGAGCAGCAGTCGGGGAAAAAAAAGATCAAGGCTTGAACACAATTCGAAACCGTGAACTCCGCGAATACCGAGCCATTCGATGTACATCATTTACATATTGCTTTTTTATAAAATAAAGGTAAAAAAACGGTGCTAACACAATTCTAATATGAATAAAAGGATAAAATGCTTGCTCTAAAAATGCTGAAATTATTTCTGTTTGTCTGAGTGTTTGTACGTTTTTTTATAACAGAATACTGCCTTCCTGGCTGGGAGTACTTTCAAGGTTCTTGTTATTTTTTCTCGTCTTCTTCCAAGTCCTGGAGTGACTCCCAAGCTTCCTGCCAACAGTCAAACTTGCTCAACATAGGATCTAAGCAAGAAAATGATTTCATTAACGCTCATATAACCAGCGAGAGCTGGATAGGTCTTAGAGAAGTTGCAGATAACAAGATGAACTGGACCGACGATAGCACCGAACCTGTTTATATAAACTGGCAGGCCGGAGAACCTGTTTATGAAGATGGCCGAGACGATTGCACCTCTTTTTCATTGAGTTCTGGGACTTGGCATACAAATAGGTGTGACGTGGTGTTGAATTTTATTTGCGAAAAAGGTAAGGTAACTTTTACCGTTATCTTCTAAGACGGCTGACGTCAATATCAATGTGATCGATCCGCCGCGTTAGTTTTATTAAACAACCCTTTCCCTGCCTTTTTTGGTCAAGGCTGCTGAAGGAAGCGCTGAAAAATGCTAATCACAGTGATCTTTAATGAGAAAATATAACTCTTATGCAGCTTCGTAAAGATTAGGAGTAATACACCAAACCGACGATATCTTCGGTTTGGGGACTCATGCAGGAAACCAGGGGACTATCTGCAACTCAAGAAGACGGTCCAGAAGGGGGGAAGGAGTACGAATCCTATTTCCTAGCCGAATTTTACCAACCTATCTTTTGCCCAAATTACAGCCCCAGTCTCATTTTTATTTTTTGATTCCCAGTCCCACCAAATCTCATTCTTCCAGTAAAAAATGGGCAATTTTCAGTTTCCACCTTCAGGCCCCTCAAAGCTGGACATTTCATAGCATTATTGGTGCAAACGAACGTGTACGTATTTGACAGGAGCTAACTCTGTACATCTTCACTGTTCGCAGTACTTGCCATTCATGACGTCAGTCAATGGTCGTCTTCCAGCTGGAAATGTATGACTAAACCGGAACTCGCTCGGCTGCACGAAGGCGGTAGCTGCCACGCCTCATGGTGTGGCCGCGTCGGAGACTGGCTACAGATAGACCTGGGTGGAGAATTTCGCGTTAACAGCATATATACGCAGGGTGCGAAAGACAATTATGGCTTTGTAAAGGTGTACACATTGAGTTATCAGACGTCAGGTGGTACCTGGGAGGATTACAAAGAGAATGGAGTCCTCAAGGTATTATAGAAAGGCAATTAATGATTAAAAAACAATGCGGCTCTGGAATGAGTGGATTGTAAATAGATAGGAAAATACAAAGAGCCCTCTGATAAAGAATATTGTGAAATTGGCTTTTTTTCGAATGAGGAGTCCATGGCAAAATGTTCCTCTACTTCCGTTTAAAATAGGCAAGCCATCGTTACGTGAATCGACATTCAAAATCAGAGGTGGTTCCCTGAAGCTCTTGAGTCAGAATCCCAAGGCCTTTGACTTCTTGGAGACAAGTCCATTCTCGTTCCATTGTCACGAGGCAATGCAATGGAGCTCGTAAGTCCAGGAGCTCTAAATCTTCAGCTTTTTTTAAGACCCTCTGTAATCAAAACTGAGTTCAAATTTCCGTCAAGTAAACAGCCAAATTGCAAAATTCCCATTGTGCCATATGTTCAATTTTTTAAAACTCTGATATATCTCGCAAGGAGCTTGCATTTTCAAAAAATCTACCCACTTTTTTCCTGTACAAACTACCTCTTCTTTTACATTTCCCAAACTTTTTCCACGGTTTATTTTACTGCCTTCGAGAGCATCAAAGTGCTCTAGATTTTGAAGTTTGGTTCTATTTTACCTAAACGTTTGTTGGTTTATTTTTCACTCATTTTAAGTTCTTTCGGCTGTTCCGATATTTGTAAAGGAACGCTCCCCTAGGATCGAGTGTTCCTCATTTTTGTGTTCCTATTAACCTTAAGAGGACCAGCTTTTTACAGAGTAGGAACATAGTGTTCCCAAATTGATAAATTAAGACTGTTTTGTTCCGAGTTCCTATTTGTGCATGGAACATGTTGTTCCTAAGTTGATAAATTAGGACTGTTTTGTTCCGAGTTCCTATTTGTGCATGGACACATTGTTCCCAACTTAATAAATTAGGACTGTTTTGTTCCGAGTTCCTATTTGTGCATGGAACATGTTGTTCCTAACTTGATAAATTAGGACTGTTTTGTTCAGAGGTCCTATTTGTGCATGGAACACATTGTTCCCAACTTAATAAATTAGGACTGTTTTGTTCCGAGTTCCTATTTGTGCATGGAACACGTTGTTTCGAAATTAATAAAGAAACACTGTTTTATTCCGATTTTGCTATCTGTGAATGGAACATATTGTTCCGAAATTGGTCATAAGGAACAAGTTTGTTCCGATTTTATATCTGTTAATGGAACATTTTGTTCCAAAAGTGGTATTTCGGACTTTTTTTGTTCCGTGGTCCCATTTGCGTATGGAACATAATGTTCCCAAATTGATCGGTCAGGATTATTGTAAGGACTGTTTTGTTCCGATTTATCTATCCGCGTACAAACCTGCTTGGGCAAGTTTCAGTTGTATCTCACTGTCATGAATTTTACTCAATAGTAATGAGCGTGGGCAAGTAAGGGCATGTTTTGGCAAGTTGAAACGTCCTTTGTTTCGGCTAAGATTTAAAGGCGATTGCGTCAGCCACATGTTGTTTTAAGGGGAAAATGAGCAAGAAGTGCAACGTCAATTGGTCAGATGTCCAAGGAGCATCACCCAAACCAAAGCGGCTTCACTTGGAGAAGGATGAAGTAGACAGCTTGTACCATTGCCCGATACAAGAGTGTGAACATGATGGATTTCAAAGTCAGAGAGGCTGTAGAAAACACGTTAGCACTAAGCACAGTTGGTTCTTTTATTTTGACGAAAGGCCCGATTCTAAACAAGTAACTAAGTCGCTGACGATTGGAAGAAATGAAGATGAGACAAGCGAAACCTCAAAGCACAACGTGAAGTTAATTTCTTCATTTCCATTATCGTGTAACATTGGCGAAGTATTCACGAAATGGTTGACAGGAAGTGCTGGCGGTTGCAAGAAAGATCGTGCAGCTCAACAGATAGTGAGAAGGTGCTTCAAATTTCTTAGATTTTGCTGTGAAGACGAGGAAGAGTTAACGTTTGAAGTGGTCGACTTAATAGTTTGTGTTCTCCAAATCTGTTGTTCAAGTTTATCGACTACCTACAAGACGAATGGAAGCTCGGCCATGGTGGGCGTTTGGGCTACATAGATGCTATTTCTGAACTGATCGACTTCCGAAAACTTCATGGCGCGTCAGAGGCAGTTTTAGGAAAGTTCTCTACGACAGAGGTATGCCTCAAGAGAGCCCGCAAAACAGTCGCAACGATGATAAGATTGCAGACATTGAGACACTGGAAGCAAGATGGCACTGGGCAACAATGCAGGAGTTACGAAAATACGGTGAAAATGTGCAAAACCACTCCAGCCCAAGTTAACCCCTCAGACCTAACATTTGCCACGAAATTTGTAGCCACGTATCTGTTCATCAAGGTGAAGGGATCACGGCCCATGACTTACCAATGTTTGACGGTGGACATGATTGCCACAGCTAAGGAAAACGGTGGATTCATCGATCAGAAAACGTTCAAGACGGCTGGAAAATATGGCTTCGATTCTTTGATTCTGACCGACACAAACATGCACGTTCTTAACGGCTACATCTCGAACGTTAGACCGTTGCTTAAACCCCAGTGTGATTTCGTTCTCGTCACCAGAAATGGAGGTCAGCATGGCAAATTGGGCGAAACTATGAGCAAACTGGTTTTTGATGCAACTGGAAAATACATTCATCCCACACGTTATCGCCAGATCGTCGAAACGCAAAGCCTCAATCAGCTCACTAGCGAAGAGCAAAGGTTTTTGTCTGAGGACCAGAAACACAGTTCTGCCGTTGCTTAAGTTCACTATCAAAAGCAACGATCGCGAGAAGTTGCCCTGAAGGGTCACGAGTGTCTTCAAAAACTTCAGGGTTCCAAGGTAGACGATGACGTACACGCAAGACTTGGCGGTTTAACGTCCAGCTCTGGGCCTTCAGTTGAAACAGCTCAGCCTAACGACAGCTTGACCCCCATAAAGGACGCCCTGCCTAGAAGAAACTTGTACCTTCAGAGGAAAACTCGTCATGTTTTTTAAGAGGATGATTTTCTAAAGGAAGGGATAACTAAGCACGGGTTTGGACAGTGGACGGCTATTAGGAGAGATTTCGATTTCGCATTTCAGGACGGACGAACGGCGGACTCTCTCAAGAAAAGGGCCGGAATGAAAACGTCGCTAGTTTGAAAAAGAGACTGGAAAAGTGTGGACACTGACTTTCAATGCAAAGGATGGGTGTAAGCAGAGTTTGTTGTACACAAAAGAGGCAAAAATAAATTGCTTTATTGTAAATTCATCTCGAGATGACAGCATAAGTCAACCAAAAAAGTCATTAATATTAAATTATGGAAGTAGGTAATACACTCTTTGAATATCACTCTTTCTATTCGATGGCCTGAGTTTACAGTGCTTCCAAAGATTACAAACTTTTGTTTATAATCAATTGATATCGGGTGCAGGGTCCACATTATTACTACACGTGTGAACGAATACCAACGCTAATTTCTCTTTCTTTCTTTTTGAATGTAGAGTTCTTTAGGAACATTAATATTCACCGGACTATTGCATTTGCAAATTTAAACACAGCACTAGAAGAAAACGTTCAATCTACGCTTGCGACAGGAAAATAGCAGTTATTGCTTCCTTGCCTGACTCTGGGCACGCGGTCTCTTTGTTGACTTTGCTGGCTTGCACCCCATCACTGGAGACAATGGACAGGGACTTTCAAAGTCGCTGCGCGGGATGTAGGTGGGGGTCTTTAGCGGAATCAGCCAACCGTCTTCTTGGTCGTCTTCGTCTGAGCTCCTGCTTCTGGCAGGCAGATTTGCTGGACGCTGGCTGGGTGGGAAGACTCTCACTGGCAGCGAAGAGAACAGGTCTCATATCAAATTCACGCAGAGCAGTCTACCAGCTCGTTGCAAAGGCAGAACCTCTTGCGTTCTGCGAGGGCAGCCGGTAGTTTCAACGTTCCGTGACGCTCGTGATAACAGCGCAAATTTTCGCAATTGATTTCCAGGCGACTTTGCATCACTCTTCGTTCTTCTTCGTCTCTTGGATCTTCCATTCTTTCGCTTTGCTCAGCCATTTCCTTCTCCATAGTTAAAAGCCACGGCTTCCCAAATGCTGTCCTGATCTTTTCGTTTTCGTTATGGTCGTGCGGGAGCAACGACACGTGCTCCACCGACACTGCGGGAGCAACGACACGTGCTCCACCGACACACCCCTCGTTTGTAAGAAGTGTTGCCTCTTCTTATGGCACGTTTCTTCAACCCTTTTCTCCCTATCCTTTTCAGTGACAGTTGACGGTGACGTAGAGAGCCAGGTGAGCATTGTGCCAGACTAGCTTCCAACGTCGCCAGGGTCTCGTCTTCATCGGAATCACCGACATCTTCAATGGCGTCCTCTTCAGAGGTTTCTTCTCGGGATTGCGGTTCTGTCAGAAGGCCGCCGCTCTGTTCTCGACTACATTCGCCTTGGGCGCTTTCGTCGACTTCTTCCCCTATTAAAGAAACGCTCAAAATGTTGCGCAACTCCTCCTCAGGCATACTGGCCTGACTGCTCGGGCTGTCTCCTACGATATTGTGCGCCCACACAATGCAATCCATAGCATGTTGTCTCAGCTACTTGTTTGCTTCTGGTTCGACACGAGAAAGACTCTTGAAGTGGTACTTACGCAGGCGTTTGTCCATATATAGCTTCATTGTGAGCGCACCAAAATCCATTTCCACCTGGCAAGTTATTTACACGGTCGCAGTGCCATGGAAACCTGGAGCCTTTTTCCACTTCGCGTCCTGCGACGTGAAGCCCCCTTCACATATGATTTTTCAGTCATCTATGTCGAGCAGTGTGGCATATGCCTCGTCGAGGAGGATAACCTCTGTCAGGTTGTCGATCATGGCCTTGTTGAAACTCTTTTGCTTCGTGACGCGAGCAATTCGGCTTAGAGGAATGATCTGAAAAACAGGTGAAAAGAGGCTGGTTTTTCCGCTGTCAGCTGAGCCAATGGCACACGGCACAGACTGTTTGTGGTCTTTGGGACGGAACAACGTCAGGAAATCTGCACAGAACTGCCGAATTTCATCTTCTGTTAGGCTGTTCCTTAGGATTGCCTCAAAATATCTTGGCTCCGGGTCCTTGAGTCGGTCGTAATCCACAAACGCGCGTGGAGTTATGCACGTGAGACCCTTCTGTTGAAAAGAGCCAAAACAAAAGCACATCAGACATTGCTACAGATTGTTAAGATTTGGTTTGAAAATTTGATTTATCTTCTTAATTGAATGTTAAAACAGTCGAGTGTATTCTTCTCACCTGAGATTCTGAGATAATCCATTGGACGAACGACCCAGAGGAAAAGCTCCAAAACTACCCGTCTTGTACTTCGATCAGGTCTCTGTCAATCTTAATTTGGCGTATGGAAGAGCTTTCTGGCTCGCTTAGTATGGGCAGAACACGTTGAATATGCTGGACCAGACGGTCTTTGAACGCTTTGTTTCCCATTAGGATGTGGTGGAACGTTTTCATGGTACACAGATACTGGAACGTGAACTGCGGGTCAAAGGCTCAGCAAGGCTGCGCGGCGGCAGTTATTTATATTTTCACAGTCGTTCCCACCGTACCTACCGTACTGCCAAAGATCACTTCAAACGGGTGCATAAATGAGGCCCTTGACATTATCGACAGTATCATTGACAAGCGCTTTAACCAAGAAAGCTTCGGATCTTACGCCCAGGTGGAGACTCTCTTGGTTAAAGCTGCTAATGGCTTGAAGCATCGTACTGCCAAGATGCTGATACTGGAACGCTACCCGGGCAGCTTAGTGTTTTGTAAGTTATGTTGAAGATATTGTGCTTCGACGACATTCTGTCGGCGGTGACGAAGGCTCCAGAACCAAAGACAAAGCTCGTTCAGGTATTCCAATTCTATCTGGAAGCTTCTTGCTGCAAATCCTGCTACCAACGCTGCTGGCGAACGTTTTTTCTACCCGGTCTCTGAAGACTTGGCTTAGATCCAATATAGAAGACGAAAGGTTTAGCAGACTAAGCCTTTCTAGGCTCTCGCCGATCGGTCATTAGGGCGAAAAAGAAAATTAAGGGTTCGCGCCTTCTCAAGACTCCCCTCAATTTTAATTTGCTCGCCCGCTTTTTGTCATACTGACTGAGAGCTATAGCAGCCTGGTAGTGTTGGACAGCCACAAGCACAGAGCAGAGACCAATGGGGCCCTAACAGACAGTGTCTGCATAGCTGACGTCGCACAAGAGTTTGTTTCTCTAGACGAGAATTGCAACAGAATTTTTTGCAACTTTGAAAAGTGAAGAGCTTAGGTAGTTTTCTCAAACATATTTACTGTATTTGGTATACCAAGTGAGGGTGTCTACATAATATTTATTGGGGTCGTATATATAATGAGTGCAAATGCATGATAAATGGTGAACCAGTGACCCCTAATGCCTGTTCGCCTTCGCCAGATTTTTAGCCCTAGCACTTGAAAATGGTATCCGCGGTCCCTGATTTGTATATCGTTACACAGGACTGTTACTGGACAGGATAGTGGTTTGTGCGGCGGATCTGGTAGTGCTTTCTGCGCTGTACTTTGCAGGTTGTTATCAAATCCAAAGGTGTCTAACACGAGACCAGCTCGGTGTAATTCCGAAACGGATGCTGCCATCATCGTTTGAAAACTCTCAAGAATGACATGAAGGCGAACGACATTTTCCGTCGCCGCTGACTCTTCGGATTCTTCGTGGAAGTCAACATGAAGCTCCCCTTGCAGAGCCCTGCCAATCAAAACAAAAGGTTTTGCTTACGTAAGGCAGTGCAATATCTCCCTGATATTACTTTGTGAAAGTAAACTGCTGAAATCAAACTCGCGATGTTTTGAAAATGAGAAGATAAAAATTGATCAATTATCGATAATCGAATAACAGTTTCTTTGCACCGGGCAATGAAGCATGATTACTTTGATTTTTCAATGATGGATAGCATTTCGACCTTTCTGACTATTTATGTTTTTTATTATATATTTACTTTCATTAACGTGCAATTTAGCAGAAATTCAAAGAATAGAAATTGGTCAAAGTTGTCTACTCACCCGAGGCAATGCTGGTACGATGACTCCACTAGTTGCATTAAGCAGAGGTTTTTGTGGTCCTAAAACACTTGACACAGCTGATTCAGGTCATGACAGCAGTTTTTCTTTCGTGACGCCCTTGATGCATTATATTCCAAACCGCAACTTGCGACAGCTCTTTGGATTCTGAGTGCATTAATGACCGAGCCATTGTTTGTTTGGCAAGCCACCCAGTAAGATATGGTTGGGAATGTTTGCTTTCCCGGCGATGAAAGCTGGGAGGCATTGACGGGCGATTCGTCATTCGATTCGTCACTCTCTCTGGTCTCATGCAATTGTGGCCTTCTTCGCTTCTTGCTGTCCAATGTTGACGTACTTATCGCCGAAAAAAAGAAGCAAATTTCCGCCAATTTTGACAAGGTTAAATCGCATTCGTCGCATTTCTCGCATATCCAGTTCCATGCTCTTTCTATTTCGGCGTCGCTAAGCCGCCAAACGCACTTAAAAGCAATAACCGAACACAGCTTTTCGACCCTCGCAACTCTCTCACACTCCGTTGATGTTAATTAATTCATCTCATATACGCTTGATACGCCAAACCCGATAAACACGCCATGTACAGAGTGAAATGTGCCTACTGCATGCTAATGAGTTGTTGCAATGATCTTTCTCTGTTGTTGGCGTATATACCGGTTTAAGCGTATATAGCGGGTTTGAGTGAATGTGTTAATCAACTCTGACCATATCCGTAATTCTCCTCCTCCTTCTTCTTCTTCTTGCCAACGCGCAAAATACCGCCAAATGGTGACAAAGGAGCAAACAACGCAAAATAGAGCACTTTTAATGGCCGATAGGGAAAGACGTAAACCTGCCTTGATTTCATTTGTACAAAGTCTGTAATCTATATCCTTTGTCCTGAGCTAAATATCACCTCCAAGTTAATAAATTTTGTCTTCCTTTTAGCTAAATTCTAACAGATTTGAGCTGGTCATAACTCTTGGGTGTATCTTGAAATAAAAAGTTCTAAAAAAATAGTAAGCTAAGTACGATATCAAAATGGTTAGTTTGGCCTTTGAAAATTAAGCGCCCATATTGGGCATATTGACAGATTACGCAATGGATGACTCAGTGAAACCTTTGATTTTGTATTCACGTTTAGAAACATGATTCAACATGTGCCATAACAGTTTTGTTTCGGGCATCGTATATCGCACATAAAAGCAATAATTTAAATCGAATTTCAGAATATGTCTTAGTTTTTGATGGAAGGTCCTCGAGACTCATTCTGTTTGGAGAAGAAATTCACTGAGACCTGTTTTCTCTTTGTACTTATAGGAGTTTTCAGGAAACGATGATAATAAAGTGGTCAAGCAAGTCCTTTTACCGACGTTCATAGCAAAGTTCGTGAAGTTTTATCCTCAAGAATGCAAAGCATCCGATCGTTGCTGCATGCGTGTAGAAATCAGAGTTTCAGGTAAGAGCTATACTTCGGGGTAGATCGGGAAGACTAACCAGGATTGGTTCTTTGTAGTATTAACCCTATATGATGCTACGTTTTGTTGGGTTTGATCTCCTTTTGCCATGGAAAACTCTACGATGATTATAGGCGAGTCTTTGTCCTACTCGTTAAGAAAAATCCAGATCGGGTATCGAAACACCTTGTCTTCTAAGGAGCGAACAGTTGTTGTCATGAGCTGATATGGTGACACACTAGGGTTTCTCTAGAATCGAATCGAATCACCACCCCGCAGGATCGAGCCCGGTATCTGGCATGCTAACATTCCTCTCTTTCCACCACCCCACACGTTGATTTAATTATATATGTTGCCTTTCTAAACTGCCACATATATAATAGCTGACCCTATCCCCATCCCTAAACAGTAAACCTAACTTAGGTCAGAAGTTCATGACCGTAGAGGTCTACATCTAGTATTAGAGCGCGAGCTAAGTCTTTTGCGAGTAGGCCTTTTTAGAACAAGGAAATATGAAATATTAGAACCGAATATGTTTTTGTGTCACTTTTTGCGTAAGAAGGACTCCAAATCAAGGACAAAGGCAAACTCGTCCCCAGGCCTAATCCGTGCGTACGTACGTACGTAAAGTACGCGGGCGACCACCAAATTTTCTCGGCTCGATGGGTTTACCAATTTGTATGGGTATGGATGCTCCGCCCGCTAAAAAAAATAAATCAAGTAAATACCATGAAATTAAGGCGAATCATCGACGGCGACTTAATTATATTTACTCATTTAGTTTTTTATGCCTACCAGATTGGTTGACACGCGCTATCAAACTCATTTATATAAACATAGATCTGAAAAATGTTTCTCACATCACCGGCAAGTACAATGTAATGCGGGGTCGAAGGCAAACTCGCCAAAGACATACCAACAACAGCATAAAAACAGCCTTTGCTAAAAATAAAATATCCAATTTTTAGCAGAGGAAAGCGTATTTCGTCTTTGCTGAGTGTCTTTACATCAACAAAATAAAAAGTCTCCCTTTGCCATGGTCTACAAAAACAATCAGAACTCGAAGGCTCGATCGTTTGGAGTTACACATTTTCTAAATTGCGACCTGAAATTGTTTGCGAATATTTTCGGAAAGTGACCATACAATAAATCAATTGAAAACACATTATCTTTACAGGCCTTTCTCTTTTATTCTAACATTGACAGAAATAGTATAGTCCTTAATAGTGGTTGAAGTTTGAAGGCGAGTGGAACCTGAAATAATCCGTCGCGCGGTCTCCACAGACGATCTCACAAATAAGCAAGATGACTTTTTATAAGTTTACGAGAGAATTATATGAACAGAAGTACTTCAAACTTCCAATAGAAAAGGATGTCCTTATTGTATACAGCATATACCCATGTAAAATTATATATTGGACACAATGTAATTTCTGCGACAGAAACACATCACAGCACGATAAGAGTATAACCTAAAACTAGCTGCACACTGTGAAGTGCTCGAGAGGCACTAATGAAAAAACTGCGGATAAAGGAATCATTGTTCGATGAATTGAACTCGTATTTCCATTCATATTCAAACAAGTGCAATACCTTAAAGTACTCAAATTTACTTTTTGAGAAGAACCTCCACGTTCCGAATCAAAAAGCAAAATAATTTTTTAAGCTTATGCTTACTCAAATTTCTACAATGGACTGCTTTCCTCGCTTAAGAACCGCAGAAATATTTACTGAACTCTTTCTTTTTTGTCTAAACGTCCGTACACTTCTAAAATTTGTAGAGTCAAGACCTGTTTCCAGTTAGTGAGAGCGGCATACTTTTAGATTATGAACATCTGCTTAGCGGAATTGTCACATTAATGTGTAAGCCGAGTTTCATCTAATAAAAGAACCACAGTTTCGAACTAGCCCAGGCCTGTACTAGAGCATCGTCTATTCAGAAGAGCTTGGTTACCAATGATGGCATCGACCGTTTACGAAAGCGGAATGATCCACGTCGTCATCAGTCAGCATGTGTGTGTGTATGAGTGTTTTTTCTTTTTTTCAAATCTCAGGCGTTTCTCTAGGAAGTGCAGGAAGTGGGCTAGGATCGAGAAGTCTTTTTCCTTTGGTTACATAAACAAGCATTTCTTTTTGCTTCTTAATTAGGGCTATGTCCTTCGAAGTGGGAATATTTTCAAGGTTCCTGTTACTTGTTTACGGGCCACAAAAGGACACTGTCAGACGCAATGAATTATTGTCGTGCCAACGGTGCGGATCTTATCAAAGTGACGTCAGAGGAGGAGAATAACTTCGTCAAACGGAGTGGCAAGATATGGTGGTTGGCTCTGCGACGTGATGCCACGCACACTAACATATTTAAGTGGAATGATGGCTCCCTTCCAACATTTGCGAATTGGTCTCCGAGTGAACCTAACAACTATGGAGGATTGGAACAGTGTGCGGAGATATTGGACACCGGGAAATGGAACGACATTTCATGTAACACTAATAATAGGGCATACCTGGCTTGCGAGAAAGGTATATACAACTTCATTCATTCATTCATTCATTCATTCATTCATTCATTCATTCATTCATTCATTCATTCATTCATTCATTCATTCATTCATTCATTCATTCATTCATTCATTCATTCATTCACCTTTTTAACGTTTGGTTTCCTTACTAAAAACATTCCATATCATTTTTAAGTAAAGAAAGAACCATTTTTCGAGCGTTTTAACATTTGACGTATTTTTTCACTTTTTTTAGTCTCTTTAAAAGTGATTTCATTGCAAAACAATATTTCATTTTCAATGTGTTTTAAAGAAGCTTAAAATAATCGGTTTGCTCCGAGGATGCCAAAAACGATGCTTAAAATAATGTCAAGCAAGTTCCGTCCCGTAAAAACAAAAACAATAACAACAGTAAAAAACAAAATGGATGCTTTTTGCACAAAACAAAATTCCCGATACAAAGAATTCGATTAAAGAACTAAACCTAACTGAAATGGTGAAGGCCTACTTCGCAAAGAAACACATCTACATCACGAAGTCCAACATTTGTATTAAACGTTCAAAGCATGAGAGTAAATTCCAAGGGAAAGATACAAAATATACGACAATAAAAAAGCTGGCCGAAAAAGCATAGAAAATAAGGAAGTACATAAATAATCGATGATACCAAAATGGTTTACCAATTGCAGCTGGAATAGGAGGCGTTCTGGGAACCAAACAGCACACAACGCACATACTAATAACTGACAAAAAGTAAACTTAAAAAGGATAGCGCGAAAAATATATACAAGACAAAATTTACACACGACGCTAGATAAACCCATGGAGAATTTAAGTAATACAAAGGAAATGAAAAGCGAAGCTATATATTAACAAAACGAGACAAAACATCATATTGGTAACACAAATTGCCACATCAACTCTTACGGAACTCGAGACAACGCACAAAGTGCTTAGAGGGACTTAGCAATAACTGTTTTCAATATAAAGAACTAGGATAAGACGGCTCACCTTGCTGGCAAATCTTCCGCCATTATAAACCTCCCGACATAAAGGAGCCAGAAGAACTTCCATTCAACCAAATATTCCAGTTAGAATTTCCGGATAAGGGCATTATCCGATTAACTGCACTGGAGGCGAATAGCTAGAGAAAATGGCAAAAATGGCGAGGTACACTTACATTTTCCCAAAATTTCCATCCCATTCGATTTCGATCCCAGAGTTTTGAAATTTTCTTTGAAAGGTTCAGAGTTCAGAAATTCGGCAGTTTTCGAATTTTCTGAAACCTCTTCGAGGAAATTTACCTGCCATTAGCTCCCGTTCCTAAATTTCCGAAGTTTTGGTAGGGAGGAAAGCGCCCCAGATTTAAAGATCTTTTCGAACTTCAAAATGCGAATTCCTATATTCCTTCTTCAGCTCGCAAACTAAATAACGAAGCTTCTTCATCAAATAACGTCATAATGTAAATCGGTGACCCGTTTTTTTTTTTTTTTTTTTTTTTTTACTTTCTGAACAGAAAATATCGACGTCATTTTGACAACTCGAGGAATTGGTGAACACAATCCAGGAATTCTCTTTGGCTACCAGGATTTCACGGACACATACCGGGTGTCAGTCTCAACGTCCAATCACAACTGGGAACTGCAACTCCCAGACTACCCTCTGGGCTGGGTACACGTGGGCATCACGTGGAGTAAGCAATGGGGTTTGCGCTTCTATCGAAATGGTGTCCTAGCTTCTGAAACAACGAGCCCAGTGAGACTTCGCTATGAGAATGGCGATCAATTTACGTCGTTTTGGATAGGGCGGGATTCATCTTCTTCTACTCTAAAACGGGGAAGTCATTTGCAGTTTGCCGATCTGAGGATCTGGGAGTCAGTCATTCCACAAGAAAGAATGAAAGAATTTCATACTAATGCAGGTAACCAACTATAAATTGCAGTTAAGCTTGTGATCCATATCGATTTTCTCCTTTAGGTAACGAGAAAATCATTTAATTATTTTCATGAATAAGCACTCTTTCTCTCAAAAAGGATTATTTGTATGTAAAGCTTTGTATTTAAAATTTTGCTTTTTAACATTGCCATGTTTTTCTTCGTCAATATCCCGTTTTTACCATGAGACTTATGTCCATGTTTTTTAGAGCTGCTAGCAAATCATTTGATGTAATAGTAACTAGCCATTATTGTTGTAAATTTCTGAAAAAAAAGAATAGTCTTGATGCAATAACATATTCTCAGTACTAACATAAAAAAGAAAGTATCATAACTTGAAATAATTGTAAGACATGTAATGTGGTTTGTAAAGGGGAATACGGGCCTAAGAGGATAACCATCGATCAAGTATTGTGTTTCTGTTTCGCCTATTCTCTCAAAATTTGTTAGCGCCATGTAGCGGCTAGTTTGGAACTTGAATGGTGACCAATGGTTACTATATCACCCTCTTTAAATAGTTTCCTCGTGGTTGTTAACGGGAGCATTTCAGGCACTGTTTACACGAACGCGGTTTCATTTGTAACCGCATCGAAAGCGATGCGGTTACGTCTTTCGTTTACACGGCGCCGATCGAGACCGATATTGAAACTGCATCGCTTCAAAACGCTGTCAAAAGTGGAGCGTTTTCAAAACGATACTTTGGTCGTGTAAACGGTGAAACCGCATCGATTTGACGGTTACGCATTTTGGCACGAAATTGGATGGCTCGCGAAGAGTAAACATGAAACCGTGTCGATTGGAAACCGCACCCGTAAAAAAGGGTGCCTCAGTTAAGCAAGGCTTGTTCGATCCTCAAATTAATCGAAATTAAGGAAAAACGGTCATAGTGAAAAAAATCCTACGTGTTGAATGGTGGCTAGCTACGCACAGGGAAGAACTAAATATTGACAAAGAGAAGTTGCTTTGTCTCGAAGGCTCCCCTGTCTTTTTTCCATTCAGCATATGGGGCCATTTATGAAGCTTTTTTGAGGAGGCAAGTTGCGATATTTTGCGAGGTTCATAATAGGTTATCAACCAGAAGAAAAAAGAGAGAAAGACTTGAACGTTCTGAAAGTATGTTTTGGGTCAAAGATAAGAATAGTGGATATTGCCCATGGGGGTCAAATAACGGTTTGCTAGCAAATAACGAGAAACAAACTTTCTAAAATCCAATGTCACATGTCTGTTTATGTTTTTAGTTACTACAAAATTCCTAAAATGCAAATAAACATGTTTTTATAGCTCTACCCTGGTACATGTGGAAAAACAGCGGCAATCCAAGTTTTCACTGGAAGTTGAAGCACGTTTCTGCAGACAATAATCAGGAAGAATCCTATAATGTTTTAGCTCGAGATTTAGGTAAGTATATAGTTTCCTTCGCTGCCGTGACGACCCAAATAGCAGGTACTCTGCTCGAGTTAAATAAGGGGGCTTAAGGAAACCACAAAGTACAACGGCAACGGCTAAGGAAGGTCGCTAAATAAAAGATTTAATGACGAGTACAAAAGCTATCCACCTGCGCTATAAATCTTTGCCGTCTTCTACATTTCTTTGCCGTCTTCTGCATTTCTTTGCCGTCTTCTACATTTCTTTGCCGTCACTTATTCGATGGTTTAACATATAATGCGAGCAGACATTTTGTTCATTGCTCGTATTTTTCCTCACCCCTTCGGGGCTCGGAAAAATATTACGCAACTCGCAAAATATCCGCGCGTATTGTATGCTAAACCATCGAATAAGGTGTATATCCTGTTCAATCTTGCGGTATATCGTCTGATTTATGCCAACTCGGCCTACGGCCTCATCGGCTAAGTATCAGGCGATATTCCCGCGCGATTAAGCAGGGTAATTGTTAAATATTCAGCTGAGGATAGCTCGACACAGAAAGAAGGAATAAATTAATTTAGCAGGTAAAACATATATTCACTTCACATTTTATAGATTTTGCACATAAAAGGTCAGAAAAAAAACAATGTCTACTGCATTTAACTGTACATGTCGATTTTTAACTTTCTCATTATTATGCCCGATGCTCAAGTCCTACTCCTGATTTCTCGGATTCCACTGTAACATGAATCCAGATAAATGGTTCTCATAGTGCTTCCTTTCATTTTCGTTTAACAGAATACAAGCAAATTGGTTGTTTTAGGATAGATTCAGGGCCGCTAATTCCGAGTTTAGAACACAACGATCCAGTCCTAGACGACGCCTACGCCGCCCGAAAAGACAGCGTCATAAAATGTCTCAACGCTGCTCGCAGAAAAGGTCACAAGATGTTTGCTTTCAAAAATGGAGGGGAGTGTCTGTCCTCTCCGGATGGTCATCTTGATGTTACCATGATATACAAAGAGTCTGACGAGTGCAATAATTACAAAGGAGGACTTAATTCCATGAATGTTTACATAATAAAAGGTGAGCTAGCTTATTTCAGTTCGTATGGAATAAGAGTTGTCAGGAGTTGAAATTTCAGTGTTTAAGATCAATCTATGGATGTTTGTCCGACCGAAACATTTAAAAAAAACCATAATTTAAATTTAAATTTTCACAAAATATTTTGACTCCACGCAGAACAGAATAAAACACTTAAACCTCACAAATCGTTGCCGTTGCTGGTTTCTCGCTTTTTTTTTTTTGAAAAGTCCCTGTTGTTGTGGTCAGGAAAATAAAAACTAAAATAGTCGTCATTTAAATGAGTTCAAGGCGAACAAAAGTTGCAGAGAGTCAGACTGAATTTTGGATGAAAGAAGACTTTTCAGTGCTTTGATTCGCCATTCTAGATTACGCACTTACAATTTCCATTTTTGGATTTTGTGTTATTTTGGGAAATCCAAAATCCAGATTTCCCAATCGAATGCACCCTAAAATATGTAAGTTTGCGTTTGCTTAAGTGTGTAAGCCTTTATCGACTTCTTTAACTCGACATTGTTCAAGAGTGGGGAGGGAAGGGGCGTAAATGTTATTGATGTTTAAATGGAACAAGGCAGTGTACCAAACGTTTTGTCAAGGATTACAGTATTTGAAAATTTGGTTTAGATGATTTGACTGGGATGATGAAGCAGAGACTTATTATCCAGCACTAGAAATGTGCATATGAGAAGAAACTAATTTGCACACGTTTTTAAACTATGCCTCTTTGAAAAGGAGACAAAAGGCAACTCAAAAAAACAACCCAATGACAAGCTACCGCTGAGGCATTTTTCTCTCTATAGATAACTACAACGCCGCCTACAAAAAGCCCACTTCCCAATCAAGTGTAGTTAAGGATTCTTCCTTAGCAACCGATGGCAGTCGCTTCAATTCACCCTTAGAGACGTGCAGTCTGACGAATTCTCAAAAAGACCCCTGGTGGCGAGTTGACTTGGAAAAGGAAGTTTTAGTTCGCGATGTATACATTTTTATATATTATAATAACCCACCACTGGATTACTTGTTGGAAATAAGAATTGGAAATCACGATGAGCCAAACTTAAATGAGAATTCTTTATGTGGAAGCTCGTTTCAATTCAGGGCGGAAGCTTGGCGAAGAATTCGTTGCCCAGTTCCTCTGCTAGGAAGATACGTCACCATAACGAGGCTTGTGGATAACGGAAACTTAATGCTGTGCGAGGTTGAAGTTCGACAAGAAGGTAACTTTGATTAATACTGTAACAACCAACAGACATCTTTCAACTGTGGCATGACAAGGTGACTACCACAGAAAAACAAACTAAGAGCTTTAAATGTTATGCCAATAGCATTGGCATCAGATTTATGGAAGCTGTGAGAAAAACTGGCACGCAGTATTTGGATTTGTTTTGTTTTTCAGCAACAGACTATGTCGAATCGAGCATGTCTTACCCTCGTCAAAGAGGTGATCTGTCCATTCTCGAAAGTCATTACATTGTAGGAGCGGTTAACTGTTTGAGCTTTTACTACTTCATGCCTGGAGAAGGTGTTGGGAGATTGAATGTTTACGTTGTTGGTCAAGATGAAGCAAAATCGTTGCTGTGGCGACTGGCTGGTAACCAAGGAAACGAGTGGAAAATTGCTCATTTGCCCATTGATGCAGTCCAAGGTTTCAAGGTAGGTAAATAATGGAAAAGTTCAAGTTTCTTATTAAATGGTTTTTTAAATAAATCGCGCTTTTTAAATTAAAAAAATAATCGTTGTTTGCGTAGATTATGTTCGAAAGTGCCAGTGATGATGGCGGAAGTGGAGAGACTGGCATCCGGGACATCAGATTAAGAGTGAATTCTAGCTGCACATGCGCTCCGCTCCATGCCTGTCCGAGACTCTCAGGTAAGGTTATGAGCTCTTTGCATATAGCAGCCAGAGTGGATTATAAACCGGGCCTTCTTTGTACGTAAGACAAAATAGCCCTAACAGAGGATTAAAGTTTAATAGCTTTTACTTATTTAAGTTAAATGTTCTGCTGAAAATTGGTGCTTCTGGTTGTTCTTTACCGAGTGGTAATGACGAAGAAAATGGTTTTTAAAAAAGGTCGACGCGCCTCGCTAGGTAAGGGTCATTATAGCTTGCGTAAAAAACAATGTTCAGCATAAGTTTGGCTTAATTTAACTCAGCTTTAATCATAAAACGTAAAGTAACCTTGTCATTTAGCTAAATTTGAGATGATTTAATCTTCATACGCAGGATTTCAATCGGCCATAATCGGCCACATTCCTAGTTACCAGGACCAGCTAATGAAGTGGCTATCTGAGTCAGGATTTGGCGATAAGTACTGGGTTCCATGCTACAGAGCAGCAGTGGAGGGCTGGACAAAAACTACATTTCACAGCAGATGCGATAACAAAGGCCCGACCATAACTTTAGGAAGAAAAGATTCATACTTATTTGGAGGATTCTCTGATTACAGCTGGAAATGTAATTAACAGACCATTCATCTTTTTGCATTTATATCTATAAATACTGTTTGGATGCTAGTCTGCTTTGATTGACTAAGAAGCTATATTTTGCAGAAGTATAAAACAGAGAAAAAAGAAATTTCTCTCCTGTTTTTAAATTTCCATCGTGTTATTGACAGTATAACACATGTCTTTGGTGTCTTCATTTGCAAACGATGAGACTGGCTGAACGAACGAACGAACGAACGAACGAACGAACGAACGAACGAACGAACGAACGAACGAACGAACGAACGAACGAACGAACGAACGAACGAAAGGAACAAACAAACGAAAGGAATGAATGAATGAATGAATGAACGAACGAACGAACGAACGAACGAACGAACGAACGAACGAACGAACGAACGAACGAACGAACGAACGAAACGAACGAACGAACGAACGAACGAACGAACGAACGAACGAACGAACGAACGAACGAACGAAACGAAACGAACGAACGAACGAACGAACGAACGAACGAACGAACGAACGAACGGACGGACGGACGGACGGACGGACGGACGGACGAATGAATGAATGAATGAATGAATGAATGAATAAATGAATGAATGATTGAGTGAACCAATTAACCATACAACCAACCAGCGAATGAATGAATGAATGAATGAATGAATGAATGAATGAATGAATGAATGAATGAATGAATGAAGGAATGAATGTAATAATTAATATGTTACGAGTAACGTTTCGTACACAGTCAGAAATATGAAGTGTCGTGTTTATAGCAGCTCTTCGTCTAAGTAGCAAAGAGTTCCTAATCCTTATCATTTATTGTCCGACTTTTCGTCTCTCGTCGAGATACGGATGTCGTGTTGCTTAAAAACAATGTGGCAAAAAACACCGACTCACACAGGTTTTAGATAGTTCTCCACGGTATTATTAAAATAATGTTGACACTAGCATTTCGCATTAAGCCTCTTACCTCCCTTTGTGTTTTGCTTCACTGCACAACAGTAATCCTTGCTCTTACTCTAGGGATCTCTTGGGCTCTAAGCATTCCGTCAAGCAACGCCTTCCTTTTCAGTCTGGCGCCTTTCAACGCGAACGATGGAGCAAAAAGGTTAAAAGTGTTACCCGAAAGAAGACACCAAGCCATTAGGAGCCACAACCAAAAAGGACCTTGCTGGGGTAAAGATAAAGACGAGCTATGTTTTAACAACCAACAAGTCAATATTGAAATCAATGTAGCAGGAGTCTACGATGTCAACGGAATTTCCAATACCAGCACATATTTTACTGGGGGATCTTCCTTCCTGGCTGATGATGTCGAGGTCTTTACAATTGCAGGTAAAAATGCACATTATTTGCTATATTGCAGTAGATTACAGTGCATGCTTCGCAGAATACATTTTCATGTAGAAGGTGTCTCTGATATATTGATTTTGCCGCAATCGATTCTTTTGGGCGAAATGAAATATCCCTAGTAGATTTTCAACATGAAAAAAAGGGAGTGTCCTATCTACAAATCTATAAGATAGGTAACTTTCAACGAAGGGGGAAGTTCAATATGAAACATGTAAGATGCCCAGGTCAAGCTTTTTCTGGAGCATGGCCGCCATGTTGCGCGACTCCGTACGTACTTACGTAGAGCGCACGCGCCCGCGAGCCAAGCCACTAGCCACGATGACCATGAAAACTCAAACGCGGGGTTTTTCTATTTTTCATGCTCGCATCACAGCTATGGGGCTCCACTCTGCTTCTCTATAAAGGTTTAATCAATGCTCTTTAAAGTGGCACTGGTTACTCTGGCTGCTGTGCAAAGTGTTTTTAACTTCAAGCCTGTGGATAGACCCGAGTGTGAGACAAGCTATTGAGCAGTACTTGCATGTAGTACAATTTATCCATAGAAATTAGTTGTTCAGTTCTTTAAAACCACACAAGTACAAAATAATATGAAACAGTTAGGCTGGCGTTGTATTTTGAATAATATTGCTGAATCGTGTTTAAATAAAGGTTTTGACTGATCGATCGATTAATTGATTGATTGATTTAATGGTTGATTGATTGACTGGTTGATTGATTGATTGATTGATTGATTGATTGATTGATTGATTGATTGATTGAAGACAGTAAATTCTGCCTGCGGCTTATATCCTTACTTTGAACGCTTGTACCGACGCACCCACTACTTTATTATTATTATTTTTTACGCTGCTGCTAAAACATTGCTCGTTTTTTCACTGCTCCATTAGACAAACGAATCCGTAACATTTTTTTATAGATTCCTTGTGTGATCCAGCTTGTTGGGAAGGGGAAACATGCGATGAAATAACGGGAAAATGCGTTTGTGATCCAACTAGGAGAGAAGAAGAGATGTGCCGGAGGAGGCAAGGTAAACCTTTACTACAGGACAAAACAAAACTGATTTAAACACAGCAAGGGTCCATTTTGAACTCCTAACTTATTCCACTTTATTTCAAAAAACTTACTGTACAATTCCGAAAATAATTCAACCCCTCCCCTCCCAAAAAATAGAATAAAAGACAATGTAAATCAATCAGTCAATAAACAAACAAACGAGCGAATCTCAGACACAACAATCCTTTCTAAAATAAGCCATCCCAAATATAAGCCCATGGGCGTATATTTAGTTATAGTTCTCGAGGAAAGTTAAAACTTTTTTCGATATTGTTGGTAATTTGGGCGACTGGCTAATCCGATCTATGGTTGTTTCTCACTAAATTTTTTTAATAAATGATACAAAATCTCGTCTCTTTCTATCTTACAATAGAGTTGCAGAAGCTTAGAGACGACCACTGTGGTGTTAAATGGAATTCAAACGGAAACAATAATTGTCCGGGTCGACTGTTCGCTCGGTATGACAAAGGACATACTTACTCCACGCGTAAATGGCGGTGTTACCGTGAAGAGGCGCTGACTGGGGACCGCAGGCAATATGACATTGTAAAACAGTCACCTTGTTATTACTCAAACAGCGAGTTAGAAAGTTTCACCAATGAAGGTAAATTTGAAAATAAAGCATAAGACCTATCGACTTAAATGCCTTATCTAAAATGTGGAATAATCAGCTAGCGTGACGACATTTGCATTAATTGCTTATGCGCATCCTTATTGCACACATGATTCATGTTGCAACGCCATTCCACGTCATGCATTGTGAGCGAGCGGGCTAAGGAAACACATTCATGGCGAATAGCTGTTGCGTAAACGTCGCTTGCAGTTTGCTTTCTTAAATGGTCGGTAAGCCCTATTTTTATCTTAACAGGTCACTTTTGTTAATGATTATCTACTTTTTGTGAGAAAAGGAAAAAATGTATTGATTAAAAGTTTGATTTTTTTCTTACCTATGCACGTTTGAATTCCATTCTTTTATTTTTCGTTTTGCCGTACGACGGTTCAAATGCCTCTTTCAGGATTAAGTATTACAAAAAGGATGGCAACAATAAGAACCATTTACGCAACAGACGCCCTTCCTCAAAATATGTCTATTTTTGTCTCTGTTTACTCGTCTTCAAACGCGTTTATACCATGCTAAACAAGGTGCGCCAATTTTTCAAAATCAGGCTAGCTTTCAATAATGAATTTCACTGTTGTGAGGAAATCCCCAGTGACCCTCGTAAAGTAACGACTGCAAACGGAACATTACTTGTTATGAAAACCAATGGAAATAAGGCAGGCAACAAGCTGTACCATATATTCTATTTGTTTAAGACAATTATTCCGAAGACAATATCAGTTATTACGTCAACAAAATATAAACCTAATTGCAAACTAAAATAATGCAAATAGAAAATAATCAGGCATTGCAACAGTATATTTGAATTTTCTCGAAGAAACGGCCTCAAAGGGACTTAAAATACACGTATCTTATAACAGGATTAATATGTGTACAGATGTAAAATCGTGATTAAGCTAATTAATTCCAATTTGGCTTTTTTTTGTTTTTATTATTAATATGATAACGCTATTGTAATGAGGTATACATTCTTTAAAACAAGATTTATCCATTTCATCTTTCCATATATTGAAAACATCTTTTTGCCTTGTTGCCATTGAAGCACCACGACACTAAATAACAACGTAACTATGTGCTTATAGTCCACCATATTATACGAAGACTTTGGATACTGAACGACATATAATTCCTATTGTAAAACCGTTTGGCTGGTCATGGGTAGCAACACTTACCACAAAACCAGACAAACGTTTGTAACTTTTGCGAGTTTTGAATGTATCGTTTGAAATTAAGAGCCTGTGAGCAGGTTCACATTTGAGAATACATGCACGAGTGACGAAGCCGCGAGAGGTCTACCGGGGCATCAACGGGAAGAAAGTGCATGCCTCGGCTGCCGGCTTCGCTCACCGACTTGGTTGACTCGCGGCTTCGTCACTCGCGTGTGTATTTCTTAACTCTAACGTTTGAAACATAATTTGAACCGTTTCATTTCAACTTTCCTTTTTCAAACTTGGCATTGTGTTTGTAAGCTCTTTCTAGTTTTGAGAACGACTCCAGTAAAGATCGCTCTATAATAAAGTCAAAAGCCCGGGGGGGGGGACTCCCATATGGCAGGGACGGGGATGCTCGTCGGAAATTTTGAATTTAACCCCTAAAAGAGACCAACCTGGGCGTGCCCGAAGCTAATGCAGACCCCTAAAGGAGACCATATAACGAATCAAAATTCTTTCTTTTTAGTTATTTCTTCGTGTGCAACCCTAAACGAGACCTTGACGGCTAAAAATAATGACATTTTGTCAAGAACACCCTAAGCGAGACCAGAATCTGAAATTTACACCCCTAAGCGAGAAGACGAGCATTCCCGTCTCTTTCCGATGGGAGTCCCCCCCCCCCCCCCCCCCCCCCCCCCCGGGTCAAAAGACCCACTGCATGGACTGGTGACAACGAATAAGATGGCTGTGACAGCGACGGTGAGAAGTGCTTTTTAAAAAGACAATTCGCGTTCCTCTGCCTTGAATGCCCTCAGAGTAGGAATTAAGGTGCTGGAACACGGACATGTAGCACCAATGGGCTATACTAGCTGTGATAAATTGCAAAACACATGATGATCTATAGTGTTGCAAATGATACTAAGTAGTGAAAGGGTTGACAATGTTTTGTTCCATTTGATCCTAGACACAAATTGTCGACCTCTGGGTATGGAGAGCGGCGCCATACTTGACTCGCAAATCACCGCATCTTCTGAACATGATGTTAGTCACGGAGCCCGCCTAGCACGCCTGAACGTTCAAGCTGGTAACACTTGCTGGGCAGCACGTGTTAATGATGTCAACCAGTGGCTGCAGGTTGATTTCTTACAGAACGTTACGTTGTCTAAACTGGCGACTCAGGGCAGGTACAACTATCCTCAATGGGTGAAAAGTTATTTCTTATCTTACAGTGCGGATGGAAGTGCCTTTCAAAACTACAAACTTTACGGTGAAGATAAGGTAAGTTTGGCTAGTAAGCGCGTACATATTTGACAAAGAGTGGAAGTTTGTGGCCGAGAAAATATTTGTTAAAACAGTTTATTTTTTGTAACATACACTATAACATGAATAACATTATAACATTTGCAACATTGCCATTCCTTCTACTATTTACATAATAGTAGGAGGCAGCGTGGCCGAGTGGTTAGAGCGCCGGACTTGAAATCCGCAGGTCCCGGGTTCAAGTCCCGTTCTGACCACCATCTCACTGTAAGTCGGTTGTCTCCTCGGTCATGCTTGTAAATAGCCAACTGGTCTGCCTCCTGCAAGTTGGGATTTTTAACCATGCTATGATAATTTAATATTTTATGTTTATTTAGTATTTGTTTCATATACACGGCCCCACAAGTTTCTAGCTTTAAACACAAACCGTGTATAAATAAAGTTCCTTTACCTTTTTTTACCTTTTGCATTGAGTACATTACAACACTTTACATTACATTTGAGATTATTTAAGAAACCACACGTTGCACAGGGAAAAACTAAATAAAAGAATTGAAGGAAAATCAGACGAAGTAATGCAGTTGAGCACAAAGCCATTAAACTATTAAATATAAAGTATAGTACATGTTTAGAAAAATTAAGGATATATGAGATAAAGATGCTGTGTGGAGATGCTTCAGAGAAACATCTTCACAAAAGTAGTTTCCTTTTCAGGTGGTTCTCAATGATTAGCTTATGTTCTAATTTTATAACAAATCACCAATATTGCAGCCTTTAGAGAGCATTTTCTGGTATAGATAGTATTTCGCAAACATATACAATAAACAATAATTAAACTAAGCTCATTATTTCTTGAAGTGTTCAGAGCTGATCTAATCCATTTTTCGTGAGACGTTGGAGAAAAGGCACAGTTGAATTTAGCGTTAAACCAATCAACAACTTTAGCATAAAAGGCTTGAGTATAGTGGCATTCAAGAGAAGTATGGAGAATCGAGTCTGGCTCTTTACAATACTAACATCTGTTTTCGTCATTTAAACCATAAGTGCGCAGTTTCTTCTTAGTCACAGTCAATCTACGGAGTAGCTTGCAATTGAATTCTCGAAATTTATTTTTATCACATAATTTTTCCAATGTTAGTAACTTTTGTCTTCCAATCAATATTCTCTAAATTCAGTTCTTTTTCCTATTTCTGGGGTCCCGTTGCAGTACAAGTACTACCACTGATGAAAATTCAGTAGTAGTTCTTACACTTCATTTTAAAGAGATCAATATTCAGCAACTTCTAAAAACAAAAAAAAAAGGATGGAATGGATTTCCAGGGTTCTGTCGTAGTGTCGTCAATTTTCAAGAGCCTTGAAATCCAGGCTAGTCGCATAGATTTGAATAGAATATTTGGATCAGGGACCCGCAGTCCTCCATTAATATAGATGATAGTCTTGGCACATAACATTTCTTTTGATCTTATCCGGTTCTTATTCCATATAAACCTAAAAATAGACTTCTTGATTCAGAAGTGATGTAATGTATATGAAATGATTCATATATGAACTGCGGATATATATGAAGGTGATATGTGATCTTCGCAGTGAATTTCCAATTTAAGCAACTGTAATAAAGAAGCCTAGCTGAAAAAAAAAGATCAGGGCTTCAACGGGATTCGAACCCGTGACCTCCGCGATACCGGTGCGATGCTCTACCAACTGAGCTATGAAGCCACACATTGGGAGCGAGGTCAATTGTGAGTTCATATTTTCCCGTGAAAGGATGTAATGTATATGAAATGATTCATATATGAACTGCGGATATATATGAAGGTGATATGTGATCTTCGCAGTAAATTTCCAATTTAAGCAACTGGAATAAAGAAGCCTGAAAAAAAAAAGATCAGGGCTTCAACGAACTCACAATTGACCTCGCTCCCAATGTGTGGCTTCATAGGCTTCTTTATTCCAGTTGCTTAAATTGGAAATTCACTGCGAAGATCACATATCACCTTGATTCAGAAGTGTTGTCTGGACTAATGTCCAGTTTTTAAGAAATTAAATGAGAAAGATATCAATACACCTTACTCCAAAATGGCGGAAAATACATTATTATTTTGTCTTCATGTTAATTGGCCCTCATGGCTTCGATCGCATCTGCAGAATTCAAAAGAATCTTTGGCTTAAAACGAGGCCATAAGGGCCAATTAACATGTAGACAAAAGAATAATGTATTTTCCGCCATTTTGAAATAAGGTGTTTTAGTTAAGGACACAAGCTACGCGGAAAAATATTTCCTGAGACGATTAACGTATTGCAAAACGCGACAATATTGACTTAGGAGAGTTCGCGTGTTACTGAAAGGCACAGTGATAGCTTTTTTTTATTTCTCAACCTAGTATAAAATCATATACCATCACTTCTTACCCAAATGCGTTGTTGTGTTCCCCTGTGTATGAATAATTTACGGGTGTTTGATACGCAACGTTAATTTACCATTAAATTAAACAACATTTCTTGCGCTTGCTCTGTCCACATGGTCACTGTCGTTTTCTTCTAGTTCTCTTCCTGGCCTGTTACCTTCTCTCGACTTGTGACTAAGACTGAAATCATTATCGCATACAACGTTCATTCCATCACACAGACGATAAAAGCTGTGAAACATTCGAAAATAATATTCATAGTCCACAGTGCTCAAACAAGGACCGAGTTCAAAAACAAGTCAAAATTTGTCTAGTTTAGTTTAAGAGAACATTCAAGGAAATTAGAATTTTATAGAGTTTAAAGACGAATACTCTACATCTGATTAACTACAACAGTTTAAGAAAATTTAACGAAAGACGAAATTTGGTGACGTTTAAATTTAAGTAATCACAAACTTATGATAGAACTAGTCAGATGTCAGACTGATCATATACCCAGAGCAAATAGATTATGTCCATTGTGCAAGTTAAGGGGGGAGACTCTACAGATCTGGAGCAGTTGCTAAGGAATGACTGAAGACTGTATTTTGAAGCAAGCGATTTTGAAGCTTTTTGTAACGCTAAATGGTGAATTTTGTTTGGGGGTACACCTGCTTTGAAAAATATAACATTGCGCGTGTGAAACTAGTGCCAGTCCCAAACCGCGCGTTAGAATTTAAAATCCCTAAAACTCCACGGAAACAAGGTAAAGTTCCGATTTCTCTTACGAATCAGAGATAACGTAGCCGTCTTTATAATCTGACGTATGCTTTTACCGTTTACACGAAAAAAGGAAACGCTACTGATAAAAGTCTGTAAATATGAGTGTATATTAGGCCATAACTCTTATAATAATGCGAATTTCATGAAAACGATACGTCACATTACGCATGTGGACGTTCTTTATCTATTGACGCTCATTTTAATTTTAAAATCTATCCGCCGTTTGAGTTTTAGGGTTTATTCTGTTCTGGTCACGTGACGCGTTAAATATGACCGTGACTTGAAACTCTTGGAGGAATCTTCAATAGAACAAACTCGTGCAAAAAGCTTATCTGTATGAGGTTTTGTTTCCAAAATATAGCAATTAGAAACCTGCCTTAGAAACAAATTGGTAGTTAAGAGTCACCCCCCTTAAATCAAGTAGAAAATGAAACACATTTGTTATTAGATTGTAGCAAATACTCTTAAGAAAGACGGACATTCTTAAATCAAATTAATGAAATAATACCTGACTTTGAAAGAAAATAATCAACCTCAAAAAGCATCAAACTTCTTACTCTAATGATT